>ML786373.1:323379-345937 GCA_009831015.1 Picea engelmannii | reverse complement strand
AGAGAAACCAGGGTGGCAGGGTGGTGCAAGGGAGAACTCTTGTTCTCTGTTATACAGGTTGGTGCCTGTATGATTGGAAGTTGGTGCTTCCGTCCAGTTGGTGCTGGAAACACTCAGGGAGTTGGTGCTTTCTTCTAGTTGGTGCTAGAGAAACCAGGGAGTTGGTGCTTCCTTCTAGTTGGTGCTAGAGAAACCAGGGAGTTGGTGCTTCCTTCTAGTGGGAGATAGAGAAAATAGAGAGTTGGTGCTCTCAGCAAGTTGCAGCTTGCAAAATAGAGGTTGTAGCCTCATTATGAGTTGGTGCTCATATGTATGATAATGTAAACAATGTAACTATTACTTATCATATAAAGAAAAAGAGGTTTTTACCCTGTATGGGTTTCCTCGGGAAATATCTGTCTCTGTGTTTCTCATATATGTGACTGATGCTGAATGTGCCATTAGTTTATTTCTCTACATTATTGTGATCATCATTCAGTGCTTCTGCAAAGAGTTTAAAAGAACCATAATTGTTTAAGCACGGTGACAACTGATTCACCCCCCCCTCTCAGTTGTCCAACACAACTTCCGCCTGCCCAAATTATTTTAGTTATTTGGAACATTTGTTAAAACCTCCACTAAAACCTCTGCATTCAATAGAGGAGGTTGTATTGGAGATATTTTTGAAATTTTTTCCAAATTTTGTAACACTAAAAACCTCTACTAGAAGGTGTTCTCCTTGTAGTGAGGAATGATAAGTGATTGGGATCCATGTAGTGATAAGTGATTGGGATCCATGTAGATTTGTGGAATTTCTATTCTAGAATAATTGTGTTGACAGTTAGTTGTGCTTGGATAATCGATATTGGTAGTAGATTCTCTATCCTTGATGAACTTTGTCATTCTCTCAATCCCTTCTTTTATTCCTGTGTCGATTTTTTTGTGTTCAATCTGTTATCAACTTATTTATTTCCCATGATACATTGGTGGAGATAACATTTTCTATACTCCGTGTTAATTCTTCTTTTAGCTAGGTATTTTTATTTTTAATTTATTCTCATAAATCTGTTTCAATTGTAGATAATGTTGAGTTTATTTTTTTGAGTGCCTTGGAATCCTGATCATGGTCTTTTTCTATTTTCTCTAATCAGGTCTTTATCTCTGACATTTTCCTTGTTGGTGGGGGAGGGGGGTTTCTTGACCCAATTTTAACTAATGTAAATTCTTTTTTATTGGTTCAGTAAAATAAATTTTCACCTAGTTAGTAAAACAATTTTTCACCTAGTCGGTAAAAAAAATCATGGAACCGTAAAAAAAATATTACAAATTTGTTTTAACAAATACCATTCACCAAAACCATGGGCTCTGTCACGAGCTTTGATACCAAATGAAGCACATGCTTCTTAATATTTACTCAATGATATGAGAAACCATATATACAATTTGTAAATTGAATTATTGATATGAGATATAATATGCCTTTTACATTAAGGGGGATCAGTTATAAATATAGTCGAAGCGCCCTTTTACAAATAGTCATGAATTATAGTCGCGATTTTTACTTTATTTTTAAATTATTTATTCTTATTATTATTTTCTAACTTAATATTATATTTATTATATCATTTATTATTCTTTATGTTTTATGTTTATAGCACATGGGCCATTCCCTAGATTTCCTAACCATCCATGTCGACCTTCCTGATTGTCAAGTTGTTCTCGGTACTACCAGTATCTTTGTTCTTTACTCATGCCAATGAAGAAGGTCCACATTAACTTTTCACTAACAGGTCATCTCTTATTGACTACGACACATTGCTTTGATATTTTTCCCTAGAGTTAGAATAACCCTAGGCCTACTTTCATCATTGGTAAGTTACCATGTGATCAACATATGACACTCATCATTTGACACTTACTGAGTGGTTTCCCATGTGTTCGACATCAATGCCTCTATTCACATATTGGGATTCATGTTGTACCTTTGTTTCCATTTCATTATTGGTGGAATTCCATGCCTCTATCAACACATTTCATTATTGGTTGTCGCTTAGAGGGTTTCTTCTGTGTGCTATTCCATTTAGTGCATGTAAGAGATGTACTCAATGGTGTGTTCTTTCATATTTCTTTAGAGACCTTAAAATCATTCTCCTTGTGTTCACTCGTGTTGGTTGATGGGGGATGCATTAATGCCCTCCTTCCAATGGATCTCTTCTCATTAACTTCACATTCATATTTCTTTAGAGACCTTAAAATCATTCTCCTTGTGGTCACTCGTGTGGGTTGATGGGGGATGCATTAATGCCCTCCTTCCAATGGATCTCTTCTCATTAACTTCACATAATTTTCTCTGGGAGCGAGATATAGAGACTTTATAGTACCTTGGGGATTGTAGTAATCAGTGGCATGATCGATCACTATTAACAGTGGGAATACATCAATGTACCCTGATTGAGGAAACTTAAATGGAATTTATGACTATTCACCTTCCATCCTACTCTCTATAAAAGGAGAGGAAGGATACCTGAATAAGGGAGGAGAAAGAGAGTAGGTATGCTTGTGTTGTGCACTTGAATATTGGTCTCATGTTGTTTTAATCCATCAAGTAGCCTAATAGAAGCTCGTTATGATAGGATGGATTACAACAAAGGTCAAGAATTAGTGTGAAAGTAGGTTTTCCTTTTTATAAATGTAACAACCTCCTCTTGAGAACCTCTAGATAACAATCACAAGTAGTAGTAATTTTTTTTTCTAAAGACCATGTAATGACCTTCTACTATTTAAATAACATCATGTATAGTAAAAATTTTCTTATAACCCTTTTTTTTAAAACTATTTATTTTCTCTTTACTCCCATTTCTTTTGTAAATCATCATAATCAAAATATTAAAATTGTAACTAACTTCTACAATTAATCACACAATAAATAATATCTTAACAATAAATAATGTCTTAACGCAATCATATACTAATAACAATATAAAAAGATGTAGTATGAAAACCAAGTGACAAAAAGAACACAACCAAAATAATATAATAACTGATAGATGTCAAAACACTATCTCTCCTAGACTTTATTAATCAAAAGTAAACTATTAAGATTCGATATGATCTCGACCAAGAAATTCCTTCTTCCTTTATAGCTCAACTTCATTCATAAAGATCATAAGATGTATTATCAATATTAATTATTATTATTATTATTATCTTTATTGCTAAAAAATTATCCAATTAACATTATTACTCTGAGTTAATAGTATCCTCTTATCATTTAAAAAGACAAAGATAAGAGAACTAATTTCTAACTAATCTATTATTATATGCACTACCAATTATGTATTTGATTAAAGTTATAACTAAACATACCATATAATTTTATTTTATAATTCATTTAAATAATATCTTACCACTCCAATTATATAAACATACTAAGTTTTAAACAAACTTTTTCCATATTCCATTATTATGCTTATTTAAAAAAAAAATCTCATTTTATTCAATTATTTAAAAATTTAACTAGATAACCTTCAAAGTAAAATTATGGAAATCAAGAAGTGGAAGGTAATTTCACAACTAGTATATTCCATAATTATCCTTTCCAATAACTCTTTACTCTATGTATAAATTAAAAATAGAGACTATATACTTATTTTATTTGGCGAAAAGTTTAATACAAAACGATCTACTCATTGCCTATCAATTAATGGATAGAGTTAAATTCCATAAACTCAAATAAACTTCCTAAAAAGTGTAGGCGTTGAACCATATTTCGGATTCATTAATGAGTGTAAATATATCCATAAGTATTTATATTACACATTATCTCAATTAAATATAAAGTTCGTTATATATATATATATATATATATATATATATTAAAAATAATCAATTAAATCGATTACCATCTTATTGTAGGTGTAAAAAAAATTGAGAGTTTCGTCAATTACAGTAACCTGATCTCCTTCGATCTATTAATTAATTAGTTAGAAGTAGACGTGGAAAAAGTATACAAAAATATTGACTAATTCAGAATCCTCACTCCCTTATTTGAGGTTCCGAAGAGGGAAACCGAGATCTACGGTGTTTAATCTCTGCATTGATTAATCCATCCATTTTTTCAGAAAACAAAATCAGAATGCTAGCGTATTAATTAAGGGATTCGTCTAATGATGAGTCAGGTTCAGTCAAACAACCCAACACCAAGCCTACAACGACTGAGTCACTAGAAAAAAATTAAACTACAACAGTAAAATTCGTATTGAATTAATAGAATATGAGATATAGGAAGTGTAACTTATAAGTGACTAACAGCAGGCGGATACACCAAGCGTTTAAGGAAATCCCACAGTGGGTAATCAATAAACAAAATTTGAGCAGGGAAAACACCAGGCGTTAAGGAAATTTAAGTTGAGAAGCCACCAATGGCAACAATCTCACCAGAGTCAAATTCGTTTTGGAAAAACTCAGGTTCGAATTAAAATGGCGGATATCAAACATTCTTATGTGCATACATTCAAGCTAAGATTTAAATTAAAAATGACATGATCAACATTTATATGTGTATACATTCAAGTTTAGATTTAAAAAAAAATGGTGTGATCAAACATTTATATGTGTATGCATTCAAGTTTAGATTTAAATTAAAAATGAATTGATGAAACATTTATCTGTGTATAAAAGCATCTAGGAGTTTGTCTCTTGATCTTAAGATCTCACATAGTTACGCCACGTAAAAATAAAACTCGATTATACAAATTAATCAAAATGCAATTACAAATTTCAATAAAAACACTGTTACCGAGAACAAAGATGGACTTGATGATGTTCTTCGACAACTGGAGTTTCCTCCTTGCTCTCGCTTGCTAATCATTGAGACCTCACCGATACCTCCCAGCCAACGCTAGGGGTGCTCTTATTCCCCCTTAGCCCCCCAAACTGCAAAGGGGCCACTCAAAACCACAACCAGAATACTCTAGCTCCCAACTCACCTCACAAGGTAGAGCTACCACTCTTTTTCTCGAGCTGGGTATCCCAACTCTCACAAGTAAAACTAGTGAAATAAATTTCGGTAGCATAACTTTACCAGTAACCCCTCTCTTTTCTTTTTCCTCTTTACCATTTGCTATATAGGAGTTTGCTTCATGACACATTCCTCTTGCACATTTAATTCACTTTTTAATTAATTAATTTGAAATTGTCCCCCCCGTACACTTGTCACCCGTTCCCTTAGTTGCACCAATAAATCCACCATTTAACTTAATTAAATGTCAATTTCCCTCATCCATCCTAAAAGCGCTCCTAAAATTACTCCTAGCTATCCCTTTATTCCCTCTATTTCCCCTTTAATGATTGACACATTTCTAAAACTTAGTTGTGTTTAATTTAAGAAAGTTCTTTAGTTAGATTAGACTAGATACCTTTCTATGCTTCCACATTTTGTTTACATTTATTTCCTTTCATATCTTAATTTCCAATTTGGTATTCTCTTGAACACATTTATATAATTAAATCCTTAGATAAAAAATTTACTTGTTCAATTCCTAACTTGATTTTTCTTGATCCCCCATTTATTTAATTTATAATTTAGTTTTAGTCTTCTTACCCACTTTAGACTTAGGCTCAAATTTTAAAACTATGCTTAGAATTTTTAAGGAGATCTTATAATTAATAAAAATTACTCATCTAATAATTTTTTTAAGTTCAACAATGTCAAAACAAATTACTATTTTCTAGGCACCTAGGTTCATTGACTCAAGTTTTATTTTTTTTACACCGTGATGTGCCTTTCAAGACGCACTCTGTGCTCCAAGGGTGTCACTCACCTTTGATTCAAATTTTAAGTACGCGACATGCCCTTCAATATGCACTACGTGCTCCAAGGGTGTCACTCGCCTTTGACTCAAATTTTAATTACGCGACGTGCCCTTTAAGATGCACTATGTGCTCCAAGGGTGCCACTCGCCTTTGACTAGTTTTGGTAGTTGTCCAACCCTTGGATTCAATACCCCATTTAGGCAACCTTGTGAGAGACTAAGGGATTCTAACGAATAAGGACCCTGCCTTATTGCGCGCCCTTTAGAATCTTCATGAGTGACTATCTCAGTCTGCCTTCACAACATCGTAGATCTCTCGAACTAGGTAATCATTAACCTACAATTCGAGCCACGATGAGAGTGCTAGTAGGCTGTGGCAGGGTTGCTGCCACACCTCTCCCTCAATATGTGGTTGTTGTGCATGGCCCATTTACTTCTTATGTGAGTCTGATTAGAAATAAATCGTCAACCTACATCCATCAACGAAACATTGTCAATGATTCATAAACAACATCATAATATACCCGATCATATGTCACATATGCATAAATATAAATACCCAAACCATATACAGTCCACTCCCTAACTCGATATGGATTCCAATGAGTTCCATTGATGCCATTGACATCCTCAACCTATCAAACATCTTGCACACTCAAGGGAAAACCCGTCAATATTATATGTTAGTACATAGATATAAAATAACATAACATCATAATTATCAACATCATCATAAGAATCTATAAGCGAAACAATATTCATGTGCTATAACCAAATCACTTCCATGCAAGTGTCATGAAAGAATAAGTCAATAACATGTGCTCGCAAGAGAGGGATGTTATATACACCCCCTCTTGTTTTAAATTTCGTCCCGAAGTTTCACAGTATATAAATGCAGTAAAGAAAGCATCTGACAAGATCTAAATGTATAACTATCAAACAAAAATGAAAATTGTTAGCGCATATAATATGCATCCTCCCAGGTAGCTGAGTGTGGACTATAATTGTCCCACTAGACCTTGACCTGATCGAATGTTCGACGCCGCAGACGTTGAATGTGATGGTCTAGAATGCGGATTGGCTCTGTCGTGATCGGACCCTCGTCTGACACCTGCAAGGAAATCAAGTCAATCACATGTGTAGGATCACTAACATAATGTTTCAAAATAGATACATGAAAAACATCATGCACACGCCTCAAAGAATCAAGCAAGGATATTTGATAGGCCACAGACCCTTTCTTTTCCACAACTTTAAAAGGTTCCCATAAACCTAGGAGAGAGTTTAGCACCCTTTCCAAACTTGATCAAATTCTTCTGCAGTTTCACCTGCAAGAAGACTCGATTACCAAATTCATAACTACGGTCAATGCGATGTGCACCGACATAACTCTTCTGCCAATATTGCGCTTCTTTGATCCTTTGTCTTATCGTTTGCATTTGTTCTTCCATTTCTTGGATCACTTATGGTCCTAGCAAGCCCTATCCTCAAGTCGATCCTAGCTCAAAGGCGTTTGACACTGTCACATGTAAAGAAACTCAAAAGGCGCCATCTTTATGGTGGCTTGATAGCTATTGTTGTATGCAAAATCTATTAGTCTTCCCAACTCTTTTGTTGGTCCATCACGTACATACACAACATATCTTCCAAGATTTGGTTCGTTCTTTCAGTTTGCCTGTCTGTCTCCAGGTGATACACGATACTAAAGTTAAGCTGTGTTCCCAAGGCCTCTTGGAAACTAGTCCAAAATCATCTTGTAAACATCGATCCCAAATCAAATATGATCCTCTTAGGCATGCCATGCAATCTTACAATCTCATCGATACAATCTTTAGCTATGTCTGGCACCTGATAGGTCGTACACATAGGGATAAATGTGAACTCTTTGTCAGAGTGTCTACTACCATGAAAATCGAGTCGTGCATCCTTGCCGTCAGTGACAATCCCACAATGAAGTCCATCTAAATGACTTCCCATTTTGATTCCAGAATAGCGTGTGGTTCTAGTAATCCTGTAGGATTTCTATGTTCAACCTTCACTTGCTGACATTCTAAACATCTTGCCATGTAGTTGACTATGTCCGCCTTCATTCTTTTCTAGAAGAATAAGGGTTTAAGTTCTTCCCTCATCTTTGTGATTCCTAGATGATCCATGTACACTGCTCTATGAGTTTCGTTTAAGATCAAACTTCTCAAGTCATTGTTAGGTAGTACGTAAATCCGGTTATTATACCTCATTAATCCATCGTTGTCCACAGTAAATCCCTCAAATTTTGGTACCAACATGGTGTCTTGTCTAATATTTTCCTTAACCTCTTTATACCCGTCATCGTCACGTTGTATAGTTAGAATATTTTCACGAACATTTGTCTGAAGAGGTATCACCAAAAATATGTGTAGTCTTCAACTCAATGCATCTCCCACTTTGTTCATTGTTCCTTTTATGTAGGTAATCTCAAAATCGTACTCGCTAAGCAGTTATGACCAATGCCTTTGTCGCGCGTTCAAGTCACTTTGCGTAAAAATGTGTTGCAGATCACAGTGGTCCATTTTTAGTTCAAATTTTTGCCTAATCAGGTAGTGTTTCTGTTAGAAAGTAATGGATATGATCGTTTAACCATAGAAAATATAAAAATATTTTCACCCAACCATAGGCCGAAGCCACCCCGAGCACCTTAACCTTGATAGAGAATGATTCTAGAAGAAAACCAATATCCAAACAAGGATAATGCATCAAGAAAAGATAACCAAGACTTATCAGAAAGTACAACCATAACCAATAGAAAGTCTGAGCCTAAACCAAGAATACAGATTGCGACAGTTGTCGTCTGCAGCTGCTCCCCAGACTTTTGCACTTGCCTAGTTTCTGCAGTGCACATTTCTTCCCAACTGAAATTCTGAGGTGTGTGTTCAAAATGAGGTCTGGCTACTTGTATTTATATTGTTTTCCTGAGCTGTCTGGGTCGACTTCTCATTCTAGATGCTAAATACTTAATATTAATTATTTCCTTGAGCTGACTTGTCTTCTAGGGTTAGGTTTAAGGGTTTAGGGTTTCTTCTTGCTTCCCATAATATTCTATTCTTGTCAGGGTTACACGTGGAGGTAAATACCTCCTACAACTACCATAATATTAACACTCCCTCCTAGCTAGGGAGGTATTTAAGGCAATGGTATTGAGCACAAACATACCATTCAACCGGTAGCATCATCATAGTTGTACAAAATATCTCATGATTAGATCACGAGCACCACTATCAGTGTCATCTGACAACATTAACTGCATCATCTCTCAAAACCATACTCCATCTGAGTGATCAGACATGATGCTGAATAAGTCACTCACTCCAAAGAGTGATACAAGAACCATTTTTCTAATCTAGGCATATGTCCTAGACCATTTTTCGTCCAGAGAATGTCTGTCCATCAGTACACTGACCATCCATCTAGCTGATAATCATTTTCAACACTAGTGATAGTCTACATGGCAATCAAAACAATGTCATTCAATAGGACACAACTGTGTCTATCCATAGTAGTGCACAACTACAATCCAGTCATACACTACCACACCAAGTAGCACACAACTAATTAATTAGTGACACATAGTCACAACCAGTGGAACACAACCACCATAGTAGCATACATGTACTGTCTAGAGACATACAGTCTCCATAGCAATCATATCATCTGATATCAACCTGTAGAGAAAAACAATATCATGATATAAATTGAGTCATATGGGCCATTATTCCACTCACAAATGTGAGATCTGGAAGAGCATTAGCCCTCAAAAAGTAAAACATCAGCCATGAGCTATCTCGACTATTCTTCTCAAGCATAGAAGAATAATTGTCCTGATTTATAAGCTTGGGCCATTCACCTATCTGGGCCATTCGTCCGGCACTAAACAAAGTGAAACCTGGAGAGAATGAGACTGCCCTAGGAAATGACTGTCCGGACCATTTCCTAAGGAAATGACTTTCCTGCACCAACCTCCAAAATGGAACATTCTTCGAAAATGCTCACAACTGTGAACTTCGAAATAGTGAATGCCCGATGAGGCAGACCATTCTACTTGACCACTACTAAGAGTGATTGTCAAGAAGAAAGAATGTTCTAGACCATTCCCCCACACTGGCCACAAGGGGAATCACTGTCTATGGTACATCAACAATATATCGAACCATTTTCATTACGAAAATGACCGTCCAATCTGGACCATTTTCTGAACTGGGAAATGCCTGTCCGTAAAAAATATCAAACCACTTTCCGAACTGGAAAATAATTGCTCATCCTGGACCATTTTTTGAACTGAAAAATGACTGTCCATAAATAGATAACACATCAGTACTCCCTCCCAACCTGGGAGTGATCTCTTCCCTTTCCAATAAGGAAGTTGTCTCCACGAGCTCCAAATTTTTTCTTGAGTACGCAAACTTTTTCATCTTGTATAGAGGCTTTACCGAAATGTTTGTTATCTTCTCATTTGTGGATATATATTGGAGAACCACTTCTCCTTTCTAGACGTCATCACGAATAATGTAATGCTTGATCTCAATGTACTTCGATCTTTCTGGAACACTGGTTTTCTCTGAAGGTTTCATATAGCTTTGATCATTATAGTATATCATATTTGGATTCATCTCTTTTGTTTCCTGCTAGCTAATAACATCGTGGAAAAGCTCAAACTAGAACATATCCAAGTGGCACTTCTTCTATCATCATGAGAGTTTGTCATGGATTAGCAATCCATCATCCTGGAATTCTGAGTAACCATTTGATACAATATCTCTGTTATATAAATTTTTCACCAAGCTTCTGTTGTGCATCGGAGGCTTTGCACCAAGTTGTTAGAATCCATACAAGATCTTCTTTCATCTGCATACAAGAGTCTCTTTCTGGTATACCTCAAAACCTTGAGGTTTCTCTACATACGCTTCTTTGTTCAATTACTTTGTTGAGGAGAATAGTCCTTACATTCATCTGATGTGAATGTTAGGATATTTAAACACTTAGGAGTTAGTTAAGATCTACTTGGTATAATGTGTCATTAGGCAAAAGTGTGTTTCTTAGTGTGTTTCTTTAGTATGCATTAGTATGCATTTGTAGTTAGGAAATCTGACGATCATGATATGTTCCCAACATAGAGTGATCCGACAGTTCATACTCTCCTCGATATTAACAACCATTTATCCATGGAGTAACACTTGATTGGTCCATGATCTTTATTTAAAGAGAATGGAGGATCATTTGTCGATGATCGATTGTGAGAAACTCTATTGTAAAATCTCTCTGTAATCTTTTTTCTTTTGCATTAATAAACTGCTCCAAGTGGCCGCGTTGGCTGGGGTCGTGGATATTTCCCCGTAGGGGTTTTACCACGTGAAAACATCGGTGTTTTGATCTTTTATCTAGTTATGTGGGTGGTTACTGAAGGTGTTTGTCCTCTGTTGGAATACATGTGTTGTTGAACATGGTATCAGAGTCTGTTTGAAGACCCACTCCTGTTATAGATCGAGATCGTGAAGCTGAGTTGACTCATCTCCATTTTCTATCATTTCCATACATTTATGGGCTGAGAGGACTGTTTCATTGCATCCGGAGCACACATTTCATTCAGGAACACTTTTCGTTTCACTTGAAAATGTTTTTGTTTTCCCAATATACGGCCATTACAGTTAGATCCGGAGGTATAAAGTTGAATTTTTTCAAAGTAGTATTTTGGTTTTATTTCAATTTTGTAGTATTTATTTTCGGGTTGCTACTCTTTTAAATATTTGTATGCTCTTTTCCCCACTCCTTGTGCGATCTCAGAAAATCAGAAACATATAGGAAAATGTGCATCTTCCGGGCAAGCTAACCAAGATCTAACCCTTGTTGTCATCAAGAAGCGAAATTTATTTCTTGTGTAAAAAGAATTTTTTTTAACACGCTCTCCAAGGCCATCTTTAGCAACAACAACAACAAAAACACCCCCAATACTCCTTTTGAACATTACAATATGTTTTGCTAGATCATTTGGTTAAAAATTGTCTTATTAAGTAAGAGGTATTGAGTTCAAGTCTCTCTTTTGTTACTTTTTTTTTTTAAAAAGGTTCATGGTAAAATTGTAAAGTGTATTTCACTTCAAGTATAAAAGTGAATCACTATAAGTAGCTTTAATAATTTATTTTAAAGTTATTTATTTTGCATGCAAATTTTTTGTTATAAAGTAACTTCATTGTAAAAGTGATCCCCACTTCTCTTTATAAAAGTGGGTCACTTCATAAAGCATCTTACACTATCATGTGGTCATTTGGTTACCGTTTATGCCTTTTTTTTAAAAGAGCATAACTCTCATATCCAAAGTCTATTTTCAATGCCGTTTTTTTTTAAACCGCATAACTTTCGAGCTCTTTCCATCCAAATCATCAGTTTTTATTTTTAAATCCATATTATCTGCATATTTAATATGGATTTTACAAGTTATGTTTTGCTTACCAGCATCAACTACTTCCAATGGAAATCTCATATGGAAGATTTATTAAGAAGTAAAGGCTTGTAATGGATTACCTTGGGAAAGGAAAAAGAACCCACTGATGATGATAAGAAATCCAAATGGGCTAATAGGAGTGACAAAGCACGTGGACTAATCAGAATGTCCATCTCTCATGATTTAAGATACCACCTTCAAGAAATTGATGACCCCGAAGAAGCTTGGGAAAAGATTGAATCTGTGTTTGGTAAACTCAATATTATTTGAGAACAACAGTTAGAAAATCAAGTACTGAACTTGAGTCCAAGTGATTTTTCCTACCTTAGAGACTATCTATCTAGGTTTAAAACACTCATAATTTTATGTGAAGAATGTAATATAAAAATGGAGGAAGAGCATTGCATCTATCTTATTCTTTGTAAGCTAGGTAGTGCATATTATGTGTTTGTATCTACCTTTTATTCCATGAGAGAGGATCTAGGGAAATCTTATGAAAAACCCACTCTTGAGTCCTTTTGTGTTGCTTTGATTAGAGAGGAAGATAATCTTGTACAACTTAGAGTGATCAACACTGCAACTACCTCCAACAAAACCTTAGTTTCCCAGTAGAAAGATAAACCCAAGAATCCAAAGAAGCAACATCCTTGCCACAACAACAAGCAATATGAGGGTCCCAAACCCACTCACACAACTTTTTCTCCGAATGGAGACAAAGGAGCAAAATATAAAAATAAGAAGACTGACAAACATTGTAACTTTTGTGATAAATATGGTCATGATGAGTCCAAATGTTTCAAGAAGATGGAAGCTTTAGAAGCAACGATGAAGAAGCAAAACATCAATATTTATTCTACTACTTCTTCTTCTTCTCATGGACATGCACTTTCTACTTCTGGTTATACCTTCAATACACCTTCTACTTCTACTTTTGATAAGTGGCTTATTGATTTTGGATCATCTTATCATATGGCTAAGGATAGAGACATATTTTCTACTCTAAATGAATGTAACACCAAGAAAATATTTGTTGGTGATGATAGATCTCTTAGTGTTGAAGGATCTGGAACAGTTCAAGTAGAAAATGGTCATTTCAATGATGTATTATGTGTTCCAAGTCTTTATTGCAACCTTCTATCAGTATATCAAGTCACTCATTCAGGTGAAGGTAAAACCATAGAATTTTCACCTCACCAAGTTGTAATCAAGGATCTAAAATATCCTAAGCATGTTCTTGCAACTAGAATTGTTGATGATATTACCAGGTTGTACAAGTTTGACAACTTTGGGTCATCATATTTTTCATCAGTTTTTGTTGCTCATAGTGATGACTTGAGAAAACTTTGGCATGAGCGGTTTGGTCATATAAAGTATCGCTCATTGAAACAACTATGTAATCAACAGATGGTGACTGGTCTTCCTCTTGTTTCATGCATAGATGGTGTTTGTTTCGGTTGTGTTCTCGACAAACATCATCGAGACAGTTTTGAAAAACGTGCCTCTTGGCACGCCTCAGGTCCTTTGCAGCTTGTTCACAGTGATTTGTGTGGTCCACTTTCTTCTCCTTATTTTTCTGGGTTCAAGTATTGATTAAATTTCATTGATGACTTTTCCAGATGTACTTGGGTTTACTTCTTAAAATTTAAGAGCAAAGTTTTTGACAAGTTTTTGGCCTACAAGATCCTTGTAGAAAAGCAATTTGGACATCAAATTCAAAGGTTAAGAACATATAATGGTTGCGAATATGTGAACAATAATTTTACAAGTTACTACACTACACAAGGAATCCAAATGAAACACACTGTTCCATATACACCACAAAAAAATGGTGTTGCTGAGAGAAAGAACCACACATTAAAAGAAATGGCTAATTGTATGATCCAATCTAAGGGATTAAGTCTAAAGAATTGGGAGGAAGCCATCAACTGTGCAAATTACATAGTAAATCACACTCCCACAAAGGCTCTTAAAAATCTAACACCGGAAGAATCTTGGACTAAAATTAAACCACATGTAAGTCACTTCTGTGTATTTGGCAGTATAACATGGGATCACATTCTTGATGAGAAAAGGAAAGTGTTGCAGCCTAAAAGTGAGAAGTGTATATTTTTTGGTTATTCTGAAGATGTCAAAGGTTATAGACTTCTTCAAACACATTGTAATGAAATTATTATTAGAAGAGATGTTAAATTTGATGAAAATCTCTTGGTCTGTGAGACTAATTCGACGTTTGTGCCTTCTTCGAACTGCGAGCCATCTTCGCATTTGTTTCTTCTTCTATTTTGGTTTCTTCTTCAGATGATGACAGTGAGGATGAAAATCCACCTCCTCTTTCTCACCTTCCTCCAGATGAGTCCTTTGAACCTAAACCAGTACCAGCTCCACCGCTTCCTAGATGGGTCTGTTCAACACGAGAAGCAGCTAGTGATCTTTACGTTGATCCTTCAGATCAACGTCGAACATGTTCACAGTTCTAGCGAGCTTCTTCTCTTTTGGCTCAATTTTCATAAACTCATGATCCAGAGACATTTGCAGAAGCTTCAGGTCATCCAGATTGGGATACAACAATGAATGAAGAGTATCGTTCTTTAATGGAAAACGATACTTAAGATCTTGTAACTCTTCCAAAAGGAAGAAAACTTGTCAAATGTAAATGGGTCTACAAAACTAAGTATGCATAAGATGGAAGTGTTGAAAGACACAAGGCTCAATTAGTTGCCAAAGGATTTTCCCAAGTTGAAGGAATTGACTATAATGAAACCTTTTCCCTTGTAGCCAAAATGAATTCCATCTGCCTTTTTCTTTCCCTTACTGCCTCACATAAATAGGAGATCCATCAGATGGATGTTAAATCCACCTTCTTACATGGATATTTTCAAGAATAAATCTACATGGAAAAACCTCCTGTCTATGTCCAGAATGACTCTAGCCTTGTTTGTCGCCTTAAGAAATCTATTTATGGTCTCAAGCAAGCTCCCCGAGCTTGGTATGCCAAAATGGACAACTTTCTTATTGCCACTGGATTCTCTAGATGCAATTCGGATCTTAATGTCTATACCCAGAAAGTAGGAATCCATATCATAATACTTGTCCTTTATGTTGATGACATTATCCTTACTGGTAGTGACTCAAAAATTTTAAACCATGTGAAAACTAGCCTTAAGAATAAAGTTGAAATGACAGAATTAGTTTTTTTACACTACTTCCTTCGCCTCCAAGTTTTGCAAACCAATGAAGGAATTTTTCTTTGCCAGTCTAAGTATTCTTGTGATCTTCTTCGTCACTTTCACATGGATGATTGTAAACCAACTGCTTCTCCCTTCCAGTCTAGAGTTAAGGTTACTGTCACCTGTACTTATCCTGAAGTTGATGCCACCCTGTACCGTCAGTTAGTTGGTAGCCTCTTATACTTGACTCATAGACGTCCTGATATTTCCTTTGTTGTTAGTCTTGTTGCCCGATATATGCAAACACCGCATGGAAGCCATTGGAAAGAAACTAAAATGATTCTTCACTATGTTCGTGGTACAATTCAACTCGAGATACATTACAGGTAAGGGGGACTCCTTTATTGGTTGGTTTCACTGGTTCAGATTGGGCCGACGAACCTGATGATCGGAAAGCTATTGCAGTTTATGTTTTTAGCCTTGGTTCAGGACCTGTCACTTGGTCCTGTAAGAAACAAAAGGATATTGCACTTTCTTCAGCAGAAGCATAGTTTGGATTCTAGTAACAACATCTAACCAGCCTTTGGTGCGACAATCAGAGTGCCATCAAACTCGCCAAAGACCCACTTCAACATCAGCATAGAAAATAGATCGAGCTACACATGCACTTCATCAAAAATATCATTCATGATCAAGTTATTGAAGTTCTCTTTTTTCCTACATAAGATCAAGTTGCAAACATTTTCACAAAGTCTCTTACAGAAGCGAAGTTTTCCAAACTTTGATCTATGTTAAGAGTTCAGGAAGTTGTCATTAAAGGGGGATAGGCTCTAATGCCTCCTTCCTTCTCCTATTGTGTCACGATTGTAAATCCTTCAATCCTATCCCAAGTTGTTCTTAAGGGGGGATGTTAGGATATTTAGACACTTAGGAGTTATTTAAGATCTACTTGGTCTAATGCGTCGTTAGGTAAAAGTGTGTTTCTTTAGTATGAATTAGTATGCATTTGTAGTTAGGAAATCCGACGGTCACGATATGTTCCCAACATAGAGTGATATGATATTTCATACTCTCCTTGATCTTAACGGCCATTGATCTGTGTATTAACACCCAATTGGTCCATGATCTCTATTTAAAGAGCATGGAGGGTCATTTGCCAATGATTGATTGTGAGAAAATTTCTTGTAAAATATCTCTATAATTTTTTTTCTTTTGCATTAATAAACTGCTCTAAGTGGTCGTGTTGGTTGGGGTCGTGGATGTTTCCCCATAAGGGTTTTACCACGTGAAAACATTGGTGTGTTTATTTTTGATCTGGTTATGTGAGTGGTTACTGAAGGTGTTCGTCCTCTGTTGGGATACCTGTGTTGTCGAACAATGAACTCCAACCCTTGGATATCGCAGGAGATATAATGGCTCAGGTATGTTTGGTTACTGGAACAAGCTATCATCATAGTCTTCTCCCTCCATCTGGGAGAACCTTTAGTTCTGGATCTCGCAATGCTTTCATTCATAAGTCTTCCATACACCGTTCTTTATCACCACATCCATTTCTTCTTCTTGATTGCTTCTAGAGGGTTCAAACCAAGCTGGTAGTCTTGTGATTTTTGATATAATGACTACTTGTTCTGGATTTTCTTTCTCTCTCAGAATCTTCATGTTATTCTTTATGCTTCTCTTTAGATATTGGGTCCATGGATTTTTCTATAGATTCCATGCCCTGAAGATTCTGACTTCTTCTTTTCATCATAGGATCATGGATGTGGATGGACAACCAAAGATACTTTAAGGCTTCTTTTTGAAGAAGACTTCTTCTAAATTCAAAATGAACACGTGCTTATTTTCATGGTTGCTTCCATTAATGGGAACATGGATAGATACTTCATAATCCTTGATTGATCATATTATTTAGGATTATATCCCTCCTAATCCTTGCTTCATGCATGACTACATGCTCTTATTTTGGAATTATATAATCGACTCCCTCCATCTAAGAGATTCCATGCTTTCGTCTGCATATTTATTGCCTTCTACAAAGTGTCACAGGTCTTTTTCTAATTTCCTCTTGAATGTTGACTTCATTCTTTTTCTAAGTGCCTCAACAAGAGGGTTAGGGTTTCGTTGTTGCAACAAAAATTGGTTGCAACTGCAACTGTAGTTGAGAAAATCCTCCCAATCTATCTTCCAGTGGTTAGACTGTCTGAAGATAGTGTGGGCCCATAAACTGTTAGAAAGTAATGGATGTGCTCATTTAAACATAGACAATATGACAATATTTTCACCCAACCATAGGCCAAAGCCACCTCGAGCACCTTAACCTCGACAGAGAATGATTCCAGAATAAAACCAATAGCCAACCAAGGCTAATGCATCAAGAAAATATAACCAAGACTGTTTTGAAAGTACAACCATAACCAATAGAAATTCTGAGCCTAAATCAGGAATATAGATTGTGGCAACTGCCCACTACAGCTTCTCCCCAGACTTGTGCACTTGCCTAGTTTCTGTAGTGCACACTTCTTCCCAGCTAAAATTCTAAGGCATGTGTTCAAAATGAGGTCTGGCTACTTGTATTTATACTGTTTTCCTGAGATGTCTGGGTCGACTTCTCATTCTGGATGCTAAATACATAATATTAATTATTTCCTTGTGCTGACTTGTCTTCTAGGTTTAGGTTTAAGGCTTTAGGGTTTCTTCTTGCTTCCCAAAATATTCTATTCTCGTCAGGGTTACACGTGGAGGTAAATACCTCCCGCAGCTACCATAATATCAACAGTCTCCACACTCTCAAGGCATATACAATGGCCAACAACTCTTGGGAATACTGAGAGGGGGGTGAATCAGTATTTAGAGAAATTAGGATTTTTGAACTTGTAATTCAATCAGATCATGTATTCAATTTATATCCAATCAACAATGAAGACTATCCAATGAATAATGAAGAATAGTATAAGAGATAAAACAATATACCATGCACAATATATAATAAGTAATCATGTATTATTGTTCAAAGGAAGTAATGACTTCCAAAGGTAGCTACAACTTTCAAATATAAAGGGAGGGATAAACCTCCAAAAGGAAGATACAATCCTCCAATATCAAGAGAGGGTTGACTTCTCCATCCTTGCCCCTTCCTTTCACCCAAGAATATATGAGAGATAATAAAACTTTACATTAAATTATCACCATCAACCAACCATCACATAAAACCTGATAATGCTTCCTGAGACTTATTCAAATTTTGCAATTCTTCGTTTCTTTGAATGCTCTAATGTTGTAGATAGTATTAGTCAATGTATTATTTGAAACTCCTCCAAGTTTCACTCCTTGAATACTCCTAGAAAAGAATTTATAGAGCAAATGGTAGACCTTATTCAATTCTAGTTTATTCAGGAGAGTGAACTTGTACAGCATGCCCCATGCTCAATATTTAACATCAGATTCTAAACTTCGTACAGAGGAAACTAAAACCCGTAATATTTCCAATTCAATTGGTCTCACTTCATTTGGATTCTCTATGAAGACGTTATGATTGTTTTACCTAGAAAACCTATTTATGACTAGCTTCGGGACTAGTCAAAAACCCTATCTTCCATAGAGTGTATCTCCAAAATTATAGTGAATAATAGATGAAATTTTTACCATGGGTACCTAGATATGTATTCTCAATATTCTTTGAATTTCACTATCTGAATCGTTCTAGAAACAAAGTTATAGAGAAAATGGCAAGATGACATGTAAATAATGTACCTTAGAACACATCACCAAAAGACTACATTCTCCCTTGAAATTCGACCTTCTTTACTTCAGATTTCCTCAGAAATTCGATTTATATCTCTTTGTTCATTAATAAACTTGTGTGTGTTGAAAAATGAATGTATAATGAGATGTATTTATACCCTTTATGTCACTTTCTATTAACATTAAGGACGACATGTAGTTTCTGCTTCAATTCACATTGTCATCTTCAAAAATTCATTTCTCCTCAATCGTGAGGATCCACGTGACATACCACATACCACCATAAGTGTCATGATTTATACTATTCATCCATGGATGTTGTATCTACATGTGTAATTTCCTTCATGTCTATCTACTTCAATCAACTATGGGGTCCAAAAGCCAATGGCTAGGGTTGACATCAATGATTACAACCAATGACTAGGGTTGACAAAAACCAATATTCCAACAATATCCCTCTTTGTCATTGATGGAAAAACTCATGCTCCCCCTGTCATTATGATCCCAATTTCTCTCCCCCTTTGACATCAATGGAAAAGGGCGGGGCTTCCCCTCCCTGAGTTCAATGGCATAAGGTGACCTTCTTCTTTGGGGCTGCTCCACCTGAACATGTGGCACTCAATAATAATCCATCCTTATTTTTGGTCTTTGGTACTATTTCTTCCTTGGAATCCTTTTGTGTGGATTTTGTCTTCTCTCTCTTCTTCATGTCTAGGATGTATATGTTTTTCGGTATTCTTGTTGCAGTTGCAACCAATCTTCATGAGTTATTTTATCTTATTTTATATTTTTGGGAGTCAAACGTAACAGTGTATCCTTGATCACATATTTTGTTGATACTAAGGAGATTATGCTTCAGATCTTCAACCAATAGGTCTTTTCCTTCCTTTACATTTTCACTTCCAAGATTTACAATTCATTTTCCAAGTACTTTGGTAGATGAGTCATCTCCAAATGAAACATTTCCACCCTTTTTCTTCAAGCTAAAAAATTTGATTTGATCTCTGGTCATATGAGATGAGCACCCACTTTCTATGAACCATTCATCTTATTCTTTGAATTATTTAGCGATGTAACACGCCCATGATGGGGCATAAAAAATTTCACTTTTGTTAAAGGACATATTCTCCATCCATGGTTTCTAATTTGGAAAGTCGGGGAACCAGTCCGACCTCCCTATAGAGCATATCCGATTCTGGATCCAAATTACTCTCTGAGACCTTGATGGTCTCGTTCTCCAATTAAACACAGACTATTTCAACTTTCGAGTGCAGGTCTAATGGTACTTGCTACCTTCCCCTTTTTTGCTTGAGAAAACTCCAAGTTTGGGCGCTAGCCCCTTTTCTGATAAGCCCTTCCTTTTCATGATCTTGGGCGATGACCTCATGTAATCCACGTGATTGTGGGCATGACCAAGGGTGGTTTGAAACCAACTACTTTTCGCCCCACAATTCACCTTGAGCCTCCAAATGTCCTTTCTCCAAAACCATGCTCTGGATTGCGGCCCACCCTCAACTTTTTAAAGTTTGCATACCTTCGGTCCCCGAAATGCGATGGGACCATCGATCTCATGAACTTGTGGGTGATTCTCAACTAATGGCTCAGATCTATCCTTTCTGAATCTACATATCAGATCTAACCTTTCTAAATCAACGACTGTGATTTATTTTGCGATTCGGGTTTCGGGAGTTTCAAATCTCAACTTTCACTTCCTCCGTCAGTAGCTATCTTCTGGAGTGGAAGAAATGATGACACATGTCCTCAAAAAACAGACAGTTCTAATGAAATTTGGCTCTCCGACCTTGAGGAGTTGTTTCTCCTTCATTCACCCATTTCTCCCGGAGTGCTCCGTACCTAGAGTTGTATATCAAACGACACGTGTCTACTACGATTAACGGTCTATATCCGCTCTCCACAAACACAAATCTCTGGAGTGAATCCTTCCGGAGTGTCATATCTTCTGACACTTGTCCTCTCCAAATTGACGATCCTAGTCCTCTTCGGGACTTTGAAAATTTTCAACCAAGACCTTATCAATGGTCCTTCGACCTCCTCCTTGATCAACGATAGAGATATCCTTCGAGACTTCAGTGCTTTCACCCTCTTCTTTCCTCCAGAGTGCTCCATACTCGGAGTTCTAGATTTGGCGCCATGCGTCCACTTTCAAATCAACGACTGTCGTTCGCTTCGGGAATTAGGCCTTTGGAGATTTCAAATCTCAATTTCCCCATGCTCTGCTTCTTCTGAAGCATTTTATCCAGAGTTCGTGATTTGATGACATGTGTCCTCTCGCAGATCGATGGCTCCCAGCTTCTTTGGCTATTCGGGGTTTGGCGATTTCAAACTTTACTCCTTTGTTTTCTCTCGGAGTACTTTCACCTGGATTTCACGATCTTTCGCCACGTACCCTCTGGATCTGACGATCCAGATTATCTTTGACTCTTCAGCTCTTCGAGCTTCAAGAGTTTCAGACTACTATGCACTCATTTCTCTCGGAGTGATTTCACCCGAACTTCATGGATTTTCCCCACGTCTTCCCTTGCAATGAACGGTTGCGATTTTCTTCGGCCTTCGGGGCTTTGGGAGTTTGTCACACTCCTCACTTGGAAACCTATGAAGTATTTTTCCTTGAAGTCTCTGATCTATCGACATGTATCTCCTACCAACCGACGGACAAGATCTACTTTGAGTCTTTACCCGGAGTCCATAGACCTACGCCACCTATCCACTGGATCCAACAACTGACGTTTACTTCGAATGATCTGACAGTTGACATTTTCTTTGGGTCTTTACCCATAGTCTATAGGTTTACACCACCTGTCCTATGGATCTGACGATTCAAATTTACTTCGTTCTCCTTGACGATGGACGATCCAAAACTACTTTGGTACTTTGGGACTTTGGTAAGTCCACTCTCCTGTGTGTGAAAAGCACTAAGGCTCAGGCATCTTGCTCCGATCAGATGGCTATTGGTCCTTTGCGTTGTGATCCAACGACCACTGTCTCTTCTCCTTTTTAGCTTCTGATATATTCCGACTTAGAATATTTTCTAAGTGTTCAAAGGCCTCGACCTTTGCTCCTCCTACGGGTCTGTCTCTTGGACTTCATTTGCATGCCTGAAAGTGCTTGATGAACAACTGAGAGGTGGGGTGAATCAGTTGTCACCGTGCTTAAACAATTATTCTTCTTTTAAATTCTTCACAAGGCACTCAATGATGATCACAATAATGTAGGGAAATAAGCAATGACACATTCAACATCAGTCACATATATGAGAAACACAGAGACATATATTTTCCCGAGGAAACCCATACAGGGTAAAAACCTCTTCTTCTTTATATGATAAGTATTATTTACATTCTTTACATTATCATACATATGAGCAC
>ML786373.1:287891-323207 GCA_009831015.1 Picea engelmannii | reverse complement strand
CCAACTAGAAGGAAGCACCAACTCCCTGGTTTCTCTAGCACCAACTAGAAGGAAGCACCAACTCCCTGTGTTCAAGCACCCACTTGAACCTTTGAGGACACCAGTCCTCCCTAGCACCTCCCTTCCACCCTTAATTATAAAAATCTTTGCTACTGAACCTTATTACAGTGATATTATATTCAACAATGGCTTACTGGACTTATCACTATTCTGCTACACTGCGTTGCTCTATCTGCATCAATGTCTTCTGCACACTCCTCTACGCTTTATGTTCTTCTCACATTACACACTGTGTGCCATCTCCATTTGATCCACCATTCTTCTTCTCTACATTTAAGTTGTTGTACACTCCTCCTTCTACCCTCCTGAATCCCTCATAACAAAAACACCAGAATCGCCCTCAACAACAACAACCACCACACCAACACCATCAAAAACAACAATAGAAACCCTTCTCTCTTCTTTGTTATGTATTCTTATAGTCTCTGTGCCCCTTGTGCACAGAATACTTTCCATTTCTCTACATGCTCACACCGCGCCAATTTGATCCACATCTTGAGTGCTCTGCCTCATCATCATCATGACTCTTTAGCTTCTTTGGCGGTTTTTCCATGCGTTCAACATCACTGGGTGTTCTGCTGAGATTACTCAGCCTCTCTAGTAGTTGCGACTCTTCGTCTTCTCTGGCACAGTCGATCTTATCCTTTATTTTTCAGTTACAGACTTCAACGCTCATCCACCTATCAATCCCTCTAAGAATCGTCTTCCTTCACTGGACGAAGCTTGGAGACTCTTCATATCCTTTGGTGATCACACAGATTCGAATTCTCTGGAAGAGACCATCAATGGTTTCTAGCAGTTACACTGTGAGGAGAAATATTAGCCCTCCGATTATGCTCAAATTCACCTACACCATTGGATTGGCTCCATGGGATCTTGCATTCATTTCGACATTTAGACATTCGTGTGACCAAGTGTCTCGATACTCCCAGTCGCGATCCCCAAAAAGGAGCTTGGTTGCTCTAGCTCTTTCCTCCATCTCTCGCCGATGTGACCAAGGGTTGTGACCACAGCCTTATTCAACAACTGCATTTGGTAATTTCGCGTTTCGACACTTCGACATTTCGGCACTCTTGTGGTCCAGTGTCTCGACACTCCCAGTCGTGAACCCCAAAATTCCAAGGCAAAGCTTATCTGCACTAGCTCCTTCCTCTATATGACCGTGGCCATGACCAAGCGCTTGTCCATAAGGTGCTTTTTGCGATTTCGCATTTCGGCATTTTGGGACTCCTGATGTTGAGAGTCTCTAACTTCTCCATCTCCCGGTAACCGAAATATCGGTCTCCAATACATCAAAAAGGGAGTCGGATCAATGGTCCACGATCTCTTCGAACCAACGGCTTAGATCATTTCGCGATTTCGACATTCCTGTGGTGAATGTTCTTGATGCTTCCAACTCTCGATCCGCGAAACTCTGAAATGGAGTGGGATCAACGGTCCAGATCAAACCTTGATCTGACGGCTCAGATCATTTCGCGATTTCGCATATCGCGATTTCGGCAATCCTGTGGTACTGTTTCTTGCCTCTCCAAGTCGCGATTCGCGAAACTCCGAAATGGAGTGGGGTCAATGGTACAAATCAAACCTTGATTTGACAGCTCAGATCATTTCGCGATTTCGCATATTGCGATTTCGTCATTCTTGTGGTACTGTTTCTTGCCTCTCCAAGTCGCGATTGATGAAACTCCGAAATGGAGTCTTTGACATGCTCTGATCTTCTGCCACACGTCCCTCTTGGATCAACGGTCAATATTTTATCAATACTTCACAAATCCACGAGCCTTCGTTGTGCTTGATCAACGGTCCATATTTGGCATCGATCTAACGGTTGAGATTATTTCATGATTTCGCATATCGCGAGTTTGAGAGGTGAAAGGATGGAGCATTTCATACCTTTGACTTTCCAGTCAGTGAAATGATGATCTGTGTCCACGTGCCCTTCCCGAAGATGGATGGTCCTCCTGCTTTCAGGATTTTGTAAGCCCGCTTCTCCTAGCACTTTAAAGAACGTGCAGGTTCTCCTGGATCCAACGGTGGTCGGACCCTGCGCTCGGATCTAATGCCAGAGATCTTCCCTCCATCTTTGCGCTCCTCTTGTCTGGATTCAGATTTGATGGTCATCGGGAATTCTGAATGGGATCCAACGATCAATGTCGCTTCTCCACCCAAGCTTACACATCCTCCTTACTTAGAAGAATTTATAAGTGTCAAAGGCCTCGACCTTTGATCTTCTTGAGATCCTGAGTACACTATCTCTCTTGAGCTTTGGCAATGAGTTAACCTTGTCCCTGGTGCACACCTACGCACTGCGCGCAACTCTGCGCTAATCCTCCTTAGCTTACGTTGTTCCTATTTTTCCATCGATGCACACTCTGATCTTTCCATCAATGACAAGCACACTCTGCCTGTTCGCAGACTATCATTGTTTTTGTTCTTGCCTTTAGACATGCCATCGTTGTTGATGTACTTGCCATCAATGACAAGAATACACTACCTGTAAAACATGCCAACAATATCCCCCTTTGGCATTGATGGAAACAAAGGCACCCAGACTCTTTTCTCCCCCTTTGACATCAATGTCAAAGAAAACATGCTCCCCCTGAGCTGTTGCAGTATGTTTAGGAGGTATCAGATATTAAACCAACACAAACTCCCCCTGATGGGATGGAATCTCTTACTTGAGGCCTGCAGAATATTTGTATCTAAACCAAAGTCTTCTCTTTCTAATTCTTGGACCTATTCATCTTCATCTTCCACTGTATCCTCTGTAGAATACTCAAAATTTCTCACCTCTCTTACTAGGAATCCTTCATCAATATTTTCTTCTCATAACTGGATGGCTCCCCCTGTCACTGTTCTCTCTCTGCTTCTTATTGTTTTCCCCTTTTTCTCCTAAAAGGTTATCTTTCCTTGACAAGGTCTTTCCTCTTGTTATCTCTACAAGATGTCATGTATCTCATTTTGTAAAACAAAATGTTGTTTTTGAAGATGCTGTTGTCCTACTGAAACACTGCGTAATTGTAGCTCGTACATTTCAAACAACCCTTGGATCTCCCCATTGATTCTCATTGATTTCTATTATTTCAATTTCATTTTTCTTCCATGATGCATACAATCCAAGGCTTTTATGACTATATTCAATCACAAGAAAAAAATGCTACAACCACTCTCATACCTGCTTTTATTTTTCACAGACAAAGGACCTGTATCAGGTTTCTTAGGAGTACTGATTTCTTCCTTGTTGTATCCAATACCGGATTTTTCATTTGGTGATATCTGACTATCCAAGATCTTATCTGGGGTCATGGAGTTGTTTAAGAACTTGCTTTGGGTGTTTTCCTTCTCAACCTTCAAGACTTCTTCTTCCAGCTTATGACATGGTTCTTCTCCTACTTCATCCATGGGGTAAATGCTAACTGGACATGCTTTTATTGTATCTGAATCTTCTTCTTTACTTGCAGGGGAGGATTCAATTTCAACATCATTAATTGTCCTTATGCCTTTATTCACCACTTTTCATGAGTTTACATTTACCTTACATTCTTTGGACGTGAACACCTCTTCACTGCCTCTGTCACATTTTTGACTTGTACTGAGCAAATTATGTTTCAGATCATCCACAAGCAGAACGTACTGGGCATCTCCTTTGTCATTAATCAAACTCATCATCCCTCTATCCTTGATTTTACCTGGTTCATCATTTTCAAGGATCACATTTCCTATTTTGATTTTACTTATGGACAATAGCTTATCCTTGTTTCCATTCATGTGCTTGGAACATCCATTGTCTATATTCCCAGAGGCCTTTTGTTTTTGAGTTGAAAGTGCTTAACCACATTTTTCACTATCTTTCCTTTTCCATGTGCTGGTCTTTCTATCTAAGAACTTTATCCCTGGGTCTGCTTTGTAATTCTTCAGATGGCAGTTTTCCGCTTTGTGGCCAAAGTTGTTGTTGCAACGTTGTCTACTCATTGATTTATTATTCCTTGACCTCCTCAGTTGCATGTCTCTAGACTTAATTTGGAAATTTGCAATCTGTGATGGTTTGTTACTTGGTTGTATCATTATTTGTTGTGGAAGATATTAATTCCTTTGAAATCTTAATTGCTCATGTCTAAGTCTTAAGGAACAATTTACAGCTTTGTGACCAAAGCTAGAACAGTAGAAACAATATCCATAGAAAAATTCTTTATACCTGGAAAATGGTTGTTTTCTTTGAGAAAATCGATTTCTTCCATGTTGATGATGTCTTTGAGCAGGGAGTGCATTATTTCTTTGTTCTACAGATTCAGTCCTGACACCTTTTTATTTACTTGTCCTGGGCGACTGATTGTCTTCCTTTGTTTCTGCAGGTTTGTTGTTGTTATTGGTTGTAGATTTGACATGGATAATAGCTTTGACAAACTTGATGGGTTCTTTGTTTCTTGGCTGACCACTACTTGATCCCTCTTCATAACCCAAACTATTTTTCAGCTTTGGATTCCTTTGCTGATTTAGAATGGCGACTAATCCTTCTGAGGCTTTGATACTTGACATATTTTGATGATACAAGGCTTGAAACTTCTCCATCTCTTTCCTAGTTTTCACTACTTCTTCTTCCAGGGCTTCAGATCTTGCCCTCTTTTCTGATAGCTGATGTTTTAGAATATACTCGATTTTCTTTGCCTCTTCTAATTCCACTTTTAGCAGGGCAAAGTCTTCATCAGGCTGTTTACTGTCTTTCTCAAACTGTATTAGCAATTGTTTTTGCTTTATGTTCTTAATTCTGAGTCTGTCAATCTCTTCCAGTGCAATGATCAGTTCTCCTTCCATATCAACCACAACTTCTTCATCATTCTCATCACTACCTGTGATTTCATTATCATAATCCTCTTTGGCCATAAGCATGAAGTCATTTACCTTATCTTCACAGGAAGAGTCACTATCGATGTCTTCTGAGGAGTCATCATTGTTTACACATAAACTTTCATTTTTATC
The DNA here is from genome assembly GCA_009831015.1 of Picea engelmannii. NCBI lineage: Eukaryota > Viridiplantae > Streptophyta > Pinopsida > Pinales > Pinaceae > Picea > Picea engelmannii. Next base: position 318,170 of record ML786373.1, on the reverse strand, counting down.
AAATCTCCTGGATTTGTGCTTCTCTTCACCTTCATAGTTCTGATCATGTTTCTTGTGTGGACATTTATTTGCAAAATGACGTATCTTACCACAATTGAAACATTTGAAGGGAAGCTTACCTTGGTACTTGCCTGATCCTTTCTTTAGTCTTCTCACGAATTTTGCTTCAATTTCATCAGGCTCAGAATCTTCATTCTTATCTGCTTTAAATGATGCTTCTCTAGAGGTGGGTTTATCTGTAACTATCCTCATCTCATATGCAGTCAACATTCCTAGAAGTTGATCAAAAGACAAAGTCTTTATATCATTAAGTTCTTCTATAGCTGAGACCTTTGGGTTGAACCTATCTGGCAGAGATCTCAAAATTTTCTGAACTAAAGAGGGTTCCTCAATTTTTTCACCAAGTGCTTTCATTACATTTACTAGTTCTTCAACTCTCAGAAAATACTTCCCAATGGTTTCATCTTCTTTCATCTGTATCTTTTCAAACTGTACTTTGTAGGTTTGAAGCTTGGCATCTTTTACCTTCTCATTACCTTCATAACTGCTAATGAGTTTGTCCCACATTTCTTTGGTAGTTCCTAGGTGCATAAATTTTACGAATTTTTATTTTGCAAGCCCACTCAAGATAGCATTCATAGCCTTAGAATTGAAACTAAATTCTAGCTTGTCATCCTTATTAGCTAGCACAACTGGCTTTACATAACCAATATCTACCACACCCAAACATCTGCACCTAAAGCCATTATGTAGGTTCTCATTCTAACTTTCCAGAAGGCAAAGTTTGTTCCATTGAACAGAGGGACCTTATTGGTCGAATTTCTTTCATGGCTTGACATGTTTAAGCTCTAGGATCTACCCTTAGATAGAAGGGGCCGAATCTGATACCAATTGTTGAACAACTGAGAGGGGGGGGGGTGAATCAGTTGTCACCGTGCTTAAACAATTATGCTTCTTTTAAATTCTTCACAAGGCACTCAATGATGATCACAATAATGTAGGGAAATAAGCAATGGCACATTCAACATCAGTTGCATATATGAGAAACATAAAGACAGATATTTTCCCGAGGAAACCCATACAGGGTAAACATCTCTTCTTCTTTATATGATAAGTATTATTTACATTCGTTACATTATCATACATATGAGCACCAACTCATTGTGAGGCTACAACCTCTATTTTGCAAGCTACAACTTGTTGAGAGCACCAACTCTCTGTTTCTCTCTAGCACCCACTAGCAGGAAGCACCAACTCCCTGGATTCTCTAGCACCAACTAGAAGGAAGCACCAACTTTCTGGTTTCTCTAGCACCAACTAGAAGGAAGCACCAACTCCTTGGATTCTTTAGCACCAACTAGAAGGAAGCATCAGTGAACCTTATTACAGTGATATTATATTCAACAATGGCTTACCGGACTTATCATTGTTCTGCTACACTGCGCTTGTCTATCTGCATCAGTGTCTTCTGCACACTCCTCTATGCTTTATGTTCTTCTCACATTACGCACTGTGTGCCATCTCCACTTGATCCACCATTCTTCTGCTTTGCATTTCAGTTGCTGTACACTCCTCCTTCTACCCTCTTGAATCCCTCATAACAACAGCACCAGAATAGCCCTCAACAACAACAACCACCACACCAGCACCATCAACAACAACATCACCAACCCTTCTCTCTTCTTTGTTATGCATTCTTATAGTCTCTGTGCCCCTTGTGCATGGAATACTCGTCATTGCTCTGCATGATCACACCACGCCAATCTGCTCCACATATTGAGTTCTCTGCCTCATCATCATCGCGACTCTTTAGCTTCTTTGGAATTTTTCCCATGCGTTCAACATCACTGGGTGTTCTGCTGAGATTCCTCAGCCTCTCTGGTAGTTGAGACTCTTCGGCTTCTCTGGCACAGTTGAGCTTATCCTTTATTTTTCAGTTACAAACTTCAACGCTCATCCACCTGTCAATCCCTCTAAGAATCATCTTCCTTCACTGGACGAAGCTCGGAGACTCTTCATCTCCTCTGGCGATCACATAGAGGTCTCTTTGAATTCTCTGGCAGAGACCATCAATGGTTTCTAGCAGTTACACTGCGAGGAGCAATATTAGCCCTTCGATTATGCTCAAATTCACCTGCACCGTTGGATTGCCTCCATGGGATCTTGCATTCATTTTGACATTTCGACATTCAACAATTCGACATTCGTGTGACCAAGTGTCTCGACACTCCCAGTCACGATCCCCGAAAAGGAGCTTGGTTGCTCTAACTCTTTCCTCCATCTCTTGCCGATGTGACCAAGGGTTGTGACCATAGCCTTATTCAACAACTGCATTTGGTAATTTTGCATTTCATCACTTCGACATTTCGACACTCCTGTGGTCTAGTGTCTCTACGCTCCCAATCGTGATCCCCAAAATTCCAAGGCGAAGCTTATCTGCACTAGCTCCTTCCTCTATATGATCGTGGCCATGACCAAGCGCTTGTCCATAAGGTGCTTTTCACGATTTCGCATTTCGGGACTCCTGATGTTGAGAGTCTCTGACTTCTCCATCTCTCGGTAACCGAAATACCAGTCTCCAATACATCAAAAAGGGAGTCGGATCAATGGTCCACGATCTCTTCGAACCAACGGTTCAGATCATTTCACAATTTCGCATATCGCGATTTCGACATTCCTGTGGTGAATGTTCTTGATGCTTCCAACTCCCGATCTGTGAAACTCCAAAATGGAGTGGGATCAACGGTCTTGATCCAGATGGATATCGGTGGCCACCCACCTTTTCCAACTGGCTCAAAACAATTTTCTTGCAATTTTGGCAACTTACTATTTTTAGCAGGTTTCAAGTTCCGGGGCCATTTTGAGGGCCTAAATGAAGGTTTTTTAGGATCGAGTTTCTCAATGATATCCTACAGAATGATTGAGGCCCCAAAATGAATCTCCTCGATGATACCTTTCCAACGAGATATCATGCGCCTAAAATGGAGATCATATGCAAAAGTTACGACCCCGGGAAGTTGATGCACTAACTTACCCAAACGGGGCCCACATGACTTTTGACGCTTCATCTCCTAGGGTTAGGTTTTTGGATGTCTAGGACTTTTGGCATTCCTGTTTATTATAAAAAGGCCTTCAGAGCCTCATTGTAATGATCTTCTTGCGAATAAGCGCAGCCGTCACATCTCTTCTCAGAGATAAGTCGCCACCATTCCTGCAAGCTTGTTTCCGCTGCATTTTACAGTTTCCGCTTATTTCTTTATTGAATAGAAAACCAATTTTACTGTATCTCTATTATTTTGTTTTAAGCACATGTTAATAATCTGTACTCATTTCATTCTTCTCATAAAATCTGGATCAGTGGTATCAGAGAGGTCTGCTCCTTGTCGTCTTAATGCATGTCCCCAACGAGGTCGGAGTACAAAGAGTTGGGTCTCGAGCTTGTTTCTGTTGAGGAAAAAAACTCTCGCACACCCAAGCGACCTCTCATGGCAGGAGAAAAGAAAGATGACGGGACAGGAGATCCTTTCAAACTGTTGATTGAGGAAGCCCTCACGCAACAGAGGAACGAGATGATGGATAGTTTCACGCAAATCCTTCGGTGGCTACCAACAGGCGATGCATCTTCTTCGAGCGGAGGTGCTGCCCCCTTCAAGGTACAAATAAAATTTGATATTCCTATATTTGAAGGTCATATAGATGCAGATGCTGTAGACAAATGGTTGAATCTACTATAAGGGTATTTTTCTGTCCATAAATTTTCGGATAAAGAAAAGATTACTTTTGCGCTCCTCAAAGCCGTTCCCCATGTCAAAGATTGGTGGGAAACTTTCTGTGAGCAAAATGAAACAGAAGAACCCTCATTATTTTCAGTCACGGCCACCTGGGAATCCTTCAGGGATGCTATTAAGGAACAATACTACCCTGTCGGAAGTTATGACGACCTGTATACCAAATGGACTACACTGCGGCAAGAAAGGGACCAAGCAGTGTCAGATTTCACAAATATCTTCCATACCTTGCGCACCAAGCTGGGTATCAAAGATTCAGAGCGACATCTGGTGCTCAAGTACCCCGGTGCTCTACATAGATACATCCATACTGAAATGGAATTTCTGGACATCTCATCCTTGGGTGTGGCCTACCGATATGCCGTCAAAATCGAGCAGAAGCTCAAACAAAAGACGCGGAAATTTGGGCCTGGGAACCCCTCACAACAAAAGCCAGTAAAGGGTGGCACCTACCCACAGAAAAAAGGACAGAGAAAAGATGGGCAGTATCAGGACAACCAGTCCAAGCCGCAAGCAAAGAAGGACATTGGAAAGACAAAGAAAGATACCAGGAAGTGGTGCGACTTCCATAAGAGCCCTTGGCATAACACTGTTGACTGCCGTTCAAAACAGTCGTTGGTGGCTGAAGTAAAAGCCTCTGAATCAGATTTGGATTCTGACTCTGAGATAGAACCAAAAAGGGGAAGATGGATCATTGACGTGGAACCCAGTGCCACTGTTGCTACCACCAAGCTCCAGCCTAGTGAACTAGACGAACCAGAAGAAGGAGAGCGCCTCTTCCATTCACAGATGTGGGTAAAAGGAACCCCATTGCACTTCATCATTGATAGCGGGAGCCAAAAGAACCTCATCTCAGCATAGGTCGTCAAGCGGCTGGCCCTACCGACAACGCTGCACCCACAACCCTACACCATAGGATGGCTCCGCCAAGGAAGCGATCTTCGCGTCAGCCAACAATGTCGACTGTCATACGACATCAAGCCCTTCAAAGATGAGGTATTGTGTGATGTTGCTCCTCTTGAAGTTTGTGATGTTCTTTTGGGCCAACCTTATTTATGGAAACGTCATGCTGTATATGAGTCTAGGCCTCGTAGTGTTACTATTACTTTGAACAAGAAATTGTACAGGATACCCGAGGCAGTCCCACCTAGTGCTATTTCCTTGATCTCTGCTAAGCAATGCAGGAAGGTCATCTCTCAGACGGGGAAGTTTGTCTTCTTAGTGATTCGCTCTCAGAATAAGAGAAAGATCACAGCCACATCCAGGGTCTCTACGACTGACCTCTCCACATAGCAGAAGCAAGTAGACAAGGTCGTGGAAGCGTACTCAGATATCTTCTCCTCACCTACCGGGGTACCTCTGCACTGCCAGGTCAAGCACCCCATCGATCTAACCCCCGGCGCACCACTACCCAATGAACCAGTCTATCGTCGCTCTGTGTTAGAGAATGAGGAGATCAAGCGACAGATCCAAGAGCTGCTCCACAAGGGGCACATTCGTCCCATCTCATCACCTTGCGGGAGCCCAATTGTGTTGGTACAAAAGAAAGATGGAACCTGGCGACTCTGCATTGATTACCGGGATCTGAATAAAATCACAGTCAGAAATCAGTAGCCCATTCCCCGAATCGACGACCTCCTTGATCAACTCATGGGGGCCAAATACTTCAGTAAGATTGATCTGAAGTCTGGCTACCACCAGGTCCCGATAGAATAGACAGATGTATGGAAGACTGTCTTCAAGTCAAAGGAAGACCTTTTTGAATGGTTGGTCATGCCCTTTGGTTTGACAAACGTGCCAACCATTTTCATGAGGTTGATGGATGATATCCTGTGACCATTCACCAATAATTTTGTAGTGGTTTATCTTGATGACATTCTCATTTACAACAAGACTTGGGTCGAACACTTGCAGCATATTCAACAGGTTCTGCACACCCTACGACAGCACAAGCTATACGCCAACTTGGAAAAATTCTCCTTCGGCATGGACAGGGTCCATTACCTGGGCTACATCATTGATCAGCATGGCGTACATGTGGATCCAGCCAAGATCCAAGTCATCTGTGATTGGCCAGCCCCAACCACACTCACCGAGCTCCAGAGCTTCTTGGGCCTTGCCAATTTCTACCGTAGGTTCGTGTTGGGATTCTCCCATATTGCATGGGCCCTCAGCCAAATAACCAGGGGTGGTGGTAAGGCGAAATGTGCGTGGGGGCAGCCCCAACAACAAGCGTTCGATGATTTGAAGAAACACTTGTGCTCAGCCCCAGTACTTTCACTCCCAGACCTACAACAACCCTTTAAGATCGAGACAGATGCTTTCGACTATGCTGTGGGTGTCGTTCTCACTCAGCATGACCACCCCATGGCCTATCATAGTGAGACATTATCAGATGATGTTCGTAAGTACCCTACTTACGAAAAAGAAATGTACTCCATTGTGCAAGCCTGCCACCAGTGGAGACACTACATTCTTGGGAAGGAGATTGTCATCCACACTGATCATAAGCCATTGCAGTTCATGCAGACACAAGGAAAATTGCAGAATGACCGCCATCAAAAGTGGGCCACATACTTGCAGCAATTCCACCTCAACATCAAGTACAAAACAAGAAGCACCAATTGCCTCAGCAGACCGCCAGTCATGACACTCACCATGGTGCCAGACTCTTGCGGCCATGAGACCTCTGGATGGCCCCAACTCTACGAGACAGACCCAGACTTCGCCACCACCTACCAAATGTTGGGGGAAAATGCAGTTTTCGATAATTTCCATATTCAGGATGGGTTGTTGTGTCGTCTGGGCCATATTTGTGTTCCATCAAGTGAGCGAGCGAAGCTGATCTGGGAAGCCCACTATAGTCGGGTGACAGGACACTTCGGCGTTGAAAAGACAGTGGCGATTCTACAAAAACATTTCTACTGGCTGAAACTTCGACAGGAGGTCAGCAAGTATATCAGGTCCTGCACTGCCTGCACGATTTCCAAACCAACCACTAAGAAACAGGGCCTGTACACCCCTCTCCCTACTCCTGACAGGCCATGGGAATCCATCTCAATGGACTACATGTCAGGCCTCCCGTCCACCAAGCGGGGAAACGACTGTGTTTTTGTGGTTGTTGATCGCTTTTCTAAGATGGCGATTTTGGTTGCCTGCAAGAAGAACATCACGACAGAGGCCACTACCAAGCTCTTCTTTGAACGAGTCTAGGTACATTTTGGAATCCCATAAACCATTGTCTCAGATTGGGATAGTCGATTTCTCAACACATTCTGGTCGAGCCTCTGGTCACTGCTGGACACTAAGCTTACCAAATCCACGGCTTTCCACTCGCAGACAGATGGCCAAATCGAGGTCATAAATCTAATGATTGTGCATATCCTTCGCATGTATAATTCACAACACCCTCGCACATGGGATGAGAGTCTTCCTTATGTCCAACATAGCTACAACCGAGCCTTGCATAGCTCAACTGGCCACAGTCCCTTTCAGGTGGGGTTGGGATTCCAACCATTGGGTCCCATAGAGGTTGCACTTCCCCTTGCTGTCACCTCGACCGAATCATATCCTGCTCCAACTGAAGCTAACAAAGCCACCCGGTTCATTGAGCAGATCCAGCACATCCACCAACAGGTTCAGGATATCCTACATAAGTCCAATGACAAGTACAAACAACGCCATGATCAACATCGGGTGCCACATAAGTTTCAGGTGGGAGACAAAGTTTGGTTGCACTTGTAGAAGGAACGCCTTACAGGACCCCATCGGAAGCTTCGCCCACTCCGTTATGGGCCATACACCATCACCAAGGCCGTGGGGGATAATTCTTTTCAACTCAACATTCCTCCTTTCCTTGGCCTGCACCCAGTGTTCAATGTGGATCTCCTTCACCCTTATTTTCCACCATTATTGGACACCTCAGCAGTAGCAGAACAACTGACACCAACTGATCTCAACCCCGACTGCATATAATAGTCATCCAATGATCAGATTGTGGACACATAGATCAAGGGAACTTGACAACAAATGATCAAGCTTTATCGAGTCGTCAAAGCAGGGTAGCTCCTGCACCAAGGAAAGTGGCTCACCCGGGGCCAGATTCAGTAGAAATTTCCTCATCTAATGGGGGACCTCAACGTAATGGAGAAAATTGCTTCCTAAGGAGGGAAGATTGATCCATATGGATATCTGTGGCCACCCACCTTTTCCAACTGGCTTAAAACAATTTTCTGGCAATTTTGGCAACTTACTATTTTTAGCAGGTTTCAAGTTCCGGGGCCATATTGAGGGACTAAATGAAGGTTTTTCAGGATTGAGTTTCTCAATGATATCCTACGGCATTATTGAGGCCCCAAAATGAATCTCCTCGACGATACCTTTCCAACGAGCTATCATGCGCCTAAAATGGAGATCGTATGCAAAAGTTACGACCCCGGGAAGTTGATGCACTAACTTACCCAAATGGGGCCCAAATGACTTTTGACGCTTCATCTCCTAGGGTTAGGTTTTTGGATGTCTAGGAATTTTGGCATTCCTGTTTATTGTAAAAATGCCTTCATAGCCTCATTGTAATGATCTTCTTGCGAATGAGCGTAGCCGTCACATCTCTTCTCAGAGATAAGCCGCCACCATTCCTGCAAGCTTGTTTCTGCTGCATTTTATAGTTTCCGCTTATTTCTTTATTGAATAGAAAACCAGTTTTACTGTATCTCTGTTATTTTGTGTTAAGCACCTGTTAATAATCTGTACTCATTTCGTTCTGCTCATAAAATCCGGATCATGTCCAGATCAAACCTTGATCTGACGGCTCAGATCATTTTGCAATTTCGCATATCGTGATTTCGACATTCCTGTGGTACTGTTTCTTGCCTCTCCAAGTCGCGATTCGTGAAACTCCAAAATGGAGTGGGTTCAACGGTCCAGATCAAACCTCGATCTGATGGCTTAGATCATTTTGTGATTTCGCATATTGCGATTTTGACATTCCTGTGGTACTGTTTCTTGCCTCTCCAAGTCGCGATTCACAAAACTCCGAAATGGAGTCTTTGACATGCTCTGATATTCTGCCACGCGTCCATCTTGGATCAACGATCAAGATTTTATCAAGACTTCGCAACTCCACGAGCCTTCGTTGTGCCTGATCAATGGTCCATATTTGGCCTCGATCTAACGGTTGAGATTATTTCACGATTTCGCATATGGCGAGTTCGAGAGGTGAAAGGTTGGAGCATTTCATACCTTTGACTTTTTAGTCAGCGAAATGCTGATCTGTGTCCACGTGTCCTTCCCAAAGATAGATGGTCCTTCTGCTTTCAGGATTTTGTAAACCCGCTTCTCCTATCACTTTAAAGAACATGCAGGTTCTCCTGGATCCAACGGTGGTCGGACCCTGTGCTCGGATCTAATGCCAGAGATCTGCCCTCCATCTTTGCACTCCTCCTGTCTGGATTCAGATTTGACGGTCGTCGGGAATTCTGAATGGGATCCAACGATCAATGTTGCTTCTCCACCTGAGATTGCGCATCCTCCTTACTTAGAAGAATTTCTAAGTGTCAAAGGCCTCGACCTTTGATCCGCCTAAGATCCTGAGTATGCTATCTCTCTTGAGCTTTGGCAATGAGTTAACCTCGTCCCTGGTGCACACCTACGCACTGCGTGCGACTCTGCGCTAATCCTCCTTAGCTTACGTTGTTCCTGTTTTTCCATCGATGCACACTCTGATCTTTCCATCAATGACAAGTACACTCTTCCTGTTAGCATACTATCATTGTTGTTGTTCTTGCCTATAGACATGCCATCGTTGTTGTTGTACTTGCCATCAATGACAATAATACACTGCATGTAAAACATGCCAACAGTGCTATCTCCTCTGAGATTGATTCCCCTTGAATATTTCACCTTCCCACGTACTCCTTTCATTTCAGGGATCTTGTCAAACTCAGATCGAAGGTCAACAACGATCGATGGTTCACAGAAATTGTGGGGTTCATTCTCCGCCATCAGGGGAGTGCTCGCTCGACTCTAGTATAATCCTAGTCATTGATATTCCATTCTCGATGATATCAACGACGTAGGTTGATCATGTCCTTGAACTAACATGTCCGCTATCAGGTTCTTATGTCATGGGTAGTTATGGTAACTTGACTATCGTCTGCCTCCCAGATCTGGCGGCCAGGATGGTTCCCAGGCATCCTCATATCTAAGGCTCACGATTAAATTTGGGACTTCGAAACTTCGGGGATTTTACCTCCTTTATGCCTAACTCACACAGTTCTCCGAACACGCGAAGTAAAAATGACTCCAGGTTTAACTCCCATGCTCTTTCCCGTACCCAACAGTCACAACAGACCATGGCTTCTTCCGAACAGATTTCATTCGTTCGTCTTCCAAAGAAGGGACCCCCCCTTTTTTGATAATTCAACCTCACTTTTCTTCCTGAGCTTTGTTAGCTCTGAAAGGCTTAAGATCTTTGCGCTCTTTCTCTTGAACTTAATGCTTGGAAGAATCCTTCTGTACACTCCTTACGCTCATTCCTCAACTCTAGAACTTAAGTGGTTCTCGGTCTCTGCTTGCCTCGCAGAGATCCCGTGCATACGTGCACTATCTCTCCTAATATTTAACAGACTCCATCCTCCAAGGGACTCCGAACAACTAGGAGTGTCGACATGCATAAGTGAAACTGTGCCCAAGATCGACGAACTCACAGTTCGTGGATCTATTTTAAGCCACCACAGGGTGCAAGCATTTACGAATACAAAACATGTCCAATTCATATAATTTATTACTTTCCTAATTACACCATCAAGCGGACACAAAAAGGCATACAGTATAAATCATTAAGAAAACATATCCATCCCTGGGTCATTCACAGTATATCTAATTTTATTACACAATTACAGCTCAATTTCATAGGGTATGAGAATACTTATCTATTACAAGTTGCATCCAACTATTTGACTGTGGGTGTGTGCCTTTCCACCCAACCATAGTCTCAGAGGCATTCATTCTTAGCACTCTAGCCACCCCTATGCTAAGCCATGATATCACTAGGGAATTTATGCCATCTCTCAGAGAAACTCTCTCTATCACAACAACCCTGCAAGGTTTATCAGATGCTTCCTCAACATCAAGCTCGCGTTCGGGTCCTTTAGGTCATGTTCTCGACACTTCCTTTGGGTTCACACATCTCCCTTACGAGTTTGTGTTCTTGTTGCACATATTACCTTCCCTCCTTTGGAAGGTTTTTTACTTGTCCCATTCCTTCTTTCAGAAGGAAGCTTGAGTCTGTAGGTCTTTGTGGTACTTCGAGTTGACATCCTACAGCTAGACCATGCTTCCATTCATGGTGTAATGTTCATGACTTGGCTAGTCTAGGAAACAATGCTAATGTGTGTGTAGGATCAATGGTTTACAACATATAAATGACATACAAATAATAAATGCGACAAAGGACTGCAAAGTTTGTATTATGATATACTCATGGATTACAAAATGGTTGAATGCGGCTGAATAAAATGAAATACTCGACTAGATCAAAATACAAAGGATCTTGGCCGAAATACAAATAAGAAACTAAAAGATAATACCCAGAATATGGGAGCACTGTGGAATCAATGGAGGCACTGGGACTATGGTAGCTCTGACGGTAACTGCTGGAAGTCTGGAAAGGTTTCCCTCGGAGATATACTTCTCATAATGACCTGGAAACTATCCCAAGTGATGCGCCCTTCTCTAGTCCTCAGTACTGATATCTGTATGACCCCTCTGTTGATGAATCTGGACCACGGATGGATACCCCTAGGGGTATGCGCCCCTTTTCTTCTAAAAAAAATGTGTCCTAGTGATTCCACCATCGGAATAGGATGATATATGTCTCAAAATGACCGCCTTGGTCTACTGGGAAATGGGTCGAAAGGGTTTCCCTGAATCTGGTCTGATGCTCGCTCTGGAACCCCAAATGTTCCCACCAAAAGTGTCGCATGTCCAAATCTGGAAAATGCATCCCAGTTGATTCCTCCGTCAGAATCTGATGAGGAAATAGGAAAAATATGCACCTTTCCCTCCTCTCAAATGGGTCAGAGGGAAATATCGAAATTCTCCCTGGATGGGATAAGTCGACTAAAAACCCTCTCAGAATTTGTGCCCTCACTCTGGATGAATGCGCCCTTACTGTTGAAAACTGTGTAACTATTTCTGAAGAATGATGGAAGACTTGAATGATCTTCCTGGTGACTAGGGTGTGTCTCTCAACACTGAAATCAACCAATTGGTGTCTTTCTCCTGGAATCCACTAAACTATCTCTCCTGAGATGCGCCTCTTCTCCTCAATGACAAGTCATAATCTGCATAATGATGAATTAGGTCACTGGCCCTTCCTTTATAGATTTCCAAAACCCTAAATCATGCTGAAACCCTAATTCAATGCTGACTTCCAAAACCCTAAATCACTGTTGAAACCCTAATTCACAGTTGACTTCTATTTTTAGCTCATAATTACTTAAAAGTGATTTTAACCCTTTTTAGCTCAATGTCACTTTCCAAATATAACACCTGTGACTGGAGTGACCTCTAGTAACCCTGTTTACCCCTCTTTAGCCCTGAATATAGTCTAATGGGAAGGTTTAGACCATTAAGCCTCCTCTTGGGAGCTCCTATTTGGAAAGGGACATTACAGTCCTCCCTTCCCGAAATTGATTGTCCTCAAGCAATACCAGTCCAGGGTGTTGCAACACCTACTCGCTCTCCCAAGTAGCGTCCTCTACTGGAAGCCCTGTTGCCCCTTGAATAAGTTTTGAGGAACACTTGGTCATATTTGACCGTCTTTAGACTTCAAAAACCTATCAAAGATGGAGTGCCAGGCGAAGCAGAGATCACAGGTTCTCGGTCCACTTTTGGGCCCCTTTTAGGGTTTTGGGTTAATGTAATGGGAAAAGGATGTTGGCCCGTGGGTTTACCCACGTTTAGGCCCACTTTTGTAATGTATAAATAGAAGGATAGGCAATGTAAGAAGTAGTAGATGTGATTTCTTAGTGCAATTGGTAGTGCATCTATGTGATATTGAATAAGTGCTCTGTGCGAATTGCGTAAGGCTTGCAAGGCTAAGTGCAAGTCACTGTGAGGTTGTTATAGAAAGCTAAGTGTTGTAATGCAAGGAAGAAGGATCTAGCGAGCTGTGAAGATATTTTGTCCTATGTGAAGAAGGGTTTTGGAGGCTTTGTACTTGTAACAGATTGAAGACGATAATAAAGAAGAAGATCTTTTGGACATAGCCCCAGGGTGGAGGTGAACCACATAAATCTGTGTGTTATGCTCTGTGCTTTGCTTCAATGTGTTTATATTTTCTTATGATATGTGCTTTGATATATCCGCTTATGCTCTGTGCTTATTAGATATATATGATTGTTAGATCTGATGTGTATGAGGATGCTTAGTGCTGATCTACTGGATCTGATCTAGGTTACTATGGTTAAGTGATGAAATACTGTAGATCTAAGTGTACACCACGATGCTCTTTTTTGTCTGTGAAGTATAATAAGGGTTGAATATTGATGAATGATCGACGCTAAGTGCTTTGTAAATGATATAATCACATATTTGTGTCCCAACTAAGGTTGCAGACACCTGTGTCTTACAACCACCCCTATCTCTACCTCGGGTGAGACTACATTTTCTTCGGAGGTGTTGCCAAAAGGGTCGGTAGTTAGGGCTTTGTTGGTGCGCTCTTGAGCATTGAACCCTGGGTCTTCCCCTGTGCCAAAAAATGGTTCCGTTGATGGGAATTGGAACTGTGATTGCTGGGAATTAAGGAAGAAGAAAATTTGTGCAAAAGAAATCTCTGTGCGTAGATCTGTTTCCCTAGTGCACAACTTTGTACTCGATCTGTGAAGCTTTGTGCCAGGAATAAGGTCAGATCTAAAGAAATGAATATTAGATCTGAGGAAAACAAGAGAGATTTTAATGCTCTATGCTCTAAGAAAAGTAAAAGTGGAAATTTCTGAAAGAAAGTGGTCAGATCTGCAGAAAAGAGGTAAGATCTATAAGTTATGTGGTCTAATAAAGGTAAGAATAGTTAAAATTTATTATATCTAGAAGCTTTGTGCTCTGTAGAAGTAAGATAAGTGATTTTTGTTTTTGTTTTTAGAGCATGGATCTAGGTATGTTTGATAGATTTTGTCCTAGCTTAAAAACTAGGGCATTAATAGATGAAAGAAATTTTGATATGAATATATATGATAAGTATAATGATAGATATGTTATACCTATGCATAGAAATAATGTCTGGACTAACAAATGGATACAGGATCCTAGAAAGATTTTTTTGCAGATTATCTATCACGATTCTAGTGTGCAGTACAGAAGAGGCTGGGGATCATTTAAAATAAAGCGAGGATTAATCTTATGTTACAGTTGCAGAAAACCAGGCCATCTAGCTAAGGAATGCCCTGGTAGAAGACCTAGTTGTCTCTGTTGCAAAGCTAGGGAACATGAGTTATTGGATTTCCCTAGAATGATTGATAAGATTGAAAGGATCAATATGAATCAAGAAGACCATAAGGAAGATCCAGAAAAGGAAGAAACCCAACAAGAATCAAAGAAAGTATTAATACATATGAAAGAAACCCTAAAAGAACATAAAGATGTCTGATTACCAGAGATCTTCAAAGAAAAGGAGCAAGTCGAAGCAAGAACAGGGGACTTAGACATTGATTGTATTCTTGATGAAGAAACACAAGTGAACATTAAGCCAGAAAGAACTTGGGAAGTTATAAGGAAGCCTACCATGATTCCTTCATTGGGAGTAATAGGACTATTCAGAAGAAAACTGATGATGTTATGTGGAAAACTCACTCAGATACCTATGACAGTCAATGCAACTTTGATAGAAGAAGATTTTGAGATTATCAAATTCATTGAGGACAACACCCCATTTACTATTCTACTCGAAAAACCTTGGATTGAAAGAGATCAAGCCAGAAAGAAGGAATAAGAAGAGGTTTTAGAACAACAGAGACAAGAGTTAAAAGATTTCATGAATAAAAGGATCGCACAGTTGATAGAAGAACAAGAGAACCGCTTGAATCCATCTCACACTAGAAACCTAGATGTCGAGGCCAAAGCTACACAAAAGGATGAAATTTCTACCCCAGACAAAGAAGAAGTGATATACCTAAACCCTAGGAGAGAATCTCACCAGCACGAAGTGACTATGTCCAAGGAAAATAAGAAGCAAAATGGGAAGAGAATCATCGAGACGAAGCTCACTGGAAAGAAGGCTATAAATATAAGTAAGAAGAAGGCTAAGATTGAAAAATTACAGAAGATCCCAGAGGGTACCTCGCAGCAAGACACTTTGCAGAATTGGAGCTTCGCCGAGATATCAGAACAACGACATATGCCACTTCACCGAGGTGAAGTAATATAGCCATTGGAAGCCAATATAACCGTTCGAGTGCCACTTTGAACGGGTCAGAAAGCATTTATGGCTCACCACTAGACCATTAGACCATGCCATAATAGACAGAACATAAGTTAATGCAACCTCATACCCGTTGCAAGAAGACAGTTGCTAAGTTTCCCTACTTAGTCCGTTGCACCACGCACTGAGAATACTTTTTTCTAAGTGAGAATTTGAGCCCTAAACCTGAGATTACTTCACCCTGTGATCATTGCCTTGTTCCCATACTGTTCACTGTAGTGTCTGAATTCATTTCACACCCAAGCTAGTTGACCCAAGCTTGTATGTCGGATGAGCTCAACGCTGCTGAGAAAGTAGTTGAAGAATTTTTGATTGACTTAATGACCGAGAGAGTCATGTCAGAGTGAGGATTATCTATAGGAGTTCAAGCATCATCAACGAGAGGACTCCAGGCCTCCCCTTCCACTATTCGCGCCGGTCCATCCCGACTGACCGATGAGAAACAGACCAAGCACAGGGATGACATCTGAAATGCCAAGCTTATCTCATTTATTATAACTACTTACTTACCACCTCTAAGTGGTGCCATCAATCGTGACAATGTACCTTGAGACTTCGAGTATACTTTGATCACCGTATACCTTCTAAAAGTTGTGCGCGTAGTTCATGCTGACCAGGATAAGCTCATAGCACTGAAATTTAGTGATTTTAACCTTGGAGATCGTAAAGTTTAGAGCATGTTAGCTCTGCATAAGTACTTAACCATGACCAAAGGAAAGAATTTGAAGATTGTCTCGCAGTGATGGACCCAGAACCTTGCACAGTCCACACTGCT
Source organism: Picea engelmannii (assembly GCA_009831015.1). NCBI lineage: Eukaryota > Viridiplantae > Streptophyta > Pinopsida > Pinales > Pinaceae > Picea > Picea engelmannii. Next base: position 302,128 of record ML786373.1, on the reverse strand, counting down.
TAATGTAACGAAGATCCCACACTTCGGCAGACACCAGGATGTCAACGCATGCGTCAAGTTGTTGTTGTCTTGCTACCAAGGAGGATACTTATGGTTGGACTGCTGCATCACTGTGGATCCGACCTTGATCAATCGTGTCACATGACTTAGTATGAAAGGCCCTGACCCACAAGAGTTTTACCCTGGAAAGACTTCAGACCGAGCACTAGCGTAGAGGATAAAATAAACTTATGGAAATGGCAATAAAGGTACACGAGGCTAAAAGGTAGCCTCTATCCAGAGTGGCACAATGCGCCTTTCCTGTCAGCTGATCGTGGGCAATCTAGTTCGCAATAACAAACCAACACAAGTGACTTGATTCGTAGTTGACCTCGCAGGGAATTGCACTGAGGGACTACAGATGAACTGGATGCAGTACATTGTAAATCAGCTAGAGCTTGATTTCATAGAAGCACAAGACCAAGGGTATGAGTTCCACTTTAGTTGGTTGCTCATACTAATCTCTTTCATCGCCTAGGAGCTACCAGAAGGTGCCACTTTTCTGGAGATCGAACCCTTTGAACTACTAGCCGTGAAGTTTGGTGCGTTGTGGTACTCCAATGACATGAACAAGCAGTGGCAGTCCAATGTCATATTCCACGCCTATTACAACCAATTGAAGAATGAAATCCAGTCTACACCATGCCTCACCTCAAACACACTTCATAGGTTTAGACCTTTGATAAATTTCAGCGCAGACTGCCACTTCACCTATATCACAAAGCACGTTGATGAGAAAAAACAACAACTCCAGTCGTACTACAAGTTGACAGAAGAAGACTTAGAGTAGATTACCAAGGAATGGTCGGAGAACCTCCTTGTTGTAGCAGACACCGCAGAAATGTCCGATGTGGATAGCCCTGAAGCTATGTCAGATACACCTGGACCAAGCAATACTAAGAAGCATGATGAAGTTCAAGATGTCCATAGAAAATCCACGAAGACTACTTCGATCTCACCTGAGCAGGGAGGTGATGGTGAAGAACTAGGTGGCACATAAGTTGAGAAAAACAAAGGCGAGGTTACTCCGCCTAGAGAGGAGGAGGATCCCTTTAAGAAAAAGAAGATTACCTCACCAAAGCCCTCATCCCGAAAGAAAGCGAAGTCCACCCAGACTACATTTAAGACTACCCTCACACCGGACAAATTCGACTTCTTAATCGCTGCACTGAATAATGCTTCACTAGAGATCATAAAAAAGAAAGAAGCAAAGCAGGAGGAGGTATTCAGTTGAATCAAGGGTGAACTTCAAGAAGTGCACCAGGCACTTCAGTCCAGTCGATTAGTTTCTATTGCGCCCTTGATAATTGGAACAATAGGAACATGCGATGAGCCCACCCAATTACACCATATCGCTGATAAAGTCAAAGCTCACCTTCAATGAACTCAAGAAGACACAGTGCAAGCCACCCAGACTTTGACACAAGTACAAAGATCACTTGTAGAACAACAGAGTAAACCAGAACGGGAAAATATTGCCCTGCAAGCGAAGTGGGATGAGGAAAAAGAATAGTTACAACAGAGCAAGGACCAGTTGCTAGCAGAGCAACTTGAAGTACAGGAAAGGGTTCACAAAGCACTTTGCTCTATGACGGTCATAGAAGTGAAGATTGAAGAACGTGTCCCACAACAGGTGGCACAACTTGAAGAAATAATCCATCAACTTCAGCAGCACATCGTAGATGTGGAACTTCGTAACATGCCTGATACTCCTCAAGAAATAAGATATCTAAGGGAGGCAACTTCCCACAACGCAGTTGGCCGATTAAAAACCTTTTCCTTGGAATGCAAGTAGCTGAGCACTAGAAGCACCCAGAATTATGAGAACCTCATAGAGACTCTAGAGTTGTAGACATTGGAGGTACAACTCCAAGAAGAAAAGAAGCATGCATATATGCTACAGGCGCAGTTGAAGGCCTTGACCCCAGTCGAAAGAATGAAGAGATTTCCATAACAACGTACCACCCAAAAATAGGTACACACGCTATAAAGTAAAGTGATGGAAGTCTCCCAATGACTTCAACCAATCCAATAAAAGGCATGGCAACTGTTCACTGAAGTTGAAGGCCAGGGAGTCGAGCTTGAACAGGTTGTCATCACCGTAGAACAACGCATGGAAGGGCCAGTAAACGACGCAGTGATCCAGGAGTTCATTGATCAAGAGGTTGTCGCACTACAGCAAGTCGAAGCATCTTGAGCCAAGATCGAGGAATTAGAGGTGGAATTGATCAGACCAGAGTGACTCGGGACAATTCACAGGTGAGTGTTGGGGGCCTGTTGGCCCTTGACCAAGTTTTGAGGAACACTTGGTAATATTTGACCGTCTTTGGACTTCGACAGCCTGTCAAAGATGGAGCTCCAGGGGAAGCAGATATCACGGGATCTCAGTCCACTTTTGGGCCCCTTTTAGGGTTTTGGGTTAATGTAATGGGAAAGGGATGTCGGCCCGTGGGTTTACCAATGTTTAGGCCCACTTTTGTAATGCATAAATAAAAGGATAGGCAATGTAAGAAGTAGTAGAAGTGATTTCTTAGTGCAATTGGTAGTGCATCTATGTGATGTTGAATAAGTGCTTTGTGTGAACTGCATAAGGATTGCAAGGCTAAGTGAAAGTTATTGTGAGGTTGCTATAGAAAGATAAGTGTTGTAATGCAAGGAAGAAGGATCTAGCGAGATGCGTAGATATTCTGTCCTATGCGAAGAAGGGTTTTGGAGGATTTTTACTCGTAACAGATTGAAGACGATAATAAAGAAAAAGATCTTGTGGACATAGCCCCAGGGTGGGGGGAACCACTTAAATAAGTGTGTTATGCTCTGTTCTTTGCTTCAATGTGTTTATATTTGCTTATGCTATGTGCTTTGATATATCCACTTATGCTATGTTCTTCTTAGGTATATATGATTGTTAGATCTGATGTGTATGAGGATGCTTAGTGCTGATCTACTGGATGTGATCTGGGTTACTATGGTTAAGTGTTGAAATACTATAGATCTGAGTGTACACCGCGATGCTTTGTGTTGTCTGTGAAGTATAATAAGGTTTGATAATTTATGAATGATTGATGCTAAGTGCTATGTAAATGATATAATCACAGATCTATGTCCCAGCTAAGGTTGCAGACACCTGAGTCTTACAACCACTCCTGCCTCTACCTCGGGTGAGACTTCACCTGCTTCGCAGGTGTTTCCGAAAGGGCTGGTAGTTAGGGATTTGTTGGTGCTCTCTTGAGCGTTGAACCCTGGGACTGCCCCTGTGCCAACAAGCCCTCTCCATCTGATCAAACAGTCTTTGATGACCCTAATCCTTAGTTTCCGCTCCCGAAACTCCAAAACCTCTTCCGTAACTAACTCCAACTATCCCTCCTCATCCAACGAGGGAAGATCCTCTAATGTGCTAACGAATTGTCCCACTTCCTTTTTTAGGCAAAACATGTGGAACACATTATGAATCTTTCTCCCCTCTGAAATATCTAGCTCGTAAGAAATCTCGCCTACTCGACGCATGATCCTGTAAGGACCATACAATCTGGGCTTGAGCTTCTCGGCCCCACTCTTCTTCAGAGATGATTGTTTGTAGGGTTGGAGTCTCAAGAAAACAAAATCTCCAACCTCAAAGTTGCGCTCTATCTTGTGCGTGTCCGCACTTATCTTCTATTGGTTTTGCACCATCTACAAGTTCTCTTTCAACAACTTGAGAATCTCCTGACTCTCTATGATCCAATCCTTGGCCTTGGGAGATTTTCTCTCCCTGAAGACGTCTACCAAAGTGGGACCATCATATTCATACAATGCTTAGAAGGGTGTCATATCAATGGACATGTGGAAGGTGGTGTTGTAGGAAAGTTCTCCTAAATGTAACCACTTTACCCACATTCTCTGCTGTCCTCCTACATAGTTCCTCAAATACCCTTCAACCCACTTGTTGACAATATCGGTCTGCCCATCTATCTGAGTGTGATAGCTGGTGCTAGGTGTCAAATTTGTCCCCACCAACCGAAACAACTCTCTCCAAAATGTCCCTATGAATCGACTATCCCTGTCCCTGACGATGTTCTTTGGCAACCCATGAAGTTTGAAGACCTCCATGAAGAAAAGCTCGGCTACCTGAACTGTGTTGTAATATGTCGGTATGGCATGTAAGTGAGAAAAATTGGTCAATATGTCAACCACTACATAGATACAGTCCTTACCCTGGACCTTGGGTAGACCTGTGATGAAGTCCATAAATATACTCTCCCATTTCTGCTCTGGAATGGGAAGTGGATGAAGTAGCCCTACTGAAGAGCATGCTCTAAATTTTTCCGCTGGCAAGTCACACACTCACTAACGTGTCTCATAACATCCTGTTTGAGGCCCTTCCATGAGAACCTCTCTTTGATCTGTCTATAGGTTTTGAAAATCCCCTGATGGCCTACTAGAGGTGAATCATGAACTGCGGTGAGGATCTTCTTCTTGATCCCTGAATATGGCACCAAGTAGACTCTATTTTTGAAAAATATGACATCATCAATGACCCTATACCAGTCATCTTGTATCTGCCCATCCATCACCTCAAAAGAGAACTTGTTCTTGGAATATTCCACTAACAAGTGGGATTTCCAATCTGTTGAAATCTCCATCAAAGAACATGCTGCAAGTCTCCTCGATAGTGCATCGGCCATAATGTTCTTCTTCCCCTTGACATACTCTATGTCAAAGTTGAATGCTTGTACCTTCGTCACCCATTTCTGTTGGCACTCACTAAGGTCCTTCTGCTTAAGGAAATACTTCAAACTGTTGTGATCGGTCTTGACCACGAATTTGTTGCCCACCAAATATTGTCTGAACTTGGTCAAGGCATGCATGATTGCCAACATTTACTTATCATAAATGGAGTACAATCTCTCAGGTTGACTAAGATTTTGGCTCTTGAATACAATGGGGTGTCCTCCCTGCATGAAAACTGCATCGATCCCTTCACTAGATGCATCACACACTCTAGTACAAATGGCAAGGTGAAGTCTGGGAGTTCCAACACTGGACAAGTTCCCAAGACTTCCTTCATGTGATAAAAGGATTCCTATGATTTCTCAATCCATATGAAGGACCCATGCTTGGTAATATCTACCAGTGGTGCTCGAAGCTGAGTTAAACCTCGGATGGACCGCCTGTAATAGCTACACAACCCGAAGAAGCTCCTCAATTTTGTCATGTTCCTGGGAGTCGACCAATATAGAATGACCCTGATCTTGTCTTGGTGCACTTGTACCCCCTATGCACTGATGATGTGGCCTAAGTAAAGCATCTCTGTCATACCGAACTTGCACTTGGACTCTTTGGCACATAATGACTGTGCCTCCATGATGCTCAATACCTCATCTAGGTGCCTCATATGCTCTTGCCATGACCGACTATAGATCAAGATGTCGTCGAAGAAAACCAACACTAATTTTCTTAACTGATCCCTGAATATATGGTTCATGCAATACTGGAATGTAGCGGGTGCATTGGTTAGCCCAAATGGAATAACCAGGAACTCGAAGTGTCCAAAATGACATCGAAATGTCATCTTCTCTATGTCTTGCTCTCGAATGCTGATTTGATGATATCCAGAGTATAGATCAATTTTTGGGAAGAAAACTGCCCCATGCACTTCATCCATCAACTCGTCAATGTGTGGGATAGGGTACCGGTTCTTGATGTTTTTCTTGTTCAAGGCTCGATAATCAATTCACATCCTCATGGTGCCATCCTTCTTTAAAACTAAGACAACTGAAGAAGCAAATGGGTTGTTTCTCGGTCTGATCTGTCCCATCACCAACAATTCCTTGATTTGCTTCTCTATCTCATCCTTGAACCTCCTAGGATGACGATAGGAGGGGGGGTGATCATAGTTTTTTCCCCTTCCTCCAACTTAATGGTGTGCTCAAACCCCCTGTCAGGTGGTCTCCCTGGTGGAATTGCCTCAAAGACCTGCTGATTTCATCCCAATAAATTCTTGATCTCTGTATGGTACTATTGTCGACCTTCTGAATCCTTCTGAGTAGCTATCAAGCATTCTGCGACATATGCTACCTCCCCATGTATGAATATCCTCTCCATCCTCTTGGATGAAACTGTCCTGGGTGCTCCTGTTGACATACCTCTTAGAACAACCTTCTTCCCATCTTGATCTCTGAATCCCATTTCCAAGTTTTGGTAGTTGGTGGTGATTTTTCCCAAGGTAATCATCCACTGAACTCCTAAAACCACATCTATGTCTGATAGGTCAACCACATAAAATGTGTCTCTCACTGTGTAGTTTCCTAACTTCATCTCTAAGTTTGGAACTCTATCTAGACACTCCATTGTGTGGCCATATGCTACCGCAACATCAAACCCCTCAAACTCCTCTGTCTGAAGTGCCTGTCTCGATACTAGTGAAGCGTCGATGAAGTTGTGGGTGGCCCCACCATCTATCACGGTGATTTCCCATTGCCCCTAAATAATCCCTCTAATACGGAGGGTATCATACCTGGGAACACCAGAAAGGGTCGCTATGACTCATCCCTTTGCTGGTTTCCTCCTATTAGCCTGCTCTAGTGGTTGTGGGACTACTAGAGGATTGGATCCTGCTGGTGTCGGTGATCTATGGGGAGGTTGATCCTCTACTCGTGATAAATACTCCTTTGAACTAGTGGATCCACTGTCCTACTCCTCCTCTTCACCGTCCACGTTGTCTACTGCTACCTCAATATAATGAATCTCTCCCTTTCCCATGCACCTGTGGCCTGGGACCCAAGGACCTCTGCAGTTGAAGCAAAGCTTCTTCCTCATAAGCTCTCACCTAGTCTCATCATCCAACTTCTCCTTTCCCTTCCATTCTCTCTGTAATGGCTTCCTGTCTCGATCCCTCTGGGGCACAAATGGTTTGGAGAAAGTCTTAGTATTTGGCACTGAGTCTGGCAGACCTCGAGTGTGAAGGATGACATCCTGCAAAGTGGGAGGCCTGTATGCCTTCACCCATCCTCTCAAAGGCTCTGTGAGTCCTTCTATGAATAGCATGATCAGCCTGGGATCTAATATATCTGTCACTTCCATGGCTACCCGCTGAAACTATGTGATGAACGCCTCTGCTGTGCCAGTTTATCTCAAATGGCCTAGATACTTGAAGTGTATCTCATGATCCTTCTTGTCAAACCTATCCATGAGCCTCTCTATAAAATCCCTATATGAGGTGATGCTACTGTGACCCAATGTCACCAGTCCATGATACCACCATTGTTGTGCCTCACCCTCCAAGTGTAAGGTTACGAAATTGATGGCCTCTGTCTCGGTCATCTGGTTGAGCTTGTAATACGTGTCTAGATTTTGTACCCAAGATCTGGTGGTGTATTTGGATGATCCGTCGAAAGAAGGGATGGTCAGTTTCCCAAATTTTTGGATGAAATCAAGGTTATTCCCCTGCTGCTATTGTGGTCCTCCTCTTTGCGGCTCTCTGGGGTGGTTCCTGAGTCTGAGTCCATAGTACTCGACTAAGGTCATGTCCTGATGGAAGTCATGACCTAATGCTGCATACTCCCTCCTATACTCTGAAATGTCCTCTGTATGAGTGGGTGGCCTCTGTGCTATCAATGGCAGTGCTTCTACCATGGATGCCCTCTGGAAACTGGGAAACAAGGGTCTGGGAATCCTACTTGTAGAGGTGTATGTGTGAGAGGGTGACTAGGGTCTACTTCCTACTCTTGAGTTTCCCTGCACTGCATGCAAGACTTGTGTGTCAAAAGTTCCCATTCTAGCCAATCTATCAACCACCTGTGCCAAGGACTGAGACATGGTCCATTGACTAGCTAACATTTCATTGATAACCTGCATGAAAGCTGTCTCTGGATCTACGGGGGATTTTCCACTTCCCTTTGGTCACTCATATATGTTTGCTAGCATCCTCTCTGCCTCATGCTCTACCTCACGCTCTGCCCTTCTCTCTGCTTCTCTGTGTGCCTCTTCCTCTTCCTCTGAGCTAGGAGGAAAAGGGGGGAAGTCAGGCCTATGCCTTCTTTCCTTATGCCTGTTGTAAGTGTCATATTCGTCACCTACGTGTTCACGACCCTCTGGGTCTTCTGCTGCACTCATTGTCTTTAGTCACAGGCTGGAAGGACTAAAGCTCTGATACCACTATAATGTTTATGACTTGGCTAGTTAAGGAAACACTACTAATGTGTGTGTAGGATCAATTTTTTACAACATATAAATGATCATACAAATAATAAATGAGACAAAGGACTGCAAAGTTTGTATTATGATATATTTGTGGATTACAAAATGGTCGAATGCAGTTGAATAAACTGACAATACTCGACTATATCAATAGACAAAGGATCTTATCCAGAATACAAATAAGAAACTAAAAGATAATACCCAGAATATGGGAGCACTGTCGAATCAATGGATGCGTTGGGACTATGGCAGCTTTGACGGTAACTGCTGGAAGTCTGGAAAGTTTTCCTTGGGAGATATACTTCTCAGAATGGCCTGGAAACTGTCCTAAATGATGCGCCCTTCTTTAGTCCTCAGTACTGGTATCTTTCATACCCCTCTGCTGATGAATCCGGACCCCGGATGGATACCCCTGGGGGAATGCGCCCCTCTTCTTCTAGAAAAAATGTGTCCTAGTGATTCCACCATTGGAATCAGATGAGATATGTCTCAAAACCACCACCTTGGTCTACTGGGAAATGGGTCAGAAGGGTTTCCTTGAATCTGGTTTGATGCTCGCTCTGGAACCCCAAATGTGCAGCCAAAAGTGTCGCACATCCAAGTCTAGAAAATGCGTCCCAGTTGATTCCTCCATCATAATCTGATGAGGAATCAGGCAAAATATGTGCCTTTCCCTCCTCTCAAATGGTTTAGAGGCAAATATTAGAATTCTTCCTGGATGGGATAAGTCGACTAAAAACCCTCTCAGAAGCTACACCCTCACTCTAAATGAATGCGCCCTTGCTGTTGAACACTGTGTAAATGCTGTTGAAGAATGATGGAAGACCTGAATGATCTTCTCGGTGACTAGGGTGTGCCTCTCAACACCGAAATCAACCAACTGGTGTCTTCCTCCTGGAATCCATTGAACTATCTCTCCTAAGATGCGCCTCTTCTCTTCGATGACAAGTCATAATCTGCATAATGATGAATTAGGTTGCTAACCCTTCCTTTATAGCTTTCCAAAACCCTAAATCATGTTGAAACCCTAATTTACTGTTGACTTCCAAAACCCCAAATCACTACTGAAACCCTAATTCACTGTTGACTTCTATTTTTAGTTCTATGACTTAAAAGCGCATTTAACTCTTTTTAGCTCAATGTCACTTTCCAAATATAACACCTGTGAGTGGAGTGACCTCTAGTAACCCTGTTTACCCCTCTTTGACCCTGGCTATAGTCTAATGGGGTGGTTTATACCATTAAGCCTCCTCTCAGAAGATCCTATTTGGAAAGGTACATTACACATGGGGGTGGTTGATGATTCAACCACTGGTACTTTATTTATTAACTGATTTCTTTCCTCTAGAGATATCATGGCTCATACTTCAAGGCTTCAGCCCCCAACGGTTAGCTATGGGAAGTTTAACAATAATAAATTTACATTGTCCACATGCCTTAGCATGGTAATCATATTTTATGATTAATTACAAGCTGGGGGAAACAAGGGTGTTACAATTACCTCCCCCTTAAAGGAACACCGCCCTTAGTGTTCTTTCTCAAAAACACTTGTCATGCCTTTCTCATTCAGTTGTTTCAGAAATCTTGATCCTTATTCCTCGGCCAGGTCCTTTTCCAGAACTTTAATATTGGTCACCTGCTTTCAATAATTCTTGGACAACAAACACGTTAATCATAGTCTTATGCGAAAACATTGCATAAAATTTCTAGGAACATTTCATAATCTTAGCACAATAATCATCTACGTAGTTTGTGGATTTGTATCTACATGGTTGTTTTGTTATCCAAGATCATTTGTTTTCCTTGACATACCCATTGGGTGCATGATACCCATCAATAGTTTGCAAGAACTATCAAGGTTTCATATTCCTTGCGGTCACTCACCCTCTAGGCCCAGGCTCAGGCATACCCTTCTCTGCTATACAGTCCCTAGGGTGATCCATCTTACCTTGCCAAGGTTTTCTCACACAGGAAGAACTACCCATCATGTGCATAATCCAAATAGTTTACAAGAACTATCATGGTTTCCTCTTCCTTTCGATCACTCACCCTCCAGGCCTAGGCTCAAGCATCCCCTTCTCTGCTATACAGTCCCTCGGGTGATCCATCTTGCCTTGCCAAGGTTTTCTCGCACAGAAAGAATTCCAGAGACTCTATCAATTCTTATAGTCAATGCGTCCCTCAAGATTTTTCTAGCAAGGCATCCCTCCGACTTGTGTTACCTCAACACAACATATTCTAGGTGATCATGGCTTACCAAGGGGTTCTCATGGCTCAACAATAGCCATTTTTCATGCTTTTATAGCTTGATAGCCTTTCGTCTCAGCTAAAGTTAGGGATGAACGTTAATCTCCTTCTCCTGACACTATAATAGATAGGGATGAAGGTTACTCTCCTTCTCCCGACACCGTAATAGATAGGGATGAAGGTTACTCTCCTTCTCCTGGCACCGTAATAGATAGGGGCGAAGGTTACTCTCCTTCTCCCAGTACCGTAATAGATAGGGACAAAGGTTACTCTCCTTCTCCCGGTACCGTAATAGATAGGGACAAAGTTTACTCTCCTTCTCCTGATACCGTAATAGATAGGGACAAAGGTTACTCTCCTTCTCCCGACAATTCATTCTTTACACATAAAAACAAATTGTTAGTCTCTATTTCATGCAATCGAATTATACTCTTTCCCACAGTTATCCCTCGAACCCGAGAGACCAGTTTCTCATCTCTGCTCTCTTCGCAGATCTTTCCCTTTTTACATGTATCACATGTATACAAAAATTCATGAGACATCATAAATTTTAAATTCAATTTTTTTTTCTTGTAAATCTGTCACCCGCAAATTTCTGAATTCCACATTTTGTTCTCATATTTGTTTCGCACAGGAACCAGATTCATAATTATGGGAATTTCCTTTCCATAGCATTTTGACTCAACAGGAAATTGGTCTTCCTTATGGCTTACAATGCTGCCATATTCAAGACTCCTTTGCTTCCTACACTTTCAACATTTCTTGTAGTTTGGCTCAGTAGGCAGTTGGTCTTCCTTATGGGCTTACAATACTGCCATATCCAAGACCCATTTCCTCCTGCAATTTCAACATTCCTCATCCAAACAAATTGTTAGTTTTCGTGCACATTACCTCTTCAAATTCAAGCATGCTAATAGTCCAAGTCATTTTCATCTATTCAAGGATACCAAGCAAAAGGATACATCATCCCTTACCTATGCATCATTTCATCCTACCAAAATTTTCAAAATGTAATTCAAATATCAATTGATTTTAATGAATGCGCAACATTCATGGACACATTCATACCCAATACACCCTTGCATTGATTTTAAGTTTCCCATACTTTTCGACAAGTACTTTGCCATGGTGTGTTGGAGTTTAGACAAGCTTTCCACCATATGGATTATTTATTCTCATTCATTGTTGCAGTAGGACTATGCTTGTGGCTACAAGATGATCATGATCCCAATTCAGTACATATGAAACTACAAGTTTCACATGAATTCCTTTAAGGATTCCTCCTTCATTAATAACCAGGGTGCCAACACTCATGGCCACCCAAATTTGGTTTTCTCTAACACCTATACAATGTAAGTAGAAATGTTGGAAGGTCCTCCTTCCTCAATGGGAAATCCATTGTTTGTCCTTTATGCAAACATGCATTTCCTGGAAGCAATTCCATGCAACATGCTATCTATGAGCACTTTTGTTTCCAATCGTTCTTTGATTGGTCCATGTATTCATGACATATCAGTTCATGAATTCTTCCGAGGATTACAATCAGTCCTTACTACCAGAGGTTAACACCTCCATCATTCAGGTTCTCCTTCTTGAATCATACCCTAATTGGGTATCCAAGGCATACAACTGTCTTTCAACGTTCCATACATAACATTAAGACCGTAAAACATTTCAGAAGGGATTATTGCCCAATCCTTTCATACCTTGTTCCACATAGGCATGAACATTTGTTTATACCAGTTTTGGTTGTCAGCACCCCCTCTAATATTATCCCATCAATGGTTCTCCATGGGGACTTTTAAAGTCCCTTCAAAAATATTTCAACAAGAACCTTCTCATAGTTATCCTCTGATTGAGTTTGTTCATTATTGGCAACTGTCTTTCTCAACAGTTCCAATCTATTTCTTTATCCACATGACATACGTCATAAACACATTAGTCTTCATGTAAATTAAAAATGCAAGTACCATAACATTTAAATTAATAAAACATTTTCAGACATGTCCTAGCATATATGTATGCACTTCATCACACTATCCTTAAAGTTTTCATGAGTGAAATATAGACAGTTCTCAACTGTTTCTGCAGTAATACAATCCTCATCACTATGGTGTCAAAACATTTACTTTCATCAACGTACTAGCTTTATCATCCCAGATAAAAAACATAATACACAACAAGAAAAGAATTGATGGCTCTTCCCTTCTTCAAATTCTTTCTACATCGCATGGGACTTCTTAGTCCAGCTGAGTTATTTCTAAGGCTTCACTGTCTTTTCTCTGCTTTATCAATTTACCCCCTATTGGGATATTCCTACTCTTTTCCTTGAGCCGCCTTGGTTAGGCCTCACCTTAACCCTTTTTGGAATACAACAACATGCTTTAATAAAAAACTTTTTTTTTCTTCATAACAGATCATGAACCTGTGCATCCTGCACATTACCATTCGGTTATCAGAATGGTCAATATTCATTTATTAGTATTCTATTCATTACATGATGCTTTCATAGTGTAATATTCAAAGGCATAATCATTTTCCTCTTATCATGAAAACATAGCATCTTTGTTCATTTACCCTTTTATCTAATTATATTAGTATTCCCTGTGTTATAACCCTATAATTCATAGTATCATCTGGTGATTGGAAACTTTCACTCTGGGTGTATTTTGGTTTGCAAATAATATTTCATCTCGACAAATTATTTTCAAGGAAAGGAAAAGAAAAGAAAATTCATGGTTGTTGACGTTGAGTGGTTTTTCCTAACCCCATGGAGAAAAAGCAAGGGAAGCAGTGCACAAAATCCACATAATGCACTTATCCTAAGTTTTGGAGAAAATATGACTTTGCGCTCACAGAGTAAAGACAACGCATAAATGAACGGTTGAGAGGCTGGCTCTGAGATCTACGGTTCACAAGCTTTTTCGGACTCCCCCGATCATTCTACCTTTATCGGCAGGGGGGGTCTGGAATTGGGTATAAAGAAGACACACATCTGAACGACAGAGAGGTCGGCGCATAGATCTACGGTTGAGATTAAATTTCAGACCCCCCCCGACCATTCTGCCTTTAACGGTAGGGGGGGGGGGGGTCCGGAATGAGGCATTTTCGTTTGGCGGGCCCTGTCCCAACGTGTCATTCATCATTTTCGCCCGATCCCATCACCTCTTCTGCATCCTTCATCCGCCGCTGTGCCCTCACTCCCTTGCCCTTTGTCCAGTCGACTACATCCCGCTCGACCACCCATCCATGCATGAACCAAGCTTAGGGTAAAAAGAATAATAGATTAAATAAGAGTTAACAATAAAATTAGTGTAGTTAAACTAGGGTAAACTAGTTAATAATTAATTAAGTAATCAATTAATTAATTAATAGCTATGTTAGTTTAGTAACTAGGTTAGTTTTTTATTAATTAATATTAAATAAAGAAAATATTAAAAAAAAAACATAAAAATAATAAAAATAAAATAATAAACAAATTAGAAATAAAACAAATTAAAACAAAAATTATAATAAACAAACAATAAATAAAATATATAAAAATTAAAACAAAACATAGTAATAAAACTAATAAATAAAAAAGAAAAACATATAAAATACATAAAACGTAAAACAAAACATAGCATAACAAATTTTATAAACAAAATAAAAAATATTAAAAAACTAAAACTAAAAAAAAACATACTATCCTAAGTCTACTCACCCAAAACCCCCACGCATACCTTCATACATCACATCAAAATTAATCAATGGACGTAAAATTTTCCGGACCCTCT
>ML786373.1:247151-283653 GCA_009831015.1 Picea engelmannii | reverse complement strand
TTTTCCTTTGGCGGGCCCTGTCCCAACATGTCATTCATCCTTTTTTCTCGATCCCATCACCTCTTCTGCATCCTTCATCCGCCGCTACGCCCTCACTCCCTTTCCCTTTGTCCAGTCAACTACATCCTGCTCGACCACCCATCCATGCATAAACCAAGCTTAGGGTAAAAAGAATAATAGATTAAATAAGATTTAACAATAGAATTAGTGTAGTTAAACTAGGCTAAACTAGTTAATAATTAATTAACTAATCAATTAGTTTAGTAACTAGGTTAGTTTTTTATTAATTAATATTAAATAAAACAAATATTAAAATAAAAACATAAAAATAAAATCAAATAAATAATAATAAACAAATTAGAAATAAAACAAATTAAAACAAAAATTATAATAAACAAACAATACATAAAATATATAAAAATTAAAACAAAACATAGTAATAAAACTAATAAATAAAAAAGAAAAACATATAAAATACATAAAACGTAAAACAAAACATAGCATAACAAATTTTATAAACAAAATAAAAAAGATTAAAAAACTAAAACTAAAAAAAAACATACTATCCTAAGTCTACTCACCCAAAACCCCCACGCATACCTTCATAGATCACATCAAAATTAATCAACGGACGTAAAATTTTCCGGACCCCCCTCTCCATCTGAAGTTTAACGGGAGGGGTGGGGGTCCGGAATGGTTGTTTTATGAAGCCGTTCCTTGGACAGGTGTCAGCCCCACAAGCCAGCGAGGCCCTTTTTTCCAGTTTTTCATTTTTCCGTTACAGTCCTGATTTTGCGAGAGCTGTTACGGCCAACTGGAGGCAAATTTGGTGAAACCGAAGGATTTTTTTGTCGATCACATTCCCATCTACGATAATATCCTTCATATTTTTCCCAGGTATCAGCGTTGAAGAGAAACAGATGTCTGTTCAGACTCCTTTTTTGCAGAAATTAGGCCTGTCTTTCATGGCAGACAGTTTAGGATTTTTGGGGATTTGTGGCTATTTTTGGCCAATACGGTTAAATATGAATCACACAACTTGTTGGGGTATCTCCCCTATTTATTCATAGGATTTTAATGTAAAATTTTGTTGATTCTTGCACCCAAAAGGCTATTCTCTGTGACATTTTTCTGATTCACCAGGAATACAAAGCGACATTTTCACAGGATTCCTGTATGTCGACGATTGGTGAAGTTTTTATCGCTTCGTTGAATGTGATTCTAATCAGTCTTCATTATGTTTCTCTCTTTCTAATTTTCAAAAGGATATTTAACGCAAAATTTATCCCTGATACTCTGTGCAGTGCTTTTGAGAATCTTAATGTCTTCCTCTGACACTACAATGAAGAAATTCTTGAATGCTTTTTTGTTGTAGTTGATTATTTTGTCTGTTCCTTCTCTACATCATTTTATTTCTAAAGGATCCAACGCCTACATTACCTTGCCCTGTGGAAATACCTTATAGACCTGTGTTCAATTTCAAACTTGTCATAGACCCCATAGCCCAATGGTCTTGTTTTGTTGTCTCAACCAGAAAACTGCAAGAACATAACCCTATTTTGCATAGCTAGCCTAATATCCTCTTCCAACAAAGTTGTATCAGACAGAGAGATCCCTCTCTGAGTCTTGGAGGGCTAGATCCAAGACTCGAAGTGGTTTTGATGTTGCCTCTGTGACTGCCTCCGTAGCCTTGGGAAAATTACAGAGTGCTAACACCCTGAGGAAAGGGAATACATTCCCCTCAAGCTATTATTTGGAACAAAACTTTCATGACTCTTCAGAATGGAGTCAACCATGCACCCATAGTATTCATTTAATCTGGACAAGAGCAATTCTTTCTTTATATTTCACTCATCAGGGAAACCATATGGTGCCTACAACTATACTCTTTCATCATACATGTGCATCACTTGCACGTTTAATATCATTCATACCTAACTGGTATTGATATCAGGCTTCATATTAAGAATCTTCACAATGCATTAAACCCATTCACTCAAGCATAATTAAACATAGCTAAGTATTCATCATGCTAGCTTATTGCTTACACCTTTTCCATGTCATTCACACACATGGACATATCAGGCCTCTATATCCTTTTCCCAATTATCTTCCAAGTATCCTTATGATCATGTATACACATTCGTGTATATGTAGGTGCATCTATTGCACCTTTTTACCTAATGCATTCACTTGATAGTTTAATTTCATCATTAGTGTCCTTAAGTTTGGGATTTTAGTCACTTACATGACTAATATCACAGTCATATTTTGTACTGTTGTTTCCTTCTCTCATGGAAATAACCAACCAGGGTCACTTTCCTCTTGACGTGACAACGTCTAGCAAGAAAACCTCCTTTCCTCAACATCCATAGGGTTTTACCCATATCACCTTTCTCTGGTTATGCGGAGTTATATACTCCAATTTTAATGTAAAGAAGTAACTATAACTACCAATAATCCTACCTGATCCTATCATATTCCTTTAAGCCCACAAAGGTATTAACCATTATATAATCAAGCATCATCAGTGCCAGAGGTTCCGACTGCCCATGCTTAGAAGCAGTGTTACGAACACTAGGTCATCCGTCCTTTGGGCTTCAACTGCTCTTGACAAAACCCTGACACATTCAAGTCTTATTATAAATGTTAATTAGCATATCCCTAATCTGGTAAGAGTAGTTATCACTTTGACAAAGGGCTAAAGAAATTATTCTACTGGAATTCAACAAGAATTCCCAAAATCACAGGTTCAATCTGCAGTCCTTCTCCTCAAGGAGTAAATGCAGATAACAATACCTCTTTATGCGACTTGTGCATGAGCCCATGTATGCCAAGTGTTGTAACCATGCTCTGATACCAATTTGTAACACACCCACGACGGGGCATACAAATTTTGTTTTCTTAAAGGACAGATTCTCCATCCATGGTTTCTAATTTGGAAAGTCGGGGAACCACTCCGACCTCCCGGTCAAGGATCTCTGATTCTGGAGCCAAATGAATCTCTGAGACCTTGATGGTCTCGCTCTGCAATTAAACACAGACTCTTTCAACTTTTGGGTGCAGGTCTAATGGTACTTGTGACCTTCCCCTTTTTCTCTTGCGAAATCTCCGAGTTTGGGCGCTAGCCCCTTTTCTGATAATCCCTTCCTTGTCATGACCCTGGGAGATGACCTCACGTAATCCATGCGATTGCGAGCGCGACCAAGGGTGGTTTGAAACCAACTACTTTTCTCCCCGCAATTCACCTTGAGCCTCCATGTGTCCTTTCTCCAAAACCATGGTCTGGATTGCGGCCCGCCCTCAAATTTTTAAAGTTCATGCACCTTCAGTCCCCACAATACAACAGGATTGTCGATATCAAGACCTTGACGTTGCTTCTGAACTGATGGATCATATCTATCCTTTTTGAATCTATGGATCAGATCTAACCTTTAAAAATCAACGACTGTGATTTATTTGGCGATTCGGGTTTCAGGAATTTCAACTCTCAACTTTCCCTTCCTCCATCAGTAGCTATCTTTCGGAGTGGAAGAATTGCTGACACTTGTCCTTAACAAACAGATGGTTTTGATGAACTCTGGCTCTCCGAAATTCAAGAGTTCCTTCTCCTTCATTCACCCTTTTCTCCTGGAGTGCTTCGTACCTGGATTTGTATATCAGACACCACGCATCTACTCCGATCAACGGTCTATATACACTATCCAAAAAAAAATCTTTGGAGTGAATCCTTCCAAAGTGTTAGATATTCTAACACCTGTCCTCTCCAAATCTACGGCCCTGGTCCTCTTTGGGACTTCGACACTTTTCAACCAAGACCAAATCAACGGTCCTTCGACCTCCTCCTCCATCAACGATCGAGATCTCCTTCGGGACTTTGATGCTTTCACCCTTTTCTTTCCTCCGGAGTGCTCCGTACCCAAAGTTCTATATATGGCGCCATGCATCCACTTTCAAATCAATGAATGTCTTCTGCTTCGATACTTCGGCCTTCGAGGATTTAAAATATCAATTTCCCCATGCTCTGCTTCTCCCAAAGAATTTTATCCAGAGTTCACGATCTGATGACATGTGTCCTCTCGCAGATCGACGACTCCCAGCTGCTTCGGCTATTCGGGGTTTGGCGATTTCAAACTTTACTCCTTCATTTTTTCTCGGAGTACTTTCACCCGGAGTTCACGATATTTCACCATGTACCCTCTGGATCTGACGGTGCAAATTCTCTTCGGCTCTTTGGCTCTTAGGGATTTGGGAGTTTCAGACTCTTATGCACTTGTTTCTCCCGGAGTGCTTTCACCCAAACTTCATGGATTTCCACCATGTGTCCCTCTGCAACGGATAGTTGGAAACTTCTTTGGCCTTCGAGGCTTCGAGTGTTTGTCACACTCCTCACTTGGAAACCTCCGAAGTAGTTTTCCCCAAAGTCTCCGATCTATCGACATTTATCTCATGTCAACCGATGGACAAGATCTACTTCGGGTCTTTACGCCACCTGCCACTTCGGGTGTTTACTTCAGATGATCCGACGATCGACGCTTGCTTCAGGTCTTCACCTAGAGTCCACATATTTACGCCACTTGTCCTATGGATCCAACGACTGACATTTACTTCGGATGATCCGATGGTTGACATTTGCTTCGAGTCTTTACCCGGAGTCTACAAGTTTACACCACTTGTCCTATGGATTCGACGTTTGATATTTACTTCGTTCTCCTTGATGATGGATGGTCCCAAACTACTTCGATACTTCGAGACTTTGGTAATTCCACTCTCCTGCATGTCCAAAGCACTAAGGCTCAGGCACCTTGCTCCGATCAGACGATTATTGGTCCTCTGCATTGTGATCCAATGACCATTTTCGCTGCTCCTCCTAAGCTTCTGATCTCTTTCGACTTAAAATATTTTCTAAGTGTTCAAAGGCCTTGACCTTTGCACCTCCTACAGGTTCGTCTCTTGGACTTCGTCTGCACGCCTAAAAGTGCTATCTCCTCTGAGATTGTTTCCCCTTGAATATTTATCCTTCCCATGCACTCCTTAAGTTTTAGGGATATCGTCAAACTTAGATCGAAGTTCAACAACGATCGACGGTTCCAAGAAATTGAGGGTTTCAACCTCCGCCATTAGGGGAGTGTTCGATTGACTCTTGTCTAATCCCAGTCGTTGATATTCCATTCCCAATGAGATCAACGACGTAGGTTGATCGTGGTCATGAACTAACATGTTCTCTATCGGGTTCTTATGTCATAGGTAGTTATGGTAACTTGACTAGCGTCTGCCTCCTAGATCTGGCAGTCGGGACGGTTCCCGAGCATCCTCAAATCTAAGGCTCAGGGTTAAATTTGGGACTTCGGGGATTTTACCTCCCTTATGACGAACTCGCTCAGTTATATGAACTCGCGAAGTCCAAATGACTCCAGGTTTAACTTCCACGTACTTTCCCATACCCAACAGTCACAAAAGACCGTGGCTTCTTCCGAACAGATTTTGTTCATTCATCTTCCAAACAAGGGACCCCCCCCTTTTTCAATACTTCAACCTCATTGTTCTTCATGAGATTTTTTAGCTCTGAAATGCTTAAGATATTTGCACTCTTTCTCTTGAACTTAACGCTTGGAATAATCCTTCTGCGCACCCCTTACGCTCATTCCTAAACTCTAGAACTTAAGTGGTTCTCGGTCTTTGCCTGCCTCGCAAAGAGCCTGTGCATACGTGCACTATCTCTCCTAATTTTTAATAGAATCCCTCCTCCAAGGGACTCTGAAAAAATAGGAGTGTCGAAATGCATACTTGAAACTGTTCCCAAGATCGATGAACTCACAGTTCCTGGATCTACTTTAATCCACCACAGGGCGCAAGAATTTATGAATACAAAACATGTCCAATTCATATAATTTATTAATTTCCTAATTATACCATCAAGCAGACACAAAAATGGACACATTATAAATCATTAAGCAAACATATCCATCCCTATATCATTCACAGTATATCTAATTTTATTACACAATTACAACTCAATTTCATAGGGTATGAGAATACTTATCTATTACAAGTTGCATCCAACTAACTGACTGTGGGTGTGTGCCTTTCCACCCAACCATAAGCTAAGAGGAATTCATTCTTATCACTCTGTCCTCCCTCGTTCCAAGACATGATATCACTAGGTAATTTACTCCATGTCTCAGATAAACTCTCTCTATCACAACGACCCTGTGAGGTTTATCAGATGCTTCCTCAACATCAAGCTCACATTCGGGTCCTTTAGGCCGTGTTCTTGGCAATTCCTTTGGGTTCACACATATCCCTTATGATATTTTTCTCTCTTTCTATGTCTCCTCTTTTTTTTTCTCTGTATGTATCTTACCTTCCCTCCTCTAGAAGGTTTCCGACCTGTCATGTTCCTTCTGTCAGAAGGAAGGTCGGGTCTGCAAGTGTTTGTGGTACTTCGAGATGACATCCTGCAACTAGACCATGCTTCCATTCATGGGGGCGGTTGATGATTCAACCATTGATCCTTTCTTTATTAATTGATTTCTTTCCTCTATAGATATCATGGATCATACTTCAAGGCTTCACCCCCCAACAGTCAGTTATGGGTAGTTTAACAATAATACATTTACATTGTCCACATGCCTTAGCATGGTAATCCTATTTTATGATTAATTACAAGCTGGGGGAAATAGGGGTGTTACAAGCGACCAATGCTATTCGACAGTTTTCATTGTGTGGGATTTATTTCCTTTTCCATGTTGTAGTTGGTATAGGGACATTTGGCATAGGATTATCTTCCTTAATCTCTATGAAATCTCATGCTTTGTGACCAAGATTATTGTACTTGTAGCATACAATATTTTTATCCATTAATTGGTCAAATGGATTATAATTTTTGTTGACAGTTCTACGAACATTTGCATATTGACTATTTGCACCATTCACGTATCTTGCATAGTTATTCCTTTCATTGATTCTATAATAGATTGCCTTGTGTCCAAAATTTCCACTGGTATAACAATGTCCAAGAAATAAATTTTGATGCCTGGGAATAAGTGATGTTCTTTGTGGTGTGGTCAATATGGGTTGACTATCTATTCTTTTGTAGTTTCCTTCATAATGATTTCTTTCATGCCTGATGGGAGAGGATCTTCTTGATGTCTCATTCCTTCTAAATTCTATTCTTCTATCTTGTTGTTCAACTTGATCTTGAGTGTTGGTTTCATCCTTTTCATCTTCCTTCTCTTGTTTTGTTGTCTTCAAACTATCATTGTATCCTAGCCATGTCTTGTCGTTTGGAGATCTTTGAGAGCTAAGGATCTCGTCTAATTTTTCAGTGCTTTTTTCAAACTTCTTCAACTTTTCTATTGTCAATAGTAGCTCCCCTTTTGTGTGATCCAATTATTCGTTCAATTTCTCATAATATTCTAATTGTTCCTTCAAGCTATTAATGGTCTTTTCAAGCTTGTAATTCTCTTATTCACAACTACTCAATTCACCTTTTAATATTATGTTTGTGTTTCTAAGCTTACTATTTTCAGTTTCAACATGATTCAACTTTTCAAGATTCTCATCTTCTTGTTCACTCTCTACGTTGTCTTTTTATCCCCAAAGGGAATCAAGGTTGGTTTCTTCATCTGAATCTTCTTAAGAAATTATTTCTTCTTCTTTATAACTCTTGTGAACATCATCCTAGGTTTATTGGGTTATGAAGAGGACATCTTCTCCATCATTATCTTCTTCATCACTCTCATATGAGGAGATTTCATCATCCTTGGAGTAGAATCTCTTTTTATTGTTGATACTTCTCTTTTTATAGTAGCATTTTTTAGCAATATGTCCTATTATACCACAATTAAAGCATTTGAGAGGAGACTTAGCTTTTTATCTGCTAGTTCCTTTCTGGAGCTTTCTTAGAAAATTTGTTATTTCTTCATCAAGGTCATTATCCTTATCTTTTGTCTTCTTTATGGCTTTAAAGTCTGCTTTATTTTTTGGCTGGTCACTTTTTGTACCCGTTCTTATTTCATATTCTATAAGAGACCCATGTAATTCATCCATTGTCATTTTGGTCAAGTCCCTAGTTTCTTCAATGGCGAAGACCTTAGCATCATACTTCAAGAGAAGTGATCTCAACACTTTTTGTACAACCAAGGATTCATTAAGCGCTTAACCTAATCCTCATATAACATTAAAAACTTCATAAACTCTAAGAAAATAGCTTGCAATATCTTCATTTTCATCCATCTTCAATTTTTCAAATTCTTCTCTATGTCGTTGAAGCTTGACCTACTTAACTTTTGGATCACCTTCATAGATACTCTTGAGTTTGTCCCATACCTCTTTAGCAGTGTTGAAACCTATCACTTTGATAGCAATGGTTGGCACCAATGCTCCTAGAATAATGTCTGGCTTTTGAATTACAACTCATAAGCTTCTTCTCATTTGGATTGGTTGGAGAATTCTTTGAGATTACATAGCCATTTACAACTGAGAACCAAATGTCTACTCCCAAAGTTGTTAGGTAATTTTTCACTCTATCACTCCAATATGCATAATTTATTCCATCAAATCATTGAATCCCATTTGGAATGTCATCATGGTCATCCATCTTTACTCGGGATTTTCCTTCCAGTGGTTGAATTGTTCTGAAGACAACCTCGTCTGATACCAATTGTTGGAAATACTGAGAGGGGGGTGAATCAATATTTAGTGCAATTAATATTTTTGAACTTGTACTTTAATCAGATATTGTATTCAATTTATATCCAATCATAAATGAATACCATCCAATTAACAATGAAGAATAGTATAATATATACACCAATACACCATGCACAGTGTATACGAAGTAATCATGTATTATTGTTCAAAGGAAATAATGAATTCCAAAGGTATCTACAACTTCCAAATATAAATGGAGGGATAAACCTCCAAAAGGAAGATACAATCCTCCAATATCAAGAGAGGGTTGACCTCTCCATATTTTCTCCTTCCTTCCACCCAAGAATATATGAGAGATAATAAAACTTTACAGTAAATTATCACCATCAACCAACCATCACATAGAACCTGATAATTATTCCTAATACTTCTTCAACTTCTGCAATTCTTCACTTATTTTAATACTCTGATCCTGTAGATAATATTACTCAATGTATTCTCTGAAACTCCTCCAAGTTTCACTCCTTGAATCCTCCCAGAAAAGAAGTTATAGAGAAAATGGTAGACCTTATTCAATTCTGGTTTATTCAGGAGAGTGAACTTGTACAACATGCCCCACACTCAATATGTAACATCAGATTCTAAAATTCATACATAGGAAATTGCATCCCATACTATTTCCAATTCAATTGGCCTCACTTCATTTCTATTATCTATGAAGACCTTATTACTGTTTTACTTGGAACCCCTGTTTATGAATGGATTCAAGATTAGTAAAAAATGATATCTTCTAGATAGTGTATCTCCAAAATTATAGCGAACAAAGAGATGGAATTTTTACCACATGTACCTATATATGTATTCTCAATATCCTCTGAATTTCACCATCTAAATCGTTCTAGAAACAAATTTATAGCAAAAA
Organism: Picea engelmannii; assembly: GCA_009831015.1. NCBI lineage: Eukaryota > Viridiplantae > Streptophyta > Pinopsida > Pinales > Pinaceae > Picea > Picea engelmannii. The sequence goes on along the minus strand of ML786373.1, from coordinate 274,076 downwards.
TGGTAAGATGACCTGTAAATAATATACCTTAGAACACATCACCAAAAGACTTCATCCTCCCTTGAAATTCGACCTTCTTTACTTCAGATTTCCTCATAAATTTGACTTATATATCTTTTTTCATTAATAAACTTGTGTGTGTTGAAAAATGATTGTGTAATGAGATGTATTTATACCCTTTATGCCACTTCCTTTTAACATTAGGGCCTCCATGTAGTTTCTTCTTCAATTCACATTGTCATCTTCAAAAATTCATTTCTCCTCAATCGTGAGGATCCACGTGACGTGCCATATACCACCGAAAGAGACATGACTTATACTATCTAGCCATGGGTGTTGTATCTGCATGTTTAATTTCCTTCATGTCTTTCTACTTCGATCAACTGTGGGGTCCAAAATCCAATGGATAGGGTTGACATCAATGACTACAACCAATTACTAGGGTTGACATCAATGACAACAACCAATCTTCCAACACCAACTCCAAATTGTGTGTCACTTAGTTCTCCTCATGCTTTCTTAATTTCCTAGAGATGTAAGAGATCACTCGACTATCTTGCATCAAGACTCTGCCTAAGCCTTCCTTGGATGTGTTTGTGCATACCAAGAAGTCCTCGTCCATGTTGGGGACCTTTAGTATTGGTGCAGTCGTCAACAGATCCTTGAGCCTTCGAAATGATTCTGTGCATTTCTCGCTCCAAACAAACTTCTTGTTTTTCTTTTGCAATTTCATAATCGGATTTGATATCTTCAAAAAATCTTCGACAAACCGTCAATAATATCCAGCTAAACCCATGAAGCTACATAATTCTGGTACGTTTGTCAGCACAGACCATTCCATAATAGCCTCTACCTTTGCCGGAGATAATATGCCCTAAATAATGAATCCTTGATTGATAGAAAGAGCATTTCGACAGTTTCCCATATAATTTGTTCTCTCGTAAACAATGTAGTACCAAGCGCAAATGTTCGTCATGTTATTTCGTCATCCGAGAACATATCAATATGTCGTGAATGAATACTTGAACAAACTTGTCCAAGTATTCGCGAAACACCCCATTCATCAAGCTCATGAATACCCCTCGGGAGTTTGTCAGTCCAAACAGTAAAAAGTAAACTCGTAATGCCCAAACCTCGTCTTGAATGCGGTCTTAGGAATGTCTTCCTCCTTGATCCGTAACTAGTGATATCATGATCTTAAGTCGATCTTTGAAAACACCGTCATGCCTTTCATTTGGTCGAACAAATCGTCTATTCTTGGAAACAAATACTGGTTCTTGATCGTTGCCTTTTTCAATTGACGGTAGTCAATATAGAGTCTCCACGATCCATTCTTGTTTTGTATGAAAATAATGGGTGCACCCCAAGGTGATACACTTGGACATATAATTCCTAGGTACAACAACTCTTTCAGTTTCATTTTCAACTCCTGTAACTTAGGGGTCGACATCCGATAAGGCGTTCTTGCTATCGGTTCAGTTCCAGGTTTTAATTCGATGGTAAATTCCAATTCCCTTTCGGGAGACAAACCTCATAACTCTTTTGGGAATACGTCTGCAAACTCTCATACTACCAAAAGGTTTTTTAATATTTTTTCCACGCCCTTGTCGTTCAACGCTAAGATTGCTTATATCTTGCATCCTTTGTGCATACCCTTCCGTAGATGTAGGGAAGAGATCAACCTTATGGAAACTCCCTGGTTCCTTCCTACAATCACCCGTCTCTGTCCCTCATCATTGGTCAAACTCAAATTTTTTGTCTTACAGTTGAGTATCATATTAGGTGACTCCAACCAGTCCATACTGATCATAACATTATAAGATCTTAAGATCATGATGTGCAAGTTTGCCTTTGTTACAAAATCTCTTAGGTTGCAGCTATAGTCCATAACCTTTTCTCCAACCTTTTTCTTGGCTCGTGAAGCCATTTCTACTTAGCTAAGCTTGTCCTATTTGATTGCCTTTACCTTAATTCTTATTATCACTGCATCAAAATAAATCTCTTTGTAGCACCGAGATCTATCAAAATACTAAAGGTCTGGTTAGCGATGGTACCTGACGTCTCTAGCATAGTAGAATGGTGCTCGGCCTGGCGGTTATTCACCGCTGCATAAATTCGGTGGGCCTTGCCCAAATATCCTACTGTGGTGTGTACGATTGACCCGACTGCTTTGGCCCTCTCAAATAGACAATCACGCTGCTAATGTGGCTCTCCACATGTCCAACATCCGACCTTCATTCTGGTACTCCTGGTCCTTGAAGTAGTAGCTACTATCCCACTAGCCTGAAACCCTGGTTTGTTCTGTTGAACATGCCTAAACTGTTGTTGTTGTCGATGACGTTGTTGCTGGTGTTGTGGTCCTATGTAGGGAGTCTGTTGTTGAGGGGTCGGTCATGGTGGTGTCGTGAATGTGGATCCTCTTGAAGTACCTTGATACCCTGATGAATGTCTAGATCGTGTCTGATGGATATGCACACCAAATGTCTGCTATCCCATCGATCTTGCATGAGTCCTGCTCTGACCCCCATTGATCAACTCTTCCTCAGCTATGAGGGCCTTCTAGACTGCATCGTGCAACGTTTGAGGCATTGAAATCCTCACCTTCGCACGAATGCTGACTTTAAGGCATAACACAAACTTGTTGACCTTGAGCTTCTCTGTGTTCAGATGTGGAACATACCTAAGCAACTCCATGAAACATGCCTCGTACTCAGGCATCGTACGACCACCCTGTCGCAAGGCGTTGAACTCATTGAGTTGGCACTCAATGAATTCCTCTGAAAAATACCTCTGTCGGAACTACTCTTTGAAAATTTCCCATGACACGTCTTCGATGACCTTGTTTAGTTGTGGTAGGAGCATCTTCCACCATATAAGAGCGCTCCCCTTCAACTGGAAGACCTCCATGCAAACTTTCATGTTGGAGGTGTAGTCGCGAAGTGCAAAGCACATTGCCATGTTATCCAACCATGCCTCAGTGACTGCACCATCCATGGCACCCAAGAACTCTGGAAACTTGACCTTATCGAGTTCTCTCTGAACGCTGCCAGTACCGGTTGGGGTGCGTTGTGGACCCTCAGGGGTACAGGAACCCTGGCCTCATCTCTATATAGACGGTTAATCAATGCTTCTGACATCCTCTGAAAGGACCTCATCAACCCAACCACATCCCCCACAACAATATTCTCATGTCCAATGACTTGTTCTTCTCCTTGGGGGTTAGACCCCTCTAGCGTGGATGCTACTAGAGGTGTCGCGCCTCCTCCCCTAGCACCACGTCGTCTGCGTCCACGACATCCTCTAACCATGATTACCTGCAAGGACACAATTCAATTTAATTAGTGATACATTATTAATCAAGTGTTTATATAGTAGAAGATGTAATGATCCCAAGTCCCAGGTTTGAACCCACTCTGATATCATATGTAACAACCTCCTCTTGAGAACCTCTAGATAACAATCACAAGTAGTAGTTAATTTTTTATTTATTTTTATAAAGACCATGTAATGACCTTGTACTATTTAAATAACATCATGTATAGCCAGATGCTACGAAGGTAGTAAAAATTTTCTTACTACCCCCCCCCTTTCCCCCTTTTTTCTTAACTATTTCTTTTCTCTTTACTCCCATTTCTTTTGTAAATCATCATAATCAAAATATTCAAATTGTAACTAACTTCTACAATTAATCACACAATAAATAATGTCTTAACAAAATCATATACTAATACAAATAGAAAAATATATAGTATGAAAACCAAGTGACGAAAAGAACACAAACCCATTAATATAATAACTGACAGATGGTAAAACACTATCTCTCCTAGATTTTATTAATCAAAAGTAAACTATTAGGGATTCAATATGATCTCAACTAAGAAATTCCTTCTTTCTTTATAGCTCAACTTCATTCATAAAGATCATGAGGTATATTATCAATATTAATTATTATTATCTTTATTTCCAAAGATTTATTTGAATAATATTATTACTCCCAAGTTATTAATATCCTCTTATCATTTAAAAAGACAAAGATAATTTTATTTATTTATTTATTTTTCTCTCTAATTAATCTATTATTATATGCTTACATGCACTACCAATTATGTAGTTGACTAAAGTTATAACTAAAGATACGATATCATCTTATTTTATAATTCATTTAATTAATATCTTACCACTCCAATTATATAAACATACTAAGTTTTAAACAAACTTTTTCCATATTCCATTATTATGCTTATTTTAAAAAATTCTCCACATCACTTCATTTATATAAAGTAATGGAAATTAACTAAATTATATAGCTATATAATTTACCTTAGCTATTACTTAAAAATTTAACTAGATAACCTCCAAAGTATAATTATGGAAATCAAGACGAAGTTTCCCATCTTTTGGCGTTTTGCGAGAGACATCTTCTAGTTAACAGTGCATTTTGTCATCACTTTTGTAGTTTCTGTCTTCTTCTACTTGACCCCGACAGTCCTTTTCTGATCTTTGTTTAAGCTCTGTTGTTTCCAAGATTCTATGGATTCTGGCCCACTTCTGAACTAGCTATCTTACCTCCGGGACTTTGATGCACACCCCCACCGCCAGCTCTCTTGTCTAATAGGAGGACAGATTCTCCCCTCCTCTCCGGACTACTCCTTTAGTCTTCCCTCCCTTTCCCTCCTCGTCTCTGTCTTGAATCTTTTGAAAGGATTCAATGGAGTCAAATTGCCCAGCTCCATCTGCTGGGAGTCTGGGAGACCCATGGGACCACCCGAATATTCTTGCTTCGATCGATGACATTTGCACTAACCATTTCCATTCTAATATACGCTCTGGTGCATCTTTACCATTGATTCCCGAACCTACACAACCTACCATCTCTGCCAACCTGACACCTCCCACTGCTTCACCTGTGACTGTCGAGAAATCTTAGACCTTTTTTGGTTTAGCACAAGCCCGCTCATCCGGAAAACTGCAGAGTGGCGATGTGGGAACTATACAATAGGATAAAGGCTGCGAGGTGAGCAGTTTACAAACAGGAAACAGATTCTCAGAGGGCTTTCCTTCCCACAAATCTCCAGGATTTCGTAAACGTCCACACAAGGTCTGGAAACCAAAACGAACTCATCCTAAACTCATACTCGGTATGGATGTCGGTCTTACAGATGCCTGCAACCTATCCCTGTGCGCCTTAGTAGGGAGGTTAGCTTACAAGGAGAAGCGTAAGCAAAATGTTGAGGACTGGGTCGCTACCAGCTGGAAACCTCTTCTAGGCCACCTACCCAAGATACACCTACTTCAACATGGCTGGCTAGGTTTCATATTCAAGACACCAGAAGACTCTGCCCTGATCCTGGGAAGATTCTGGCCTTTCGACGGGGGAAGCCTCATGCTGAAACGTTGGAGACTAGGCTTTAATCCCTCCTCAGAGTTCTTTGGTCACAGACACATATGGGTCCTCCTTCCAGGACTCCCTCTACCTCTTTGGAACCAACGAGCTCTACAACTTATTGGAGCTTCCCTAGGAAGTTTCCTAAAGGTGGATTCAAACTCCCTTGAGGCTTCAGACAGAAGAATGGCGAGAGTTTATGTAGCTATGGATATCCAGGCTGGACTTCCACAAGTTTTAGACATAGAATGGCGAGGACAACTTTTTGCTCAATGCCTGGACTACTTGGGCATTCCCTTCCGTTGTTCTCTCTGTCGCAGAACAGGCCACCTGAGAAGAGATTTCTCAAAGTTCCCCCCTCCCGACGTTGTTCTGGATCCAGCGGAAGAGACAAATTTCAATGGCTACATCTCTCCAACCAATCAGCTAGAGGAGGAGATTCCTAGTCCCTGTATGGACTCTCCACCGGACGACACTCTTGTGGGTAAGATCCATCTTTTCTATCCTTCGCTCTACAATAATTTCACCAGCTGGGATAAACTCTTCATTATTGAACAGGAAGACTCCATTTTGCTAGCTGTACCCTTGACTCATTTACCATCCCAACCAGCCACTCCTCACTTACACTCCTCTACTCTGCCAATCCCATCCGAACCTGCCCCAACTGATCTATCCTCTACAACTTATCCCTCTCTAATCCCTTCGTAGCTAATCCCAGACCTATCCACAAGAGACTCGGAGACTCAACCCTCAACAGAAGCAACTGACACTCCGGGATCTATCCTCCTAGCTGGCTACACAGAGCCGACACAGTCCGCTTCCCATCTAGACACTCTGCTTTCGGATCCTACTCCTGCTATCTCTCTTCCTTTTAATTCGCTTCCCATCCATACCTACTAGGGGAACACCCTCATCCACCCTTCCACTCTTCGATCCGATCTCCCTTCTTCGTCTAGAACGGTTACTTCACCTGAGCTGAATCCTTCTTGGTCAAAAGGCTTTGGCTTAGAACTTTCACCTCTCAAAACCCACAATGCACGCAAGAAGACTATGGCTAGTTTGTTGACCTCGGTCGCTTCCACACCGGTTCAATCACAAGGGGCACTTAGAGCCTTAAAAGCACTTGCTCATGGTAAACCATGATCCTTTTATCCATCAACATCAGAGGGGTTGGAGGATCCTTGAAGCAAGCCTCCATGCGAAGACTTCTCGAGAAGATACAACCGTCAATCATTTTCCTACAGGAAACATTGGTGGACGCCTCTGCAGCTAGAGATTTTTTACACCAGTTTCATCCAAGATGGCTGGCCTGTGCAGCAAGTTCAGTGGGCAAATCAGGTGGCCTACTGGCCTCTTGGGACCCTGCCCTCTTCGATCTAATGCCGATGCTCAGTCCAGGGGGTATTTTACTATCCGGTACCTGTTTCGAATTAAAAACCTCCATCAACCTGCTCAACGTTTATGGCCCCTGTGTGGACCGTAAAGCGTTCTGGGAGCGACTCGATCCAATTGGTTTATTAGCGGCTAGAAATCTTGTTCTCGCAGGCGATCTTAACTTAGTCACCAGCCCAAAAGAATCATGGGGAGAAAAGGTATCGATTGACCCGCTTATGAGTTTTTTCAACCATCTCTTCTATAAAAACGCCTTGATTGACATGAAACTAGCAGAGCTACTACCCACCTGGAGGAACGACCACTTGGGATCAGCTGGAATTGCAAAACGACTTGACCGGTTTCTTATTGCAGAGGAGCTTCTCTTACCCTCTTACAGAAGACGCGCATGGGTAAATCTCTCGTTTCTTTCTGACCATGCGCCAATTTGTTTACAAATTGGGGAGGGTTGTTTTGGTGCTGGCCAGCCTTTCAAATTTAATCCTCAGTGGCTTAAAGAGACATCCTTTAACAGTTTAGTCAAAACAGTTTGGAACGACAACTCTCTCTCTTCTCCTGGAGATGCACAAGGAAACTTTTCCAGAAAAATTTCCAGACTAAAACATCAAACTATTCACTGGTTAAAGGTAAAAAAGGAAACGGAATAGGCATAACTTTTCAACATAGAGCATGAGATGGAAGACCTTCTAAAACTCAAGTTATAGTTCCATAGTCGCGCGGATTTAGATTACAGATTTCACTGTTTAGAGGAAGCCAGGAACAAATTTCTTCGGGAAGACGAGGAGAGATGGCGTTTGAAAAGCAGAATGCTCTGGCTTGCTGGAGGAGATAAAAATACTCGCTTCTTTCATCAAGTTGCCAGCTCTCGTCGAGCAAAAAATCACCTATGGGATATTGAATATGAACACAGCAATCGACATCATTCTCAGACAGACATCAAATTGGCATCTTTCCGTCATTTCAAAGATTTTTTCCAGGCAGCACCTGACCCCTCACTAGCATCACAAATAGAGATTGCTAGCCTTTTCCAAAATATGGTCACAGTTGAGGAGGCTAAAACAATTGAAGTTCCTTGTACAAAGGAGGAATTACTAGAGGTCATCAAAGGTTTTAAGAAGGAAAAAAGTCCTGGACCTGACGGCTGGTCGGTCGAACTCTACCTCCATTTTTTTGATCTTATGTGGCAGGATCTCCTGGATGTGGTTGAGGATGCACGAACCAGAGGAAGAGTAAGTTCCCAGCTAAACAACACCTTTATAGTTTTGATTCCCAAATCAAATCTTCCAGGGCATTTTAAATATTTCCGCCCTATTTCACTCTGCAATCTATGCTACAAAATAATTTCAAAAATCATTGCCAGAAGACTTCGACCCTTCCTCTCTCGGGCACTATCTGTTGAGCAGATGGGTTTCCTAAAAGGGAGACAAATACTTGATGCTGTTGGAGTGGCACAAGAGTGCATCCATAGCATAAAGACAAAAAAACTAAAAGCCACTCTGCTAAAGCTGGACCTTAAAAAGGCTTTCGATTGCATTAATTGGAACTTCCTGCATCTCGTTCTCATTCAATGTGGATTTGGCACCATTACAACCAATTGGATTTTGGGCTGTATCTCTTCAGCCACATTCGTTGTTATGATCAATGGTGAACCAACAAAATTTTTTCACTGTGAGAGAGGACTCCGCCAGGGATGCCCTCTCTCACCGTCACTCTTCATATTGATCCTGGAAGGTCTCAGCATCCTTCTCAAGAACAACCAAGCGGAAGGTCACTTGAAGGGGATAAAAGTCGCGGGACTGACTTTTATCTTGCATATCCTTTTTGTAGATGACGTGTTGATATTGTCAAATGCCAAACTTGTTGATTGGACAATTATTCATTCTATCTTAAATATCGTTTGCGCTGTTTCAGGTCTTGAAATCAATGTTCACAAATCTGTCTTCCTGACCTCAAACACCCAGGACACTTTGCTAACAGAACTAAAGGAGTTGTTTGGCATTGACTCTATCGAGCTTTTGAAGGGTTTTACTTATTTGGGTTTCTTCTTAAAATCCTCCTCCTATACAAAAAAAGACTGGACTTGGCTAATAGACAAATTTGAAAGCAAATTACACAACTGGAGAAACAGATTGCTCTCCATGGGAGGTAGGCATGTTCTGATAAAAGCAGTTTTGGAAAGTCTTCTGGTGTTTTGGATGTCTTTAGCCCATATACCTGCCTCTGTATTGAAGATCCTGCGACAACTTATCTTTTCCTTCCTTTGGACCGGAAGTAAGAAACACCAAGGTTATCACCTCAGCAGATGGGAGGTCTTATCAACACCAAATATGATGGGAGGTTGGGGTCTTAAAAATATGCCTCTCTTTTATAGGGCGCTCTCGGCTAGCACTTTATGGAGAATTTTAACAAAATCAGGCCTGTGGAGTAGAGTTATTAAAGCAAAATATCTTCATCATCTTCCGGTCCACATTTGGCTTAGATTTTCCCCGGAGCGCCCAACTTCAGGCTCACAGACCTGGAAACACCTCTCCTCTACCCTTCCAATCATCCAACAGTGGATTTCGTGGAATCTAGGAAATGGAATTTTGATTCAAGTTGGCAGAGACTTCATCCTGGGCCTGGGTAGAAAAGACGTGCTCTCTCCCCCTCTCCTCACGCATCTTCAAGAAAAAAACCTCTTCTTCTTAAACCAATGCTGTGCGCCGAACAGGGGAGGTCTGCTAGGGGTTACCTGGCTCAATAGTTCGGATCTCAAACTGGAAGCTGAGTTCATCTTAGAGTGGGACGGTTACATACAATAGTTAAAGGAAGCAGGTGTGAGATTACAAGAAGGGCCGAACTCACTCATCTGGACGGGCGAAGACCGATCTGGCTTGCTCTCTCCAAAAAACGTTTACCAGGCTTTGATTTCAAATAGCGGGTTGACTCTAATTGCTAGTTGGAGGCAACGAATCTGGAGGGACGATTATCCATTGAAGAAAAAACTATTTGTGTGGATCCTTTTAGAAAATAAATTACTTTTTTGGGACAAGCTGCAAGATCGAGGTTGGATAGGACCGAACCGTTGCATCCTCTGTAAGTGCTCCAACGAATCTTCTCTTCACGTCTTCACACAGTGCACCTTCATACGCGCTATCTGGGCTCATCTCTCTTCGACGTTAAATCTATCTGCTACTTGGTCGGGCGCCATCGTACAAGGATGCTTCCAACACTGGTTTAGAATTAACAAAGACCATACTCTTCTCCCTGTTCACCTCTGCTGGCAAGTTTGGAAGGCTAGGAACACGACGATTTTTAATTAGAAAACCCCTTCAGCTCAAAGCGTGTCAAGTATCCTAATTGCTGAAGCGGTCGTTTCAGGTAATAACAGAATGATGCTGCCTTCCATAAGACACAAATTGACTATCCCTTTTGACAAGGCAGTGGCTTGGTTCGATGGAGCTTCACAACAAGGTGGAGCTCTTTGTGGAGCCAGAGGCAAAATTGTCCTGAATCCCCACACTTGCATTCACTGGACACTGAACAGAGGTCAGGGATCTAATATGAAGGCGAAACTTTTAGGCGCATGGGTCTCGCTCATTTTGGCTTGCCGCCATACTGACGAGCTGCTGCTTCTTGGAGACTCAAAAACTACTATAGACTGGCTGAATGGACTGGCTGATTTCCAGGTGGCAGCCCTTGAGTGCTGGAAAAAGAGAATTAAAGAAGCTACTCGTCAGTTTAGAAAGCTCATTTTCACTCACATTTATCGAGAGGAAAACTGTGAGGCGGATACCCTTTCTAAAAGAGCACTGCATCTTCCTCCAGGCCAAATTTGCTTCACTATATGGGAGGATGGCAATGAAGGACCAACCATCAAGTTAATACTTTGATTGTTATCTTCAGTTTTTTTCAGCAACCCATCTTTGTGAGCTGATCATAGTTGTGAATGGGTGTTGTTTTGATTTGATCAGTCATGGACCTTGCCATGCATTTTGTTTTTCTTTACTTGTAAGACATCAGGCCGAAAAGATGGTTTTGTATAAATTTATATCCTTATGAATATAAAGAGCATTTTTTTCTCGTGGAATTTTTTTTTATGGAAATCAAGAAGTGGAAAGTAATTTAACAACTAGTATATTCCATACTATCTTTTACTCATGGTCAAGTGGAATAATAGAAATTATCCTTTCCAATAATTTCTATTATTCTCTGTGTATAAATAAAAAATAGAGACTATATACTTATTTTATTTGGCAAAAAGTTTAATACAAATCGATCTACTTATTGCCTATCAATTAATGGATAGAGTTAAATTCCATAAACTGAAATAAACTTCCTAAAAAGTGTAGGCGTTGAACCATATTTCGGATTCGTTAATCAGTGTAAATATATTCATAATTATTATACCGATCGCCCCAACATGGTATATAGCAATCGCTAAGGGGTTGACTGACTATTAGTTGAGCATTGACCAAAAAATATGTGAGGTTTTTACATAGTTTTACATTATGATTTTTTTTTTATTTGTTTTAATTATTGGAATTTTTTTTTTACAAGCTGATTGGTTCTTCAAATGAAACTCTTATTGCTGCTACAAAGCATGGAAGAGTCAATTAAATTGACTAATTCAGAATCCTCGCTCCCTTATTTGAGTTTGCGAAGAGGAAAACCAAGATATGTAGTGTTTAATCTCTGCATTGATTAAGACATCCATTTTTCCAGATTAAAAAAAAACAAAAACCGGAATGCTAGCGTATCAATTAAGGAATTTGTCTAATGATGAGTCAAGTGAAGTAAAACAACCTGACACCAAGCCGGCAAGGACTGGGTCACCAAAAAAAATTAAACAACAACAATAAAATTAATATTGAATTAATACAATATGAGAGATAAGAGTGTAACTTATACGTAACTAACACCAGGCGAATACACCAGACGTTTAAGGAAATCCCACAGTGGGTAATCATTAAACAAAATTTGAGCAGCAAAAACACCAGGCGTTAAGGAAATTTAAGTTGAGAAGCAACCAATGGCAGCAATCTCACCAGAGTGAAATTCGTTTTGGAAAAACTCAGGTTCGAATTAAAATGGTTGAGATCAGACATTCTTATGTGCATACATTCAAGCTCAGATTTAAATTAAAAATGGCGTGATTAACATTTATATGTGTATACATTCAAGCTCATATTTAAAAAAAAAATGGTGTGATCAAACATTTATATGTGTATGCATTCAAGCTCAGATTTAAATTAAAAATGGCGTGATCAAACATTTATATGTGTATACATTCAAGCTCAGATTTAAATTAAAAATGGTGGTGCTAATATTAGGAATCTGCCTCTAGTATTTATAAAAGAATCTAGAAGCTTGTCTCAAGATGTCAAGATCTCACATGGTTTCGCCAGGCAAAAAAAAAAACTCGATTATACAAATTAATCCAAATACAATTACAAATTTCAATAAAAATACCGTAACCAACGACGAATATGGACTTGATGATGTTCTTTGGCAACTGGTGTTTCCTCCTTGGTCCCGCTTGCTAATCGTTGAAACCTAAATGGTACCTCCCAATCAACGCTAGGGGTACTCTTCTTCCCCCTTAGCCCCCCGAGCCGCAAAGGGGCCACGCACAACCACAACCAGAATACTCTAGCTCCCAACTCGCCTCACAAGGTAGAGCTACCACTCTTTTTTTCTAGTTGGGTATCCCAACTCTCACAAGTAAAATCAGTCAAAGAAATTTAGGCAGCATAACTTTACCAATAACCCCTCTCTTTTATTTTTCCTCTTTACCATTTGCTTTATAGGAGTTTTCTTCATGACACATTCCTCTTGCAAATTCAATTCATTTTTTAATTAATTAATTTGGAATTATCCCCGCCCGTACACTTGTCACCTGTTCCCTTAGTTGCACCAATAAATCCACCATTTAATTTAATTAAATGTCAATTTCCCTCACCCATCCTAAACACGCTCCTAAAATTATTCCTAGTTGTCCCTTTATTCCCTCTATTTCCCCTTTAATGACTGACTCGTTTCTAAAACTTAGTTGTGTTTTATTTATGAAAATTCTTTAGTTAGACTAGACTAGATACCTTTCTATGTTTCCACATTTTTTTTACATTTATTTCCTTTCTTATCTTAATTTCCATTTTGGTATTCTCTTGCACACATTTATATAATTAAATCTTTAGATATAATTTTTACTCTTTCAATTCCTAACTTGATTTTTCTTCATCCCCATTTATTTAATTTATAATTTAGTTTTAGTCTTCTTACCCACTTTAGAATCAGGCTCAAATTTTTAAAGTAGGCTTAGATTTTTTAAGGAGATCTTATAATTAATAAAAATTACTCATTTAATAATTATTTTTAAGTTCGACAATGTCAAAACAAATTATTGTTTTCTAGGCACCTAGGTTCATTAACTCAAGTTTTATTTTTTTTACGCTGCTACGTGCCCTTCAAGACGCACTTCGTGCTCCAAGGGTGCCACTCACCTTTGATTCAAATTTTAATTACGCGACATGCCCTTCAAGACACACTACATGCTCCAAGGGTGCCACTCGCCTTTGAATCAAATTTTAATTACGCGACATGCCCTTCAAGACGCACTACATGCTCCAAAGGTGCCACTCCCCTTTGACTGATTTTGGTAGTTGTCCAACTCTTGGAGTCAATACCCCATTTAGGCGACCTTGTGAGAGACTAAGGGCCTCTAAGGAATAATGAACTTGTCTTATTGCACTCCCCTTATAATCTTCGTGAGCGACTGTCTTAGTTTTCCCTCACGACATCGTATATCTCTCGAACTAGATAATTGTTAACCTACAATTTGAAGCACGAAGAGAGTGCTAGTAGGTTGTGGCAGGGATGCTGCCACACCTCTCCATCAATATCTTGTTGTTGTGCATGGCCCCTTTACTCCTTCTGTGAGTCTGATTAGCAAGCAATCATCAGCCTGCATCTATCAACGAAACACTGTGAACTCTCCCAAAGTGGAAAAATATAACAAACTCAAACCAAAAGCATGTTAATCATATGAGCCACTTCTCTTGGTGGACAAAGAAGGTCATGAGAATGTTGAAAATCATCACACAAAAAATTTGGAGAAGGATATCAATATTGGTCTAGAAGTTCAAATTGAAGATTTAAATCGCTCTCGAAATATAGATAAGAAGTAGTGAATACTAGGATTACCGTCTTATGGGAGGTATCTATAAATGAAACCCCATCAGAAAGAATGAAATGAATTCATGAATGTGGCAACTCTGATTCTAGTAAGAGGTTGGATCCCCTCTCAAATTTCATAAATTAGAATTCTAATCTATAGTTAATTCTTATGGAACCTTCTCCAAGGGGATGGATTATGGTCAAAAAGAAGAAAAGGAAAAAAGGAAGGATCGAGGAAAAATTCATTCATTAGTACTTTTACTTTTTCTTCCTTATTATTACTCTTACTCTTAATTATGTAGTGATAGCTACTATATGGTTCTTTATGAATGCTCTTGTAGCATCTACAAAATGTAACTTCTTTTATTTATATGAATGATAAGTTACAATTTTTTTCTATGGATAAAAAGCATTTATAATGACAGGATTCAAGCAATATGATCCCATGTGTAAGTGATGATATCTTATATGGATTCCTAGTGTGGAGATTAAGTCTAAGACCAAACTAGTAAATGGATAGGCATGTAATTGTGGTAATTTTTATTTTTATGTACCATGTGGTATACCTTCCATGTTATGTTGAAAATATGTAAATAATATTTCAAAAATTAATATCAAGTTCCAAGATGGTTGTGAGAGAGTGAGAGACATTACAAATTCATTGGAAGGGAAGGGAAAGAGAGGGGGGGGAGGGGGGTGATGCAAAGGAGGAGAAATATTCATATGTTTCCTGAGAACTTTTTCCTTTTTATCATATGATTTATTTGTAAATTTTTCAACCTAGGTGACTGTTGTCCTAATGTTATCTCATTAAATAACTAAAAAAATATTTATTTAAAAATGGAAAATTAATTTTCTAAACATTGCATCAATCACACAATAATTGGAAAAAACAGTTAACATTAGAGGAAATAAAACATGTACATGGGGATTTCTACTTCAAATAATATTTTTATTCCTTTAATAAAATATCACAAGGTGACCTACACAACCTAATTTGAACCAATAGTTGTATGATCAATAAAGTCATCTCAAACAACAATGTATGACCTGTGAAAAGAGGGTATAGCTACAACAATACAACCTACTATATTTTTTCCTTTCCTAGACATAAAATTTCTCTTTCTCCCTCTCAATCATTAAAGCACACTCCAATAATACACTATATGCCTAGATGAGAAGGTGTACAACCATACCTAAAGATGTATGGCTTGTGCATAATCAAAATACATCTACAGTGGTGGTATAGACTATATGGCATGTTGTGCTTGCTAGTCTCTTTAGCATATCTACTCCTTTTCTCTTCCGGATGCACTCTTCTTTCTTCCAAATCTCTTGGGCTCTTCTCATGTGTGTTATATCTCTCTTATATTTTCCTATTTATGATTTGAGAGAGGATAACTAATATCCTGAATCCTAGAAACTAATCTCCTCAATCCTAGCTACCACATCTCTCAATCATGAGATGTATAACTAAGATTAAATCCTAATCTAAGTCACAAATGTTCTACAAATTCTTGAACATTTCATTTTTATTCCTAAGACTAGTTGACATAAAAATATAAGACTTTCACTTTTATTTTATTTTCAAGTGAAAGTACAAGATATAATTAGTGATTTCCTTTCCAGGTGGCCGCCAAAGAAAAGTCTCGAACCACTTATTATATGTTCACACTGAACCTATGCAAGAAGTTCTTGCTTGAGCTACATATCTCAACACTCCCTCTTATAAAGGAATGAATTATGCACCAATCCAATTTCATCTATAAATGCTTCAAACTTCCCTTTTGTTGAGGGCTTGGTCAAAAATTTAGTTAATTGCTAATCTATGGGAATATAATGGAGTTTCATTTCCCCTTTCTGAATCATGTCTCATATGAAGTGATATATGATATATATGTTCTTGTACCTATCATGAAACATTGTATTCTCATAGAGTTCAATACAACTATTGGTATCACAATAAATAACTATGGGGTCCAGGGTCCAACTCTTGATCAAACAGTCCTATAAGTAACTTGCAAATCCAGATGACCTCACAAATAGAAATATTGGCTGGCATGTATTCTACCTCTACTAATGTAAGTTCCATAGAAGTATAATTCCTAATAAACTAGGATATTATTATTGATCCCAAGATAAGGAAACACCTTGAGGTTCTCTTCTTGTATGTTGCACTCCCTACCCAATTTGAGTTTGAATACCTCGATAACTTCACTTCACCATCTCCAAGATATCATATACCATACTCCAATGTTCCCCTCAAGTATTTTTGATGCTAATATTGGTTACAATCCCAACAACAACCTCATGAGGATGAAATCCCCTTATGTTTATAGAGGTGGTACTCCTTTATTATAATATAAAATATGTAGCTTTGTATTCTTGAATTAAACTATCAAATAGGGGAATATTAAACAACAAACCCCAATCTTTATTGCTTTTAAAATACAAAGAAAAATATGAAAGTATATTCATAAAGAAAATTTCCTGAGAAAAGGTCCAGGAATATTTTAAAATGTGAAATAAAATATATACAGAAATAAATAAATCACCATATGAAAATAAAACATTCCTCACATCCATCACAACATAATAAGGTTTGGTCACATTCATAAGACATTATAGTATAATTCCATGATGCAGAGAACTTTAAAAGAGTATTTCATTCAAAACATAAGAGAATATGATAGGTGCACTTCAAAAATCTCATGCTCATAAACTCAAAGTTTGAAAAATCATTAAAGTTTCACCCCAAGATAGTTCTCTGAAGAGTTCAAAAATAATAGTTTGTTTTACAATAAATTTAAAAGTTTGTGTTTGTCCAAATGGATTGGGATTGGGCTCTCACAGACATTAAAAGAAAGTAAATTAGAACTAGACCTAGAAGAAGAAAAAGGAGATGATCAAATATCGGTTACAAGTTCTCAAGAAAGATTGAAAAGACACAATTGGATGATTTATGAATGAGAAGCATGAAAGACAAGGAATTATGAAAAAAATGACCACTTTGCTTACTGTGATGGAATATCTCTCTCATATGCTTGTTTGCGTGCATTTTGTATTCTCCTTCATTATAATTCCTTGACCAATTAGAACATCTTCTTCTTGATCTAGTTTAGTTATTTTAGTTAAGGATTAATTTAACCAATTCTCGATATAATCTCTCATTGGTTTCATGGTTATTTCTTGTCTTATTGTTACATCAAATAACGAATTTTATGGATCTTTGAAGTCCATTGAATTTTAGTGAAGGGTGTCCTCAATATATTCATTTCTATTTACATAACTAACCAACAAATTTCCACTTTTGTTTCAGAATACTCGGTCAAGTTGTTAAAAATTTCAACTATTGCAGTCTTTAATGAGTCCAATTTTTCTTCGAATTGTTCTTTTAACATAAGTATAGAATTCAATATTAGATGTCGGTCATCCACATATCTTGTTGATCCAACTAAATCCAATTCATTTAAGTTTAAATACAACTCTCCTCTTTTAACACTTACAATATCACACTCAACCAACATATCCCTTAAAGTCTTGATTCTTTTTAACCAACATACCTTAAGTTGTTTTATTTAGACTGCGGGAGGAAAGTCCTCCTCTTTCCTCTAGAACTTACTAACACTTGAAACTTTTGCAACAAAGGTGGAAATATCTCCTTTATAAAATTATTCGTCATTTTCAAGATCAACCTGAAGATATTTCCCGAAATTGGTCACTATTGAGCCGAAAGAAACAAAACTTGTTAACAATTTCCATGTCTCGAGGATAAGAGCCATTATTTTATAGATGTTTTCTTTGACATACCTTCTAATGGAAGAATGTAGACTTAGTTTTCCTCTTAGTTTGGACCTATATTTTGATGTTCCATCAAGACTTTTCCAAGGTTGTGTTGTGGCAATTGGGCTGGAAAATAGTGGTGGGGGTATTAACACATTCTCCAATTCTTTGATTTTATCCTTTAGAATGGAGTTTTCATTCTCCATTTATCCAACCAAAATTTTTAGGGATTCTACTATAGCTTCATGAATATAAACAATTCTAGAAGGTGGAAATCCATTGAAGTTGAGTTCCGAGCTTATTTTCAGAGAAAATTTTAGGGGCTAAATTTCTCCCATGGGATAATTTTGCATGCTTTTTCCCAGAAAAAGATTCACCAATTTTCATTTTTTCTAAAAATGATTCTCCTAAATTCTATAGGATAAAATTATTTTACCTTAAAAATCACCATATGTTTATAGAAAATATATAAAATCCTCAGAAATTTGAATGTTTTCACAAAATTATTTCCAAACATTTTACAGTTTGGATGTTAAGGACTAGTAAGATTCACCAAGGTTTCTACATTTTAAGATAAATTTCCATCCTTAAAATTACCCTTGCTTAATTTTCCTTGAACCTATTTTTTTTTTTTGGAATGGATTTTCTCAATAACCAATTTCTTTGAAGTTTTGTCAAACATGGCACTATACAGGGTCAGGGATTCCTCTTCAAACCCTATTCACTCCTGTGTGGCCAATTTTGTTGCAATTGCTTTGCTTTCCTAAATCCTCTATTCTTCATCTAGTAATTCAATGTCCTCAATATTCACATCAATATCCATATCTTCAAGAACAATTTTTTTTTTTCAGGTACATCCTCGCTTTCTCCTTCCTTATTTGTTTCTCTTTTCCTTTTTCTCGTTACTAAGATTTTGTGAGGTCTTTCCAAATTTCCCTTAGGAGTATTTTATTCACCTCCATCATCGGAATTATATATTGCATATTTTATTTTCTCTTTCATTGAGTACTGAGATTTTTGTTTGGGTAGGTCACTTTTTGAGAAATATTATGAGACCGTGAACTCCTCTCATTCATGACTCTTCCTTGTTGTCTATATTGATTAGTAGTACTAACAATTGTTTCGATGTCCTCCTGCCTCTTTTCAATAGACAATACTTGAGGGTTTTGACTATCGTCCTCTTCTTCTCCAAACAAGAATGTATTAGCAAATGATACACTGTGTTGGTGCAATTATTTGCATAATATACTACCAAACATAAATTATCAACCGAGATTCGTAATCAATAGAGTTGATGCACTATATGTGCCTATAACATATAGGTTCCTATGTCTATTTAGTATATCTTAGATAATAAAACCATCAATAACAAAATACTTTGATTTCAAAGATAACACTCTTCACACAATTCATAAATTAGAAAGCAAAACTTGCAATCATGCACTCAAAATATTTTCTTAGATAATGCCTCATCCATTTACAAGCTCATGAAGAGGAAAGATGGACTTTGAATCTCTTATCTGTAGCTACTATCCTTAACAACAACTAACAAACAAATCTGGGCACACTTCACAATAGTAGATGATAAAGCTCATAGTAAAACATTCAAGCAAACACTCAATTGAAAAGGCTCTTGCTCACATAACAAGTTTTTTCATTATAGGCTTGTGAAATGAAGAGATGAAATCAGATCTTGTTCCCTTGTAGCAATTGAAAACAATAATCAACAATTCACTCTTAAACAAAAAGCAATCATAACTCTATTCACTCCAATCAAACCTGTGTAGTACAAACAATTGTCAATATAATTGAGAGGCTTCATTAAATGATGCATGAAGGTGAGAGATGAAGTCTGATCTCATTTCCTATAACAACTCACTTCAAACTTGCAATAAATTCTTATATAATTCTGCACACTCTTCAAAATCAATTGATGCATCATAAACAAAAAATTAATACAATCTTGCAATTACATCATTTCTACATAAGAAACATAAGTCTTAATGAGATGTTCCATTTGATGGCTTATTTAATTCGAATGATGGACTCCCAAATGTTCATGTGCTGCCACACTTTGCAATCAATTCTAATAGTGAAATCAGAAATGAAATCAAAACAACAAGTACAGAAAATAGAAATCTATACTAATAACTTACAATGAGCTTACTAAGTTGGATCGATGGCCTTTGTCGATGCCAACATGGAATCTCTTAGATCAGCAGATTCTAAATTCTAAGAGAGACACATGATCATTGAATTCAAACTTCCATTGATCTTCAACAAATGAATTTACAAAAAGGAGTTGGTTCAGAAATCCAATTTGCAACATACTAATTCCTCTCCTTTTTGGCTTAGCCATCACTCAATTTATATGATTTTTACAATAAAAATTTGTATCTAGACAATCCATCCAAATCAAAACCATTTCACATCAATGGAGGTCGACTACAACTACTTATCTAATAAAGGAAATGTATTTCCCACGAATTTGGGCATGATCCTGGAATTTCTGGAAAATTGGAAATAATTAGGACGAATCGCTCCCCCTGAGATGGAGGTCCATACGTGTGAGATATTGAGATTATGGATTACAAGTACCAATGGAATCACCACTATGAACAAAACCCATGTTCCCAAATTTTGATATTCATCTTCAAGGGCCCAACAATCGAGGTGCAATTCCAGTACCGAAATGCTAGTACCAAAATCCTGTAGGTAGTTGTTTAGTACCGGAATACACACAATCATAGCCATGAGTACCATATTATCACAGAATAGGTGTTGGTACTGGAATATCGTAGAGTGTGCAGTACCAAAATAGGTGGATCTTTGGGTACTAGATCAAAACTTCTTAGGAGTCAAATGATTATGATCATACAAAATCAAACATTTAATCAAATTAAGTCAAGAAAAACTAAACAAATCATGCCTTAATCATTATTTACCTCTTATGCACATGAACAAGGTAACTAAGTGGATTTATGGAGGAAACCGTCAAGTATGCACTCATATCATAGGTATAATAGGCTCAAATAGAGGGTAATATACGACATTAAAAGTGTCAAAATGGAGACTCAAAATACCCCCATGCTTAAGTCATTGCATGTCCTCATGCAACAATGATATTCAAAATTTTCAAAATTGATGGTACTCCTCACTCGATTAAGCATTCCCCGACGTTCCACCCTTATTCATATCCTAAGTTCTTGGTATATAATATAAAATTCTTGGCTTATGTTTCAAACCTTTGACCCATGGAAAAGTAGTTATGACAGAAAAGTGAAGTCATGGATAATGGATTAGATCTGTTAGTGATTTGACGTTAAGTCTTATCCAATATGTTTTCGATCAAAGTTAGGAGAAAGGGTTGACTGTGACTCTAATATGATTATAGTGGCCAAGAGTTTCATAATGACTTTGAGTAATAAGCCCCCTGGCTAGATTACCTTTAAAATAAAAGTGATATAGCATAGTTTAGATCTCATTTGAAGAGAGGAACACATAAAGGAATACATCCCAAGATGATTAACTCGTTTCTTATCCAGGTTTTTAGAGATGAAGTTCTTCTTGCTTAGGTAAGGTGAATTACACATACTGAGGGTCCCACTTCTCATGCAAACCTATTTATTTTAAAGATAAAACTCTAAAGTGGATACTTGAAGGTTCTTAGAAACATCATCGAGAGATATAAAGGTCATCTCCTAGCCTTGATTTGATAATGATTGCTTCAGAATGAGACCCAAGGGTTTTTGTTCATTTTTAGGTGTGTCACTTTATGTTTTTCAACTCCCTTTACCCCGCATAGCCCCGCTGCCAGCATGCCTATTCAATACCTCGACGGGTTTACCTTAGTACCATACAAGCATGGCCTCACTGCCAGCAAACCTGTTTAGTACCTCGACGGGTTTACTTGTACTTCCTGATACTTCCTTTTTATTATATTACTCAAAAGATTTATAATGATGTATACTGTTCATTGACAGTTTTAGAGTATAAGGAAGGCAGGTGGTACGAGCGTTTTTTAGATTTATTAGGCACATAATTAATTGTTTGCAATTATCCCAAGGTTGACATCATCCACATTCAACTTAAATCTCAGCTATTCAATGTATAATGGAACATATCGGATAATGACTAAGAGGTTCCTCTAGTTAATCCTATTAGGGTTTTCATGAAAGTTCATTGAGGTTTTGCAAGGGCGGTCCACCACATGAGGTTTTCATCAATACCTCCCAAGAGAAGCTTGTAAAGATAAACCTGGATAAGAACTTGTTTGAATCAAATAGGTTAGTATTTGACATAATGGTGTCACCACTTTTCAATGGATATTTCAATTAGAAATCACTTCTTCAAAATGATGAGGTAATAAGACAATTGCACCCATTCTCATATAGAGATAAATGTGAAAATATATTCTTAAATGATAGAAAGGATGATTCATTTAGGGTTGAGTGTAGAAATGTAGGAGGAATATGCACATGAGAGTAAAAACAATTCAACACAAAACTTGAATGATCCTTGATAGAAAGAACATGAAGAGATTAGCCCATACCTCCAATTACCTGAAGTGAAAACAATGTTAAGCACAAAACAAAGATCATATCACCTTGGCATCAGTACCAGATTGGTAACTAGTATCAAAACATGTTTATGCAGTACCGTAATAGATAGTATTGGAATAGGACAGTACCGGAACAGAGCAGTACTAGAACAGAAGAAATTTGAAGAAATAGGTCATGAATCACTCCCTTAAGTGTTATCTTCCATTGAAAAGGATGTATTCTCTGCTTTTGAAACCCTTCCAGTATTAGCTGTGCATTCGAAGGATGAAGAGATTCACTTCTCATAAGATTCCAAACAAAATTATCATAACTTTTTAGAAAAAAATCTACTATAGGAACAAAAGATCTTAAACCAATTTCTTTGTTAGCTTTTGACATTCACATCTATGAAAAATATGAAAGATACATTGCATTGTACTTATGTGCAACATTTATTTATTTATTTACCTATCCTACTCTAATTGAACAAAATAAAATGTCCTTCAAGTATAAGAATACTTCCAGTGAAGCCATGTGCGTAACAGGGTCGTAACAGGGTTAGAAATATATCCATACTCGAGTTTAAAATATAAATTTTAATGCATACGAGAGTATGAAGGACCAACTGGTATGAAGGACCAACTACTTCGATGATGATATCAAACAATAATGAAAAATAAAAGAGTGGTGTGATCTAATAACTAATTGAAACCATCTTTCAATAGGATCAAGATATTCTTGTTTCTCTTCTTTGTTTAGGTCACACAACATGTCCTCCTTTTCCATGCTATGCATATTATCTTCTTCAAGATGATTGGTCTTTGGGGTACATACAGGGTCTGTTGAGAGGCATGCTAAGAACTCCTTGATCTCAGGTTCCAATGGTTTCTCTCTATTGAATTATATCCATGATTCTTGAGTCTCCTCAACAAATTAACAATAGGAATCCGAAGGGACTTCTAAATCTTGTTGTGGAGAGACAACTAAATTCTTGACTGCTGTCAATATATGCTCTTCCTGAGAGGTGGATATCCCAACTGCTGCTATAATGTGGGAAATTTCTTGGAGGAACATTCTTCAAGCTCTTGATCATCCTTAATTTACTCTAGCTGGTTGATGATCCATGTCTCACAACACAACTTAGTACTCGTGGGTTCTTACAACACCCCAAAAATGATTTATCATAAAATATTTGAATCTTAAAACTAAGAAATTAAAACTATTTTCAAAAATAAAACACACCTAACTTGAACTCCTTGCCTTACTAGGATCCTGTTGTCACTAGGTTATCTATTCGCACAAGTTATCCCATCATGAAAACACAATTTTTCATTAAGGAAGGAAAAAAACAGTTGCATTAAAAGAAGAGAGGACAACCTAACTTTGGAGAAACCCTAGTAAAGTGGATGTGTGGGCTCTTCCCGCATGTCTTACTGTCTTCTCTCCGCTCTTAAGTTATCCATAAAAACAATCCAAAACCATTAAAGCAATCTAATCCAAATACTACCTATTACCGTTTACAACTCCCCTCCAATGACGCCAAAATGTTGGTGCAATTATTTGCATAATATATTACCAAACATAAATTATCAACCGAGATTCAATCAGTAGATTTGATGCACTATATGTGTCAATAGAAGATAGGTTCTTGTGTATGTTTAGTATAGATTAGATAAGAAAACCATCAATACCAAAATACTCTGATTTCAAAGATAACACTCTTCACACAATTCAAAAATTAGAAAGCAAAACTTGCAATCATGCACTCAAAAGATTTTTGTCAGATAATGCCTTGTCCATTTACAAGGTCATGAATTGGAAAGATGGACTTTGAATCTCTTATCTGTAGCTACTATCCTTAACAACAACTAACAAGAAAATCTCGACACACTTCAACAATAGCAGACGATAAATCTCATAGTAAAATTCTCAAGCAAACACTTAATTGAAAAGGCTCTTGCTCACATAAAAAGTCTGTTCATTATAGGCTTGTGAAATGAAGAGATGAAATCAGATCTTGTTCCCTGTAGCAATTGAAAGCAATAATCAACAATTCACTCTTAAACAAAAAGCAATCATAACTCTATTCACTCCAATCAAACCTGTGTAGTACAAAAAATTGTCAATATAATTGAGAGGCTTCATTAAATGGTGCATGAAGGTGAGAGATGAAGTCTGATCTCATTTCTTGTAACAACTCACTTCAAACTTGCAAGAAATTCTTATCTAATTATGCACACTCTTCAAAATCAATTGATGCATCACAAACAAAAATTTAATACAATCTTACAATCTTGCAATTACTTCATTTCTACACAGGAAACATAAGTCTTAATGAGATGTTCCATTTGATGGCTTATGTAATTCGAATGATGGATTCCCAATGGTTCTCGTGCTGCTAGACTTTGCAATCAATTCTAATATTGAAATCAGAAATGAAATCAAAACAACAAGTACAGAAAATAGAAATCTATACTAATAATTTACAATGAGATTACCAAGATGGATCAGTGGCCTTTGTTGATGCCAACATGGAAGCTTTTAGATCAACATATTCTAAATGCTAAGAGAGACACATGATCATTGAATTCAAACTTCCATTGATCTTCAGCAAATGAATTTACAGAAGGAGTTGGTTCAGAAATCCAATTTGCAACATACTAATTCCTCTCCTTTTTGGCTTATCCATCATTCAATTTATATGAATTTTATATTACAAATTTGGATCTAGACAATCCATCCAAATGAAAAACATTTCACATCAATGGAGGTCGAGTACAACCACTTATCTAATCAAGGAAATGTATTTCCCACGAATCTGTGCATGATCCTGGAATTTCTGGAAAATTGGAAATAGTTTAGGATGAATCTTTCCCCCTGAGATGGAGGTCCATACGTGTGATATCTTGGGATTATGGATAACAAGTCTGAATGAAAACACCGCTTCGAACAAAACCCATTTCCCCAAATTTTCATATTCATCTTCATCGGCCCAAAAATCGAGGTGAACATCTAGTACCAGAATGTTGGTACCAGAATTGTGTAGGTAATTGTTTAGTACCAGAATACAAACAGTCATAGCCATGATGTAATGTCCCCACTTTGGGACATCATCACAGGGTAGATATTTATGATGACCAGAGTAGCCAGATGGGTGCTAGAGCGAGTACAGGGGTATTTGAGAGGCATTGTGGGGTCCAGCTTGCATTGATGATCATATTCCATCATTATGAGCCATTTCGCACAGGTTGGCTTTGGTTTCGTTGCATTCCGACGATTTCCATGATTTTGACTATTTTGAGCTATAAGTCAATGGAATTCACTGAAGAGGTCATTTTGGGCCCATTACTTGGAGGAACCTCTCAGTGTAATAGCTCATTGGAATCGGGAGGAGCAACACTATAGGATGGGATGGCTAGAAGTGACTTTCAGTGGCCAGGGAAGCCACAATGAGAGATAAGGAGCTTTTCAAAGGTAAAATGGTTAATTAATTAATTAAAGTGATTTAATTAATTAATTAAATATTAATTAAATGAAAGTCACTTTGGAGGGACAAGGTGAACCAAAAAGCATAAAGGAAAGGCAAGGGCCTCTTCTCATTCATTCATGTATGATCTTATTTTGATTTCTGGCTTCTAGCTAGTGAGCCCAATATTGGGGGTTTTGAGGGTTTTGACATAACAAACCCTAGAGGACGATTCGGTGGTGAAAGATTCCACCTATCTTGTCCCAAGCTTGGTCTCGGAGATGCAATACTCTCCCACACCAGTCTAGTTCTAGATCTACTCAGTTGTAGGAGGATTCTACATCAGTTTCATATGCAGATAGAGAGAGGGCGCACCAGTTGAGGGATTCCAGCAAGAGGGGCGCACCGTCTTTGGAGAGAGATTTGTTGTAGGAGATTGGAAGGGCTGTTGAGGATTCTATCACTTGGGTTTTCATTGCAGGGCCTTGGACATCAGATCTAGTGCTTTATGAGACAGTTTTATGGCTCATATTATTTCTTGAGCAGTGGGGCGAATTGAAGAGAAAGAGGGCGTTTTTGAGATCCAGATCTAGTCCGTTTGGAGGGGTTACACTTCAGATATGACCCTGAGAATTTACCTAGTGACTTGCAGTGTCTCGATCTATATTTTTGGAGAGTTTCAGAGCATTTGGAGGCCTCCTTCAGCGAGGCCGAATTATCTAGGGTTTCAGTCATCTAGTGGGGTGCACCATTCAGTGGGGGATTTCAGATCTACAGAGATTGAGAGGGATCTTGGAGTTTCGGTCACCTGGGTTGTTCTTACCATCACCCGATCTATCAGTTGGAATATTTATTAGGGTGATTAGATACTTTTGGCAGTAGGGCCTAGTTATTGAGGGTTTCATCCTTCTATTGGAGCGTGGCATTCTTCAGCTGGAGAGTTTGGCATTTAGATCTACTTGTATTGATCTTCATTTCTTATTTAGCTTTTGGAGGCATATTTTGTATTAGCGGGAGCATTTTGTAGCAGCTCTTATCTATTGGCCATCTGTTGAGCATTCAAGATCGGCATCTTCATTGTAGCAGGTTTCTCTATTTTATGAATAAAGAAGAATTGAGATGTTTTGGCTTATCTATCTTATTGCATATGGTTGAGGTATGTTCCATGGTTATCTCTTTCTGTTATTTGCTGCATACACACATAT
>ML786373.1:175346-197525 GCA_009831015.1 Picea engelmannii | reverse complement strand
CCATAGCAAGATTAGAAGCTATCAGAATGTTTCTTGCCTATGCTTGTCATAAAAGGTTTAAAGTCTATCAAATGGATGTCAAGTCATCTTTTCTAAATGGATATTTAAGTGAAGAAGTCTATATGGAACAACCAGAGGGTTTCAAATTGTTTGATAACCCTGACTTAGTATGCAAGCTGAAGAAATCTTTATATGGGTTAAAACAAGCCCCTTGAGCCTGGTATCACAGACTGGATACGTATCTCAAAGACAAAGGGTTCAAGAGAGGAACAACTGACAACAATCTGTATATTAAAACAAAGGATAATAATTTTCTCATCATATTGGTCTATGTAGATGACATCATCTTTGGATGTAATAAGGATTCATTGGTACAATGGTTTGCTTCTTCCATGGAGTCTAAATTTGAAATGTCTATGATAGGAGAATTGTCATTTTTTCTTGGTCTACAAATTACTCAGAGGTCTGAAGGGATGTTCATTTCTCAAGGAAAATATCTAAGAGAAATGATGAAAAGGTTTCAAATGAAAGATTCTAAACTTGTGGGTACACCTATGGTAACTGGATGTAAATTAAGCAAGGATGATGATTCACCCGATGTTGATCAAAGCTCATATCGATCAATGATAGGTAGCCTGTTGTACATCACAACATCTCGCCTAGACATAATGCATGTTGTAGGAATGGTAGGAAGATATCAGGCTGCACCCAAACAGAGTCATTTGCAAGCTGTCAAAAGGATATTCAGGTATTTAAAAGAAACAATGACTTATGGTCCGTGGTATCCCAGAAATCATAATTTTCAGTTAACTTCTTACTCAGATGCAAATTGGGAAAACTATGTCGATGAGAGAAAAAGCACCAGTGGAGGAGCATTATTCCTGGGTGATTCTTTAGTAGCATGGATTAGTAAAAAGCAAGGTACCATTTCTTTATCAACCACAGAGGTAGAGTACATCGCTGCTGCTACCTGCTGCACTCAGGTATTATGGATGATTCAAACTCTTGCAGACTTAGAGGTAAAATACACTGCACCTATCCCAATTCATTGTGATAACACTAGTGCCATCAGTGTGTCTAAAAATCCTGTATTCCACTCCAAGACCAAGCATATTCCCATAAAATATTATTTTTTGAGAGAGAAAGTCACCAATCAGATTGTTCAGGTCAATTACATTCCCACTACAGAACAAATAGTAGACATCTTTACTAAACCCCTAGCCAAGACACCATTTGAATATCTCAGACAAAAGCTGGGTGTCATCCCGTCTCACATATAAGAGAGTCCATCCTGTTAGGGGGAGTCCTGTATTGGTTGCATATCTGATACCTCCTAAAATTACTACCACAACTCGGGGGGAGCATGTTCTCTTTGACATTGATGTCAAAGGGGGAGAAAATAATCTGGGTTCCTTTGTTGCCATCAATGCCAAAGGGGGAGATTGTTGGTAAATGTTTAACAGGCAGCATATGCTTGACAACGTACAACAATGAAGATGTATTAAGTACATGAAGAATGTAATAGACGGTCACCATAAGTATTTTAGGAAGATGCTGCAGAGAAAGCTAGAACTTCCATTAGAAGAAACTTGCAGGTCGACAGTCAATCTAGCAGACATAGGCCTCATCGGGCAATTTACCGGGCTCTGGCCCTCTCCCAAATCTGTCGAAGCCTGGGTGCAGAGGAACTGGAGCCCACTCATCTCAGAAGGTATAAAGAGTCATTTTGTAGGGAAAGGCTACTTCGTTTTTGTCTTCGAAAACCCTGAAGACAAAAGCCTCATCTTCAGAAATGGCCCATATTTCATGGGGCCTCAAGGGTTATACCTGAAAAAATGGACCCCATATTTTGATCCAGCCCAGGATGTGCCATCCGCCATTCCAGTGTGGGTTCGCCTAACCCATCTCCCTTTACACTGCTGGAATCAAAAATCATTGCATGCAATCGGCAACAAGCTCGTAAGGTATATCGATCAAGCACCAAGGAAAGATCATTACTCATGCACCCGGATCTGTGTGGAGGTCGATCTGGAAGTGGGATTACCATAGGCAATCAAGCTAACTGCGGCAGATTGGACGCATATCCAGGAGCTAGATTATGAGTAGTTACCATTCAAATGCCAGCACTACCACGGATAAGGCCACTTCGCAAGGCACTGCAAAAAAAAGAATGCAGATGACAGTGAGAACACGAAAACAAATCAGTGGACCACAGTCCAGAAGATCTAGAAGACAGGGACAACAAGATCTAGAAGCAAAGGAACAACGAAGAGTGGCAATCCCGGGCAACTAGAGCAAGAGCAACTCGACGGGAACTTCAATCCCACGTCACAACCAGTACCTCAAACAGAAAATCTCAATAAGGAAACAGAAGAACCAGAAATAATCATGGATAACAGGGAACATCCAAAATCCCCCCAAAAAGGAAAGATACAGGGGAACAAGGGAAAACGGAGGGAACCCTGGATGTAGTCCCCTCCCCCTCATATGCATACATATCCAGAAAGAAAGTGTTAGAACCATCAATCTCCTATGAGGATGAGATCTTAGAAAGGCCAGCCAAAAGAGCAGGAAGGAAGTCCCATAAAGAAGCAAGGGAGGAAGAGGCAGAAAGAAAAAATACCCAAGGAAGCCAACCCACCATAGAAATGTCAATCGGAAGAAACACAAGAATAAGGTCTCTAAAAGGAGGAGGCCCATCCACTCCCAACAGTAAGTAATGAAAATCGTCTCTTGGAACTGTAGAGGTCTGGGGAACTCGATGAAAATTGAAGCGGTTAAGGATCTGATGAAAGTGGAACCAGCAGACATTCTCATGATCCAAGAGACAAAAATCGAAGGGGAAGCCCTTCTAAATATTAGTAAAAACAAATGGTAGAAGAATGTAGGGAAAGCAATCAGTGCAAGGGGATCCTCCGGAGGAATAGTAACACTGTGGAAGGAAGAAAAATTCAGCCTTGTCAACTCCTACAACACTCAGCATTGGAGCTTCACAGAACTGAAGCACACAGCAAGTAAGTTAACCATTGCATTATTCAATCTTTATGTACCAACTTTGCATTCTGAAAATAAATATTGTTGGTTAACTTTAAATGAGTATCTAGAACTAAATTCCCCAAACAAAATAATCATTGTTGGAGACCTCAACCTAGTAATGAATGGAAAAGAAAAGAGGGGAGGAAGGACCAGCAAGGATCAATTGATTCATGTAGTAGAAGACATGATACAACAGTGGGATCTAATGGATTTTAAACCACGCAACGAGCTCTACACCTGGACCAATAATAGGACAGGGGAGGAACACATTTCTGCCAGATTGGATAGGTTTTTGGTTCAAAGCACTTTGTTGTTGGAAAGGAAGCTAATTTCCACAGCCATCCTCCCCAAGCTTACCTCCTCCTTTGCCTGAAGAACTGTGTGTGAATTTCTTTCTTGGGTAGGTTGTTGGAGTGCTGCTATGAAATGTTGTAGTCTTGGGTGTGGTGGTCGGGGATTGGGTACTTTTCTCACTCGGTCCTTTTCATTTCTTCTTGTACGAATGATTGGTGTTGAGTATTGTCTCTAGGTCATCGGTATCATGAGAATGACTTCCTGAATCATTATCTTCGTCTTCATTCAGGATAGTGTCAATGAAAGAACTGCTAAAATCGACAGCCAATAGGTGTTCTACAAAAATATCATCAGGTTCAAACCTTTTTACTTTTTCAACATATTTCAAATTGAAGCCATGGAAGTGGCCTGCGAAACCGTCAATCTTGTTCATATTCCTGACTATGAAATCCCCGAATTTCCAAGGCAGAGGGATGAATTGCCTTTTTCTATTTTCTTGGAAAAAATGCAACAAGTAGGTGTATTTCCCTGCTATCTCAACAAGAAACATTGTACCAGATATGTGACATGGAAGGAAGGAATGATTTTCTTTGGACCCAAAAATCCTTATAACATTATAGTTCTCCATTTGTTCTAGTGTTCCCTTCCTATCTAGGAATGATTGCCTGGTCAGACATTCAGGGAAAATCTTTCTAAATATCAACCCTTTAAAAACTGAAACAAAATTATTAAAGACTTCATAAAAATGTTGGGAGGCGTTGTATCCATAATGTATGGTACTAGAAGGTTACTGGGTCAAATTCGTAGTTTAACTTCTTACATAGAGATAATGTAGGGAATGGACAGCAATGCGCTACCGTGAAAATTAAATAAGATGACATAAATCATTTATTTTTCCTTCTGTATTGCAATATCTGGGAAGATATTTCAATGGAAATCAACTTGCCCCAATCAAATATGGCTTGTTCCTTCACCATAAAATATAAAATATACAAAATCATTCGAGAGATGCTGGTTGTACTTTCTTGTCCCATTATCCTCGTGAAAAGCCATGCAATTTCTCGAAAAGGGTTTTTAAATGCACTAACTTGTAATCTAGTCATGTCCCTGAGAACGGTCGTTGGGTTCGCTAAGAACTCTAGTAAGAGGTCCAATACATTATCATGCTTCTTTATAAATCTACACAATCCTCTCCCTTAAATGTAATCGTTGGGTCGGGAAATCTTAACATCTTTCAAAATACTTGAGGTGATAGGGAGACTCGAGAATGGTCCCGCAACTGGATAATCCGCTGGTTCGGAATACAATTTTTTGCGCAACAAGTGACCAACTCCTTATAGTAAAAAACTTCAGGGGCACAACCTGCTCATGCAATTCCAGACATCCAGATAACTTCCTTTTGGGTAGAAGGGAACGAGTAGTAGTTATAAGCTCTGGACCATTGAAAAATCTGGTCCTCACCCCAAAAAATATTCAAGGTATCTCCACATAAATGTTGTCAGGTTGTAGCCATAAGGTCATGAGAATGTTCCTTTTCTCCTGATAGTATTTAAAATGAAGGCCGAAGCATCATAATATAATCTCCTGTAAATCTTGGTTTAATGCGTTTTAATGGGAGATGTCCTCGACCTTTCTGCCTATTAATGCCAATATCTTCGATGTGTCTAGTGAGTTGTCACTAATAAAGGCATGATTAATGTGCATTGGGAAGGGAACAAAGGTGGCAGGGATGGATGAGAGAGAAAAATTATTTGAAACTTTTGTTAACCTGGGAGCCCGGGAACCCGCGGATCTGTGACAACAGGAGGTGAAGAATCAACAAAGTATGGAAAGGCGGGGTATAATGCCTTAAAAAAAATAAAGTAAACAACAATTTTTTTTATTTTTTTTTAAACTAAAACGGTTATGTATTTTATTAAATGGGAAATACAGCTGGCCTAAGCCTTACAACCTTCACAAATCCATCTACAATCTTTTACACGTTGTTGTCCTTTTCAAGGAATACAAATTTTTATTGGGTCTCCATCGTTTATGCTTAGTTCTCCTTGGGCCAAGAGGCAGCCTTTATTGGCTAAAGTATCTGCTTCTTTGTTTGAGTCCCTGAGTATATGATAGCAGTTGAAGGAGGTGAAGTCCTGGAGAATGTGTCTTAATCTTTGCAGGTTCTTATTTAGGCCGGCGTCATTGAATTGTCCTCCCGAGTGTATCATTTTGATCAAGATTTCGGAATCTCCAAACGCTTGTAGGTTCCGATGGCCTCTTTCCTTGGCTATCTGACAGAATTTTATCAAACTCAAGATTTATGCTTGGTTGTTGGTTCGCTGTCTGAGTCCCCAACAAAAGGTTCCTAGAATTTTCCCTTCACTGGAGTAAATGATTCCTCCAGCTCCCGTTGTCCAAGGATTTCCCTTGGAGGCGTCATCGAAGAATGTTGTAGTTATTCCTTGCTTCTTCCACCAACACTGGAAAGTGTCATGATTGTCTCTTAGCCTCCATTTTGTTTCGGGATGGGGTTTTTCAATGCTTTGGGTCCGAAGAGTGAGCACAGAGTTTCCGAGCCAATTCTTTTCTTCCTGCTGCAATGAGATGTCAATTTTGTGGTTTTGAGAACTCAAAGTTTCTAGGAGGATACCTTTTGCTTTCGCAGCTACGATGTTGGGGGTCCATGCTGTATTGTTGAAGATTTGCTCATTTCTTGCAAGCCAAAGCTTCCAACACACATACTTGGGGATGGATATCCAGAATCTGGCCCATAGCGTTGTCTTTAAGAGCGAGGGATAACATTCCTTCCAGGTTGTGAAAAGATCTACAACTAAGATGTTAGAGGGGGCAGCGACCTTGAGGCCATGGAGGGTTAGGAGCCAGACTTTGTTTGCAAATTGACAGTCTACAAACAAATGATCATATGTTTCCATGGCTTCTTTGCATAGAGCACATCTGTGAGGGCCTGCAATGTTTCTTTTCATTAAGTTTTCGCTAGTCAGAATCTTTTTGTGCATTAGAGTCCAGAAGGAAAAATTTTCCTTGGGAATCGCAATAGAGTCCCATACCTCCGTCTATATTCTTCCAGGGGGTGGGCTATCTTTCTGACATTGAAGCATAGCGTAGCCTTTGGCTTTAGAGTAATTCCTTGTGGGTCCCCAGCCCCAGTTGTCTTTTTCAGTCTTGTGCACAGGTACTGCCTCTCGAAGCTCTGCTTTGAGCATTTCAAGCTGTTGGAGGAGGCGATTTGGGACATTGACGAAATGCCATTCTGACCAGGAGTTGTCCTCATTCCATTTTGAGATGTCATTGATGCTCTGTTTTCCTCTGTGGACAAGAAAATTGTGAATTTCGTTCAGGTTGGCGTTTGAGGCAAGGGATGGCCTCCCCATTATCCGATCTGTCCATAGGTTAGTCCGTTTGCCATTTCCAGGAACGCGGTACAGATCTTGGGTGAAGATTCGCGTCCCTTTGAGGCACAATTTCCATAGCAGCGTGCTTTTCCAGTTGGTGGCGATTTGTAAATTTCAAATTTTAGCATTTGGAATGTATTTGTGCAATAACGTTTTGCTGACAGGATGAGTAGGCTCACTGTGCATCTTCCACAAGATTTTTCATCCAAGTGCTGTGTTGACAAGAGCTGGATCTCGAATCTGGAGCCCACCTTCTCTCAGAGGAAGATTTATTGTTTCCCATCTGACCAAATGGAACTTGTGTTGATTCCCTTTACCGCCGTGCCACAAGAAATCTCTCAGCAACTTGTTGATTTGCCCAGAAATTTATTTGGGTGCCAGGAGATAGGTTGCTTGGTAGATCGACAGTGAGGAGAGAACTGACTTTATCAGGGTTAATTTACCTCCATGTGTGAGCCAATGTCCTCCCCAAGCATCAATTTTTCCTTTATTTTTTGTTAAAACTCCTTCCCACAAGTTGACTTTATTTATGCCCAATGATAATGGCAGCCCAAGGTATTGTATCTTTTCCCAATCTTCATACCCTTTGAACCCCAGGGTGCGAGCAATCTATTGAGTTTCATGTTCTACTGCATTCCAACTGTAGATAGCACTTTTCCTTTCACTTATCAGAGCTCCTGACACTTTGCGGTAATCTTGAAGTATGCTCTTGAATGCAGAGGCTACTCTGTTTGAGGCTCCTCCTAGTATAAGAGAGTCATCCGCAAACAAAGCATGATTAATAGGCTTAAGGTCCTTCGTAATTCTCAAGCCTGGGGCAGCTCCTATTAACCTTTCCTGCTCTAGCTTCCTGCTGAGTGAGTCTGCCATTAAAATGTATAGAAAAGGAGAGAGAGGGAAACCTTGCCTGAACCCCCTCGAAGATTTAAAGAACTCTGATGGCCTCTCATTTACCAAAGGTGCTATCCATGGGCTGTGGGTACAGGCTTGTATCAGATTTACAAACTCTTGCTCAAATCCGAATGAGATAAACACTTGATATAGGAAGGACCCTTTACTTTGTCGAAGGCATTGGCCATTTCTAACTTGATCAACATACCTTTCTCTTTTCTGAGATTGCTACAGTGCATAGCTTCCTGAACTAGGATTACATTGTCCAGGATGTGTCTCCCTTTGATGAATCCTCCCTGCGATTCTGAGATGAGCTTGCCCAGCAGTGGCTTTATTCTGTTTGCAAGGATTTTTGCAATTATCTTATAAGAGGCGTTACAAAAGGAGATTGGCCTGAATCTATCAAAGGAGGCGGGGTTTGTTTCTTTCGGGATTAAAGCAAGGAAAGTTGAGTTGGTGCTACCTCCCAGTTTTTCTTTCTGTAGGAATCCTTTTATCATTCTAATGAGATCATATTTGATTATATTCCAACATATCCTGTAAAAATGAATAGTGAACCTGTCTGGCCCTAGAGCTTTGTCAGGGGCCATGGACCAGATGATTTTGCTGATTTCTTCTTCGTTGGTTGGGCTCAATAGTGTTGTGTTATCTTCTTTTGTGACCAGATCCGGGATGTTCTTGAGGAATTCCTTACTGCCTTCTTCGTTATCATCATTCTCTTTGTTGTAAAGATGGTGGAAATGTGAGATAGCAGCAGCCTTTATTTGATCTATTCCTTTGCAAATCTTCCCGTCATTGGTTGTGATCTCAGATATGTGGTTCCTGCAGAGCCTGGATTTAAATTGACGGTGGAAGTAAGATGTATTTCTGTCTCCAGATTCCAACCATAAGCTGCGGTATTTTAGTCTCCAGTATTCTTCTTCATTTCTGAAGGAGTGGTAAGTTTTTCTTTGGATTGCTTGCTCCTTTTCCAGATCTGTATTGGAAATATCTTTTGTTTCCATTTCATTCTGCACCTTCCCCAACTGCTGCACTAGCTCCTTTCTTTGGGTATTGGGGTTTCTTACCGGGCGTTTGCTCCATTCCTTGAGGGTTGTTTTTGTTATTTTTAATTTTTGTTCCCAGACAAAGTGGGGAGACCCAGTAATTGTGGTGGACCATGCCAGTCGGACTGTCTCAACGAAGCCACTCTTTTCTTTCCACAAAGGGATGAATCTGAACAGGATTGGGCCTAAATTTTCTTCTTCCTCTAATGAAAGCAGGATGGGTTTGTGGTCTGAGGTAAGCTTGGGGAGGATGGTTGTGGAGATTAGCTTCCTTTCCAACAACAAAGTGCTTTGAACCAAAAACATATCCAATATGGCAGAAATGTGTTCCTCCCCTGTCCTATTATTGGTCTAGGTGTAGAGCTCGTTGCGTGGTTTAAAATCCATTAGATCCCACTGTTGTATCATGTCTTCTACTACATGAATCAATTGATCCTTGCTAGTCCTTCCTCCTCTCTTTTCTTTTCCATTCATTACTAGGTTTAGGTCTCCAGCAATGATTATGTTGTTTGGGGAATTTAGTTCTAGATACTCATTTAAAGTTTTCCAACAGTCTTTCTTTTCGGAATGCAAAGTTGGTACAAAAAGATTGAATAATGCAATGGTTAACTTACTTGTTGTGTGCTTCAGTTCTGTGAAGCTCCAATGCTGAGTGTTGTAGGAGTTGTCGAGGCTAAATTGTTCTTCCTTCCACAGTGTTGCTATTCCTCCGGAGGATCCCCTTGCACTGATTGCTTTCCCTGTATTCTTCTGCCATTTGTTTTTACTAATCTCTAAAAGGGCTTCCCCTTCAATTTTTTACTCTTGGAGCATGAGAATGTCTGCTGGTTCCACTTTCATCAGATCCTTAATCGCTTCAATTTTCGTCGAGTTCCCCAGACCTCTACAAATCCAAGAGACGATTTTCATTACTTACTGTTGGGAGTGGATGGGCCTCCTCCCTTTAGAGACCTTATTCTTGTGTTTCTGCCGATTGACATTTCTATGGTGGGTTGGCTTCCTTGGGTCTTTTGTCTTTCTGCCTCTTCCTCCCTTGCTTCTTTACATGACTTCCTTCCTACTCTTTTGGCTGGCCTTTCTAAGATCTCATCCTCAGAGGAGCTTGATGGTTCTAACACTTTGTTTCTGTCTATGTCTGCATATGAGGGGGAGGGGACTACATCCAGGGTTCCTTCCGTTTGCCCTTGTTGCCCTGTATCTTTCCTTTTTGGGGGGGATTTTGGATGTTCCCTGTTATCCATGATTATTTTTTGTTCTTCTGTTTCCTTATTGAGCTTTTCTATTTGAGGTACTCGTTGCGACGTGGGATTGAAGTTCCCGTCGAGTTGCTCTTGCTCCAGTTGCCCGGGATTGCCACTCTTCGTTGTTCCTTTGCTTCTAGATCTTGTTGTCCCTGTCTTCTGGATTGTGGTCCACTGATTTGTTTTTGTGTTCTCACTTTCATCTGCATTCTTTTTTTTGTAGTGCCTTGCAAAGTGGCCGTATCTGTGGCAGTGCCGACATTTGAATGGTAACTGCTCATAATCTAGCTCCTGGATATGCGTCCAATCTGTCGCAGTTATCTTGATTGCCTCTGGTAATCCCACTTCCAGATCGACCTCCACACAGATTCGAGTGCATGAGTACTGATCTTTCCTTGGTGCTTGATTGATATACCTTCCGAGCTTGTTGTCGATTGCATGCAATGCTTTTTGATTCCAGCAGTGTAAAGGGAGATGGGGTAGGCGAACCCACACTGGAACGGAAAATGGCACATCCTGGGCTGGATCAAAATCCGGGGTCCATTTGTTCAGGTATAACCCCTAAGGCCCCATGAAATATGGGCCATTTCTGAAGATGAGGCTTTTGTCTTCAGGGTTTTCGAAGACGAAAATGAAGTAGCCTTTCCCTACAAAATGACTCTTTATACCTTCTGAGATGAGCGGGCTCCAGTTCCTCTGCACCCAGGCTTCGACGGATTTGGGAGAGGGCCAGAGCCCGGTAATTTTCCTGATGAGGCCTCTATCTTCTAGATTGACCACCGACCTGCATGTTTCTTCTAATGGAAGTTCTACGCTTGGGATGAATTCCAGTTTCTTGACAAATTTCTATTGAGCTACTGACGACAGTCTCTTGGAAGCCTCGGGAACGAGCTTCCTGAATGCATCGATCTCTAGCAAAGGGGGAGAGGTGGGGACGGCTCCCCCACCAGCGTCCATGGCTTGGGGGCCCCTGCTTGTTGTGTTGTGCTCCTCGCTTAGGTTGCGCTCCTCACACCGTCATGCTCCATATTCAGATTGGATTTTTAGCATTTTGAGTTTAAGTAAACAATAAATTTTACGAGTTCAATATCCACACAAAAAAAATAAATTAGATCCCATAATATTGACCTTTTCCATTTCGATAATAGGGAGGTTGTGTTGGTAGATTGAAATATTGCTCAGTTAAGGTGACTGGGCTGCATGTGGGGTGCCTGTGAGAAAATATAATCCTTTGATGAAGATTTGTTTGTATTGCAAGATGTGACATTAATTGTGTCCTAATAGTATTTAAAATGAACACTAGAGGATGATAATATAATCTCTTGTAAATCTTGGTTTAATGCATTTTAATGAGAGATTTCCTCGATCTTTTCTCTCATTAATGCCAATATTTTTGAACCTGTGTGGTGAGTGTCATTAATAAATGCATAATAAATTTGCATTGGGAAGTGTGCAAAGGTGGTGGGGATGGAAAGGAGTCCGCAAACCCGCTAATATGTGACAACAAGAGGTGAATAATTTAATAAATATGGAAAGGCGAGGCTGTCAGACGGACACAAACAGACTGATCGTAGGTAGAGTGAAGCTTGCGAGTTCGAGGAGTATGGGGTCGAATTGTAGATCATGAAAGTTTAGGGTGTAATATGTATATCATTGAGTAGGGGGCATGAGAGTTCGATAGCGCCAATACAGGAACTTGCGGCCATAAACATTAACTACGGGAAAAATATTCTTAGCTATGTAATATACCTGGAGCTCAACAAACTCAGGTTCAAGTTTAAAGATAACTTGTTTATATTTACTTCAATACTATTTATTTTATTTTATTTTATTAGTATTTTTGTGGCCCAAATGTAAACCATGTTCCAATTTCAAGGTTGATTTTGTCTTGCAAATTTTTCTCAAATGCATACACAATAGAGAAAATATATGAGTTAACATTTTCACATGCAAGCATATTCTCAAATATGGTAAGTTGTAATATATGCACAATACTAAAGAGGGACATCATGTCAACACCTTTGTAGTTGATAGTTGGCTAGCACAATATTTCATTCTTACTATGATGATGCCTTAAAAAAACTAAAATAACCAACAATTTTTTGGCAATTCACGATCGACACAAAAAAATCCATGAGATTCCATAATATTCTCCCATTAATGCGTTTTAATGGGAGATGTTCTCGAGATTTTCTCTTAATATTATTGCCAATCGTTTCGAACCTGTGTGGTGACATGCCACTAGTAAAATATTAATTAATGTGCATTGGGAAGGGGTGAAGGTGGTAGGGATGCAGGGGAGCGAAAAATGCTTTGAAATTTTTGTGAACTTGGGAGTCTGTGAACCCACAAAATTTTGAAGAATCGAATAAGCATGGAAAGGTGGGTTGGTTAGACAAAGTCATCATAGGTAGAGTGAGGCTTGAGAGTTAAAGGAGTCCGGGGTCAAACTATATATCATCGAAGTTTTGGGTGCAATATGTATACCTCAAAGACGGGGCATGAGAGTTCGATAACACCTACCCAGTAACCCACGGCCATAAAATTGTTTAAGTATGGAAACAAATGACAGTTGGTTGGAATTGTGATGTGAAGATATATATGGATATAATTTCTCAATCCTCCACCCCAGGAACACATGAGCATAGAAATGCGACTAAGTATAGAACCAGAAATGGATAATAGAGGGGAAGAAGAAAATGGAAAAACAGGTAAGTATAGAAGAGGGAAAAGAAAGGGAGTCAGGAACTTTATGCCTCACACAACAACACTTAGTCTGATAATTATCAAGCGATAGAAACACATCAACTATGGTAAAAACATTCTCAGCCATGAAATATAGCTGGAGCTCAACAGACCTTGATTCAATTTTAAAGAGATGTTGTTTATATATATTTCAACAAGCAATAGACAAAATATATGACTTGGCATTCTTATATGCAAGCATATTCTAAAATATGACAAACTTCAATATATGTACAAATTGGATAAAATATGCATATTAGAGTTTTGTAACGACACCTCTTAGTCTCTGAACCTTGCACTATGATGGAGGTTTCACTTCTACTTGTCGATAGTTGTTGTGAACTAAAAATCATGTGGTGTAAACAACATAAACATATTTACCATGGAATAATAGAATAAATAACTGTGGATATTTGTTTCCTAAACATAGCAAGAGGATAATCTATGAATCCTTACCTTCAGCCTTGTCATTGTGATGTTGTTTTCAATGGTTCACTTCTCATTCCCATGTCACTTGTGAAACAATGGTTATGAACATGTGTATATTGCTCATAATTGATATGGATGCGCATTAGGAATATGCAATGTATTTTATCTGGAACCACTGTTGGCATACCTTTTGGAAGATTGTACTCCATCTTTCTCAGCTATGGCACATACTGCTTCATCCTCATGTTCAATTACTCTATTCTTTTTTCAATGTAGCAACACAGAGAATATGTGACATCCCCAAAAATAAATTATTTTTGAATTCGAAAATTGTTAGGAAAATTATTCCGTTTTTGGTAAATTCGAATTTGGGAAATTTTTTCTATTTTTGGCAATTTCAAATTTAGAATTTGGTAAATTGTAATTAATTATTATGACTGTTGGGCAGAGATCTGATTTGACCCAACTAGCTATTTGACTATGACACTTGTATGAAAATATAATATTTTATATTTATTGCAGGAGGACAAATGGAACAACCATGTTAAAATCAGTTGACCATGACTCCATGAGTGGGGAACATGTTGGAACTACCTCAGGGATGATTGTTACAAGTGGAAAATCAGGGATTTGGCCATTGGCAACCCCTGAAAATCAGGGATTTAGAAAGTTGCGAAAATTCCCAAGGAGGGAAAAAGACCTAGGCAAAAATATGGTTTTAAATAGCATATGTGAGGAGGCAGGACGTTGCCAAGTATGCTAGGAAAGGAATTGCCTCTTGCTGTTATGAACATTGTTATAAAGTGTGAGGCAAGGAGGAGTATGATGGGAAAAATTTTGGTTTTCTTGCTATTATGAACACTACTTGCTGAGTGTGAGGCAAGGAGAATATTTCTAAGGAGGATTTCTAAGTTAGCCCTCGTGGATTCATGGTCAGGCCAGGGGGTGAACAGGACATGTGATTTGGTTGCCCTGTTCTAAGGTTGGGAGGAACATGGTTGTTCCTTTTTTGGTCCCAACATTTATCCAGATATGTTTCTCTACTTTCCTCTTATCATATTGTGCCATTGGAATAATTGTATATGTTTTCTATTCTAGATGATTACCTTACTGTGATATGTGTTAGATGGAATTATAGAGTTGTTTTTTATTACTTGTGGAAATGATTATGTTGATTAAAGATTGCATCATAACAAGAATTATGTTATAGGAACAACGCTATTTTTATTATAATGAATGGACTGGTAAAATGCTTAAGTAATCTATCTATGGTAGGAAGAGAATGTAAATAGTAAATTGTGTGGCAAAGCCACTAAGTATTATATTAGTCGTGGAAAGGATAGGGCTATCTTGTATAAAGTATTTAACTGAGGAAATGCTAAACATAAATTCTGGGAAACATTTAAACATACAGGCGCATGCCTATTTTCTTAGTGGATTGGAATATGCATTGTTATACGAACAACTAAGGGAAATTTTATTGTTTCTATAGACATCCAAGTAAGTCCAGAAATAATTTAAAATATAATTTCTTATGTGAATACTTATTGCTGTCGATACATAGTTTTATGAGTTATTTAAACTTACATGTACATGGAATTAATTTTTGAATGTCGCATAACTTGAAATCTGAGTCCTTCCATTAAAATTGACTATATAAACGGAGGAAATAATTACAATTGTATTTCATTCCACTAACACAGAAATAAATCCTTTGTCCTTGACTGTTTCTGAACATAAGGAATAATTCTAGGTGTAATGGTTAAGACTGATTATGACGTAAAGATACTTTGGATTTCTGAACTAGAATAATTAGTAAGTAACATAACTCGAAATTGCATTTGGGCTTTAAGGGAATAGTCCAAATGTTATTAGACACTAAAAATTTATTATAATTAAGGTAAAATGGTTGATTAAATGTTGATCCTAAATGTGGAAAAGGAAGTGTTGGGGAACTTCTAGAATCCCAATGGGTCAGATTGACATCCATTGGTGGATGGCAGCCATATAGATATAGTTGGACCCTAGTGAAGGGAATCTAGAAAAGGATTTCCTTGATCGGAAGGTCTATTGATCAAGACTAGTTGGAAGCTAGATTGGTTGTTTTATCACCTTGGGCATGGTTATAATTGCCTAGACTGTATTTATGAGTGGGAAATGTTTTCATGAAAGTTGAGGCAAGAGTGTTTTCTTTCTAGTGGTTATCGCATAGAAAGGGAAACATAGTTATGACTATGTTTGTTAAACTTCTAGGTGGATATCTTGTGAATGACTGCAAGATATCCACTAAGAGGGAAGCTCGGTGTTGGGTGTACCTATGAGGATTTTCATAAGGATGGAAGAAATATCCTTGGAGGAGGATCTGGAAGTCTGATATGTCCATGTGAATGTATGACATGGAAAGGGTGCAAGCAATGAGCTTGCATGATGAATGTTTGGTTAGGTTTGGATGTGTTTGAATGTATGGGGTAATGCATTGTAAGGATTATTGAAATGAATAATGATATTAATACCAATTAGGTATGAAAGATATTAAATGTGAAAGTGATGTGCATGCATGATGTAAGGATAAATGTATACTAGAGGCACAATATGGTTTCCTTGATGAGTGATATGTAAGGCAAGAATTGCACTTGCCAAGATTAAGTGAATACCGTGGATGCATGGTTGACTCCATTTTGAAGATTCATGGAAGTTCTGTTTTGAATGATAGATTAAGGGGAATGTGTTCTATTCCCTCAAGAAAGACTAGTATAAATAGAAGAAAGAGTGGATGAGAAAGGATGCTTTGTTGTCATGATAAGAGGTAAATGATTCTTCCTTTAAGGGTCACATAAGAATGATTGTGAACAATCATGAGTTGATTGATTTTAAAATAGAGATGTAGGTGGGTTGTGAAATATACCTATGGTAGCTACACACATGCTTATGATTATGTGTATGGTTAAGCACATTATGGATGTAAGTTAAAAACACTAGAATATGTGTGGATACATAATTTGTACGCATGACAAATATGAATGTTTATATTCCTTATGAAATATTTGGTACCCAGCTAAAGCCAAATCAAGGTTGGGGCTATCACATATAGTGAAGGATATGCAATAAGCAAGTTGCATGTTGAAGGAGTTCCCTATGGAGGAACTGTGTGAAGACTCTGTCAGGAGAACAGAGTCACAACCTTATTGACTGCTGAGAATTAAGCAACGAGCTACAAGATTGTATATATATACAAGAATCTTGGATTACATTTTGAAAAAAAACATGTAAAGAATAGAAGACTAATAATAATTCTTGACCATTCTAATAACCGAAGGGTAACGTGTTGGATGGACAGGTTCATGATTCATTATGGACAAAAGGATTTTCTATTAAATCATGTTGATGTATCCTAAGAGTTAGGATGAGCCTAATCGAGGTTGATCAAGAAAAGAGAAGAAAGATCACAATAAGAAGTAGATTGCATAAGTAAAGGGGGTGAAAAGGAGGAACACTTTTCTCACCCTAAGAACCCTGAATTGTTTAACATAGTCGTAGGATTAAAAGAGAAGTTGTGGAAACCAGTACAGTTGGTAAAAGGAAAATAAAGCCCCTGAGTATGATTAAATGAATAAATGAGTGTGTTTGACTAAATAGGCTTGGTTGAAGCCATGATCAAGAAAAGGCATTGAGGCCTTGGAAAGTAACTTAGTTTGACTGAAAGCCAAAGGTTGTGTAGAAGAGTTGGACCAAGGAAGAGTTCTTTGACTCTTTCCTGGATGTTGTTGTATTTCTCTAGTACGAGAGATGGATTTACTAATGCAAGTAAGTGTTTGACATCATAAGGATTATGGTTACATGACTGTAGAAACAATTGAAAATTGTTTGTGTTTCATTCATGGAAACATTAAGGATAACGTGAAGAAGTGCATAAGGATATGCTAGGACATATCTGAAAATGTTTTGTTGAAGTGATACATAAATTTTTACCTTGCCTGACAATTAATATAATCATGGTGCATGTTATTTATAGAAAGGAATTGGAACTATTGAGGAAGACATTTGCCAATGATGGGCAACCTCAAGCAGAGGATGACCATGAGAAGGATTCAGTTGAAATATTGTTGACGGGGCTGTAAAAGTCCCCATAAAGCACTGTTGATGAGGTAAAAATCAGAAAGAGGGTGCTAGAAGCCAAGAACCAGTATAAAAATGTTCATTGCTATGTGGCACAAGGTATGAAGGGATTTGGTAAGAACCCCTTCTGAAATATTTTATTTTCTTATTGTTTTGCATGAACTTTTGAAAGGCAGTTGTATGCCTTGGATACCCAAGTAGGGTATGACTCAAGAAGGAGAACCTGAATGATGGAGGTGTGAACCTTTGGTAGTAAATACTATTTGTAATCCTTGGAAGAATTCATGAACTGATATGTCATGAATGCATTGACCAATAAAGGAATGCTTAAAGGAATTCATGTGAAACCTTGAGTTTCACGAATGACGATTTAAGGCTGTGATCGATTCAGAGAAGAAAATATGGTTCTACTAAAATAATAATTATGGACAGAGAATCCATATGGTAATAAGTTGGTTGACTTCCAACACACCTTGGCGAGAGTGTCTAACCTGAAAAGTGATAATATAAAATTAATACACGGGTGCATTATGTGTGAATGTAGCCATGGACATTGGCACATTGATTAAATTCACTTAATGTTGAATTTCATCTCGAAGGTTGATATACTGAACTGATGCATGCGTAAGGAATGGAATTTCCTTTTTCTTTATATCATCGAATAGATAAAAGTGACTTGATTGTTAATATGCACAATTTAAGAATTGTTTGTGATGACGTTATAAAGGTGTAGTGAAAATATATGTGCATGGGAAAC
Source organism: Picea engelmannii (assembly GCA_009831015.1). Classification (NCBI taxonomy): domain Eukaryota; kingdom Viridiplantae; phylum Streptophyta; class Pinopsida; order Pinales; family Pinaceae; genus Picea; species Picea engelmannii. Next base: position 179,575 of record ML786373.1, on the reverse strand, counting down.
TAACAATTTGTTTGGCCGATTGAAGTTGAAAATGCAAGAAGAAAAGAGTCTTGGATATGGCAGTGCTATAAGTCGATAAGGAAGACTAATTACCTGTTGAGACAAACCACAAGGAATGGTATTTTCTTTAAAGAGACTGCATTTTATTGTTAGTGTGCATAGTCAATAAATTGTTTGTGAAGCACTGCAAGTGTGCAATGAACATATAATGTGCATGAGAACTAACAATTTGTTTGGCTGAGGAATGTTGAAATTGTAGGAAGAAAAGGGCCTTGGATATGGCAATGTTATAAGCCTGTAAGGAAGACCAAAATTGCTTGTTGATCCAAACTTTTATGGGAAGGAAAGTCCAATAATTGGTGAATCCAGTTCCATGCAGAACAGATTTGAAAATAAATGAGGAAATTGGAAAATCTATGGGTGACAGATTTGCAATAAAATTCTGAAATTTAGAATTTATGATGATGTCTAATGAATTTATGTATACCTGTGATACATGTGAGAAGAAAATATATATCCAGAAAGGACAGATGATGGTTGTCAAACTGAAAAGCATGAAAAATGGCTATTGTTGAGCCATGAGAACCACGTGGTAAGCCAAGATCGCCTGGAATATGTTGTGTTGAGGTAACACAAGCTGGAGGGATGCCTCGGCAGAGAAAGTCCGAGGGACGCCTTGAATGTAAGGCTCAATGAAGTCTCTAGAACTCTTCTTGTGTGGAAAATACTTGACAAGGAAACATGGATTGCCCGAGGGACTATATAGCAAAGAAGGGGATGCCTAAGCTTGGGCCTCGAGGGTTAGTGACCGCAAGGAAGAGGATACTTTGATAGTTCTTGTAAACTATTGATTGATATCATGCACACAATGGATATGTCAAGGAAAAATAGTGAGCCATGATAACAAGACAACCATGTGGATGAAAATATATGAACTGCGCAGATAAGTATTGTGCTAGATTATGAAATTTTCCTCTTGAATTTTGAACAACAGTAAAATGTTTTCGCATGAGACTATGATTAATGTGCTTGTTGTCCAAGAATTATTGAAGGTAGGTGATGATGGTTAAGAGTCTAAAAAAGGACCTGACAAAGAAAGAAGGTCAAGACTTCTGAAGCGGCTGAATGAGAAAGGCATGACAGGTGTTACTGAGAAAGAACACCGAGAACAATGTTCCCTTTTAAGGGGGAGGGGATTGTAACACCCCTGTTTCCCCCAAATTGTAATTAATCATTAATTAGGATTACCATGTTGTGGCATGGGAACGATGTAAATGCATTATTATTTGAATAGCCAAATAAATGATTGTGGGGGTGAAGCCTTGAAAGTACTCGCCATGATATCACTAGAGGAAAGAATGTGAAAACTATAAGAGAGGGTTCATTATATGCAATGACCCCTAATTTCCGAAGGAGGAATCAGTTAATGAAGAAAGGATCAGTGGTTGAACCATTAACCAACCCCATAGTCGGGATGAAGAAAGGATTGGTGAAATACCGAGTCGTAGAGACTCTAGAAAGTGACTAGGAGGTAAACCCGTGTGAAATATTGACTACCGAGTCGTGGAGAATCTAGAAGTCACTCAGTGATGGAAAAAGAGAACAGTCATTTCATGTCTAGGGATTTCTTTTGCTAATTGAACGAAGATTGTTGTTAACGTACACAATTGAGAAATTTCATGGAACCTAACGGTAATCATAGCCATTCATTGACTTTGTGTTCTTCAACAATTTCATGATGCCTGCGATATATGAAGAGGGAATTTTTTTATCAGAAGAGGGAGAGCTTTCACAAAATGTTGAATAGCTTTGGGAAATCCTTTTAAGCGTGTAATCAATTCCTAAGGAACCATAATATCAAAAGAACGTGAAATGCTTCTAAACAACATTGATATCTTAAAATTCTGGGGTACACTTTATCTGCCTACAACATTGATATCTTAAAATTCTTTCATGTTCATAACAATTTCGAGGGGCTTATTTTACAAATCATTGGTATAAGGTAGAGTGTAATTTGGGTTGCATTAAGATTAATAGACACTAATTTAAATAATTTAAATTATTATTTATTAATTTAAATAATTTAAATTATTATTTATTAATTTAAATAATAAAAAAATATTATTTATTTTGTGATTATTATGATTGTTTGAATATAATTTTTTGTTTAAATTATAATTTTGGATTGATGAAATTGTTGATTTTAAACTAAAAATGGATTCAATAGACTATAATATCCTTATTGTAAAACCTATAGGCAATGTAGTTTTTTATTTTGTAAATAAAATTTTGTATTACCTTAAAAAAAATTCAAAACATTATACACATCAAAACTTGTCACATGTCTTGTCATACAAATGGAAACCATGTTAGGTGGCACTCTGTCAAACGTATGTTTGATTTTGATACAAGGTAAATTGCTTACACTTCTTAACAGTCTATCTATAGTCATGGTTGTTCTAAACAGAAAAACAAAATAACAGAAAAGAAATTTAAACTTTAGGTGAACCTGAATTGCCATCATCCTTGGTTGGTCGTAGAGTGAACACGAAGGGCTAGTAGCATGTTGGGCACATTCTCTTGGCTGGCTCACTTGACAGGGTGTCGAACAAAACATATAGATGCCAATAAAGGGACGTTTGACAGTGAAGTTGCTCATTGACATCCTATTTCATATCAAAGATTAATTGCATCCTGAGAGAGGCACCATGTTCTGGGCGAAGCTAGAACTAAAGATGCATGTGGTGGAGAGCCTCCTATAGGTTGAACTATGTCTTCCTGTTGAAATTTAGTGGGAAGTTCTTCCTTAATAGGGAAGCCACCCATGTTTGTTTCCAAGTCGTCTTCCTGTTAAACTTCGGTGGGAAGTTCTTCCTGAATAAGGAAACGACCCAGGTATGTTTCCAAGTTGTCTACTAGGGGAAGATGAACTAAAGTATGGGGTGGCTCCAAAAAGTCCAAAGGAGAGAAGAGAAGGGAGTCCAGGGGTGCCAGAGGAGGTTCTTGGGGGATTTATTCCTCCACAATCGTCATGGGTTGGTCATCCTCCACCCAATTATGGGCGGAGCTTGGTGAAAATATTAGAGGGGGGGAAACAAGGTGGACTTGAGCTACGGGGGGATGAACTGGTTTGGCAGGAGGTCTAGGATGATAATGGCAAGAAAAAAAACTAGAATAGGCCAATCCTCTCTTGGGTTTTCCCCTTTCTCTAAGAATTGGGAAGGTTGGGGCAAAGAAAGAAAATGGGAGGGGGAGAGGACACACAAAGGATGAAGAATTCAAGTGGGAGAGAGACCCTTGAGATTGAATACTAACGATAACCCGAAAATTGAAGCAAATTCTAGTTCTTACCTTCATGATTGTCTCTTCCTTGATATGTAAGTGCTCCATTAAAAATGAGTTGATAGAAAGTAGGCGAATCATACCAGGATTGGCATGATACATCCCACACTTTGAGGGTACCTTTAACTCAAGCTCCCTATAGAGGTGAACCAATGTCCCCTTCACTTGTAGGTAGTTCATGCAAAATGGACGGGGGGATGGTGGCTAGGGATATTAAATCCCGAATGTGCATGGTCGCTAGCTGTCACCCCATCTGGGGAAAAAAGAATAGACAATGTTAATATACAATATCTATCTAATTTCATCAAATCTAAAATGATTCTTACCAAATTTTAGGTTAAAAATATCAATTTCACTCCAATTTCAAAATAAAAACATAGATTTCCCCTCTTGTCATTTTAAGTTGTGGTTCATTATATGTTCAAAGTATTTGTAAATAATAATAATTGTAAGGAACTTAAATTTATCTTAGTTTTCAATTTATTAAAATTAAAATTTATAAGCATAAAAATATCAAATTCCTCATATGACTTTAGTTCAATATTATATATACTAGTATATGATGATCTTAGTGTTACCTACATTACAACATCTCCTTCATATTTTGATATAATCTATGTTACATCTCCTTAATAATAAAAATAATAATTATAATAAGAATCAGTCCACATGTGCAAAAATTTTGCAAGTTTTTTCAATTTAAAAGGTTTTCACCTTAAGAGACTTCTCCCTTTGTGCTCATGATAGATCTAGAGTTAAGATGGATCTATGTTGGTTCTTAATTGTTGTGTGTACTCCATATTGACCATGAAAAGGTTACCCATTTTCCTCATATTGAGTAACACACCATTGAAATGTTTTAATCATAAGAATTTTTCCACATTCAA
>ML786373.1:115847-133654 GCA_009831015.1 Picea engelmannii | reverse complement strand
TGATGATGATGATGATGATGATGATGATGATGATGATGATGATGATGATGATGATGATGATGATGATGATGATGATGATGATGATGATGATGATGATGATGATGATGATGATGGTGGTAAGTTTTTTCAATTTAAAAGATTCATGAAAAGATTACACACCATTTTTTAATCATATATGATGTAAAAAGATAAAATGTAGGGAATTCAAATAGATTCCAATCTCAAATCTTGAAGCAAAAGGCAATGTTAGACCCTAGAACCCTTCATTAATTGAGTTGATGATATAGTTTTAGTGCATATTTCAACTTTTGAGTTGGGTAACACTTAAAATAGTCCTCTTCAATGGTCTTTTATGGAAGACAACTCGAATGTGTCACGGACGGGGTCCCTTCGATCCCCACTTCGACTATAGTTGGGGGCGGGATTTCATCCTCTCACCTTTCGGCCCAGATGACTAATGTGACTCAAGCCACGATGGTTTTGTCAGTCAGTAGCTCTATGCCATTGATTATTGGGTCCACTCATCCTTCCAGTGCTAATCCTTCATCCTCGTTCATTTATAATGATTTTTCATTTGGGATGCCATCGATAGGAATGAAAAATGTTTCGATTAGTTCTCGACTGATCACTCAGAAACCTAACTTTGGGGAAGAGATTTATTCAACTCCCTTGCAATGTTTTCCCTGGGGTGGTGGGCATATCCGTTCATCGATCCCTTCACTCAAAAGAGGGTATTTTCCATCTTCTTGGCCTAATCCACTTGTGGGATGGAGTGGTGCGATCAGTGGAGGATTTCAATCCTTTGGCATGCCTTCAACTTCTAACCCCTTCACATTGTTTGGTGGTTTAAGGAACAATCCTTTCCCTTTGTTTGGCATGTCGGTAGGGGGAAACCCTTTCCAAAGTCATAGAAATATCATGGAAAGGACTTTCCCTCTGCAAGGGGTGTCAACAAGGGGAAACCATTTTTAGCCTTATAGAAACCCGATGGGTGGAAGTTTACCTCCCTTTCACCAGGGACCTCATGGTTTTTATCAAGACCCTGGCCAGCCAGCAAGATCTTCATGGAAACCTCGTGCCAGTTACAATCAAGTATTTCATTTTCCAATCGTCAACCAACCTAGGTCTCGCAACCCCGGTAGTTGGAATTCAGGGCCACAACTGAGGCTTCCCTTTCTTGCAATGTTAAACTTGGAAAATTTATCGAAACTAATGAATGACCCAATGTGTCATGATATGAATTGGCCCCCAATCCCGACCAAATTACCCTCAAACATTCCTAAGTTCGAAGGAAAATATGGTGATGATTCGGGCGACCACATTACAACATTTCACCTATGGTGCTCGTCGAATTCGTTGAATGATGACTCCATTCAATTACGACTCTTTCAACACACTCTTATGGGGGTTGTTGCAAAGTGGTACATCTAATTACATGGGTCGGATTTTGACACCTTTCATGATCTCGCACTGGTCTTCCTCTACCATTTTTATCTTTTGGTCTGGTATGACTTCAGCACTAATTTATTGTTCACACTAAGGAAAGACAAAGTTACCCACATCTCAGATCATATATAGGAGTGGAAAAGGTTAAAGAGGATGATCAAGGCTACAATTCCTCATGAGTTCATTTTGGAGTGGTTTCTGAAATACTTGTTTCCATATAAATCCAAGTATGTCTCTACTTCGGGGGTATTCTCTGGGGAGGAAGCCATATTTAGGGCCCAATAGTTGGATTTGATATATTCTCAGTATGGGATCCTGTACGAATTTTTTTCGGATGCACCATGGTTAGGTACTAACCCTACAAAACCAAAGTTTGGACCACATGTTGATGGCATTGTTGGTTCTATCAATAGAACTACTGCAGATCTTGTTGCGAGTGATATGAAGTAGATGAATATTCATCAAAATATGCTTGATCAAGCTACAACTTCGATCATTCCTACTTTCCAGTTGTCGAGTGTACACTCTATGCAATCAATGAATATGAAGGGTACCTAACAACCCACAGGATTGAAGACGTGTAATTATAAGAAAGCAAGTGGGAATAATGGTAAAAACTCTAATAAATATGATTCTAATGTTGGTTGGGCTAATAAAGAGAAGATAAAGATGAGGTTTCCATGTAAACTTTGTAAATAATATCACCTCACTCATCAATGCCTCAAAATGGAGGAATTTCATTGTTTGTTGACGCAACAAAAACCTGCTATGTTGACTAATCCATTCCCTTAGGGACATCATATGGCAGTGGGCTCTTCCAGAGGAAATGCATAAGGGGGCACCCAAGGTGCATCCTTCCTTGAAGGTACCACATCATTCATCCATATGGTGGGACAAATGTCTTTGTGTCAACCAAGGCCCCAAATTATGGTAACCTGAATCATCTTCTAAAGGAAAAGAAATTGTCGACCCTCAGATTTATCTTCACACAGAGAATCCTAGGGGGGATGAAATGCCACACATATTTAAAGGTGTGTATAAGTGTTCTTTGTACAACCCCAATGATTGATCTATGCCCAACTATTTTATTTTTGAGGTCTTGGATCATACACCTTGTGCGATGTTGACCTTTGATGTGCTCTAGAGTTTCCCTTCGCAGTGGAGCACATTGTTTTCCACTATAGGAGCTATCAATTATTTCAGATTATAGGTAATAAATTTTGACACCACAGATGTCAAGCCTCACCTTCCATATCACTTTTCCTTTCAAATTAATGTCGTGTATTCTAAGCACGTTATTGGAAGGATTATTGTTGATGAAGGCACTTTGACATGCGTTATATCACTGTCTTATTGGAAATCCATAGGCTCTCCCAAGTTTGCGTCATATCCAACTTTCCTCACTGCATTCGATGGATGATATTTTAGTCCACACAAGATTATATCCTCCTTCCCTATCGAGTTGGTGGGCGAAAACAATTTTTGACAAAGTGGAAGTGGTCGATGGTCTGCTTGATTACAACATTTTGTTAGGATGAAGTTAGACATACGAGATGATGATTGTCATATCCTCGATTTTCTGAGTATTATTCTTCCATCACGAAGGGGAAATCATAATCATCAACTAGATGTCATTTCCTCACTCTGACTTTGCAAAATCTACAGGATCCAGAGTCCTATTAGTTGGAAACTCTCAGATGACAACTGAGAGAATTGGTGTCAAGATGTATCCTTCCTTGATGGGGACTCTTAACTTCGCAGCCCATAGTGCAGAGGATTGTTGGCAAGTTTAACAGGGAATGTGAGCTTGTCATTGATGGCAATATCAGAGTGTGCATTGATGGAAAAAAAGGAACAACATAAGCTAAGGAGGATTAGCGCAGAGTCGCACGCAGTACGTAGGTATGCACCAGGGACGAGGTTAACTCATTACCAAATCTCAAGAGAGATAGCGTACTCAGGATCATAGGCGGATCAGAGGTTGAGGCCTTTGACACTTAGAAATTCTTCTAAGTAAGGAGGATGCGTAAGCTCGGGCGGAGAAGCGACATTGATCGTTGGATCCCATTCACAATTCTCGATGACCATCAGATCAAGTGTTGATTGGGACCGTTGATCCCACGCAATTTCGAGGTTTCATGAATCGTGACTTGGAGAGGCAAGAAACAATACCACAGGAATGCCAAAATCGCGAAATGTGAAATAGCGAAATGATCTGAGCCATCAGATCAAGGTTTGATATGGACCGCTGATCCAACCCCATTTCGGGGTTTCGGATATCGAAATTTGGAGTGTCGAAACACTTTGCAACAAGAATGTCGAAATCACGATATGATCTAAGCCGTCAAATCAAGATCAGATCTGGACCGTCGAATCATAGGACAAGTGGCAAGCGATTGGAATTTCGCTGACTTGGAGTCAACGGAGCATGGTGTGGAAACTTGCGAGATGCGAGATCACAATAAGATCTGGACCGTCGGATATATGGATATTTCAACTGTCGATCAGACTCGATGAATTTTATAAACTCGTGAAATATGAAGCACCTTTTGGCACAACCCGTGGTCATTGCCAATGGTCATGAGAAGGGAAGGAGTCAGTTCAGATAAGCTCCATTTTGGGGTTTCGGGGATCGCGACTTGGAGAGTCGAGATGCCCCATCTCCAGATTCACGAAATGCGAAATCACAAAAGCGCTTTATGCATAAGCGTGTGGTCACAGCCATTGGGCACATCGATGGAAGATGGAGGAAGAAGCTAAAGGTGCTAAGCTTCACCACAGGGATCCTGAAATGGCGAAGTAAACGCAAGTTTCTATGAATTCAATCCAATGGTGCAGATGAAACTGAAGGAGATCGGAGGGTTGTTGTTGCATGACACAGTGAAACTACCAGAAATCAGTGATGAGTTCTACCAGAGGACTCGAAGACACTTCGAGGTGATTGACAGAGGAGGTGAAGAGTCTCAAGGGATCAACCAGTAGAACAAAGACTGTTCATGGAGGCAATTGACAGCTGGATATGCGTTGGAGCCTGTAACTTCTACAGAGAGGGTGAGCTCTACTGTAATAGAGAAGACAAAGATTCTTGATTCTCAGAGAGGCTGAGGAATCTCAGCATAACACCCAGTGATGTTGAACGCGTGGGAAAAACTGCCAAAGAAGCTGAAGAGTCGCGATGATGATGAGGCAGAGCACTCAAGATGTGGAGGAATTTGGCGCGGAGTGAGCATGCAGAGGCATTGCGCAAATTGCATGCACAAGTAGCACAGAAGCTATAAGTACACGATACAAAGAAGAGAGGGGGGTTGTCGCTGTTGGAGTGACTGTGGTTGTTGTTGTTGAAGGTGATTCATGTGCAAAGAAGGAGGAGAGTGCAGCAGCTGAATTGAACAGAAGAGGAACTGTGCAGTGAATGGACATGGCGCACAGAGCATAAAAAGCAGAAGAATAGACATCCCAAGTCATGTTTGCAGGAATTCAGTGAGACACACAGAGCAACGAGATGCAACAAAACAGTGATGAGTCTGGTAAGAAATTGTTGAACATTATATCACTGTAATAAGTTTCAGTAGAAAAGATTTATAATCTAGGGTGGTAGGGAGGTGCTACGGAGGACTGTTTTCCTCAGAGGTTCAAGTGGGTGCTTGAACACAGGGAGTTGTAGCTTCCATCTGGTTGCAGCCAGAGAAACCAGGGTGGCAGGGTGGTGCAAGGGAGAACTCTTGTTCTCTGTTATACAGGTTGGTTCCTGTACGATTGGAAGTTGGTACTGCCATCTAGTTGGTGCTAGAGAAACCAGGGAGTTGGTGCTTCCTTCTAGTTGGTGCTAGAGAATCCAGGGAGTTGGTGCTTCCTTCTAGTGGGTGCTAGAGAAAACAAAGAGTTGGTGCTCTCAGCAAGTTGCAGCTTGCAAAAACAGAGGTTGTAGCCTCACAATGAGTTGGTGCTCATATGTATGATAATGTAAAGAATGCAGATAATACTTATCATATAAAGAAAAATAGGTTTTACCTTGTATGGGTTTCCTTGGGAAATATCTGTCTCTGTGTTTCTCATATATGTGACTGATGTTGAATGTGCCTTTGTTTATTTCCCTGCATTATTGTGATCATCATTGAGTGCCTTGTAAAGATTTTAAAAGAAGCATTATTGTTTAAGCATGATAACAACTAATTCACCCCCCCTCTCAGTTGTCCAACATGTTGCACTCTGTTTCTGGTCTTTTAATGGTCTACATGTTTTCGTCTGAAGTTGAGCATAGGAATTCTTATCTGCTCCTCTGCTTCATGGATTTTACCTTATTTTCCTCTCCTCCACTTTCATGTAATTCAATCTGATCTAGCAGTATTTCTATCCTACGCTGTGGTGACAATATTTACATCCGAGATAGATCCATTTTCAGAAAGGTAGACCCCATGACCCAATGAAAATTCGAGTTTCCAATCTCCCAAACACCTCAAATCTAAACATCCAAACTCTGAACTCATTAGCTAGCCTAATATCTATTCAAACAAGTCTATATCAAACATAGAGATCCCTCTCTAAGTCTTGGAGGGCTAGATCCGAGACTCGAAGCGGTTTTGATGTTTCCTCTGTGACTGCCTCCTCAGCCTTGAGAAAATTACAGAGTGATAACATGCCCCACATAGGTCATCGGGTTCATGGTGGACCTCACAGGAAAGTTTGTGGAGGGCCTACAGATGAATTGGGCGAACTACCTCGTCAACGAGTTAGAAAAATATTGTCGCGAAGCCCAAGGCTTAGGATATGAGTTTCACTACAGTTGGTTGATCATCTTGATTGCATTTGTGGTTTGGTAGATTCCTGAAGGAGCTACTTTCCTAGAGATTGAACCTACAGAGCCCATGGCCGCTCACTTTTACACTCTGTGGTATACCAATGACATGATGAAGCAGTGGAAGTCTAATGTCTCATTCCACAGATATTATTAACAGTTGAAAGTTGCCATTCAAGCATTCCCTCGTATGAAACCACGTAACCTGCATCAGTACCGGACCATAGCGAAGTTCCATGCTAATCCCCACTTCATTTACATCACTGCGCGAAGAGATGTGCACTAGGAAATCTTACAGTCATACTATAAGCTCGCAGATGAAGATATGGAAAAAATTATAAAGGAATGGCCAGAAGAATTTCTTGTACCTCTCGTCGATGTAGAGTTATGTGACACTGATACTATAGGAAGCCTAATGGTTATGCGAGTTGAACATGTCAGACAGTACAATGGGACGAAGAAGTAGAGGGAATGCAAAAAGCAGGTTGAAGTCCAGGACATAGAGAGTGATGAAGAGGATGAAGAGGAAAACTTTGGAGATAACGGGTCTGGCTCGCTAGAAGGAGGAGAAGATGGAGCATAAGGACAGGAAGGAGGAGATAAAGGAGAATAAGAGAAAGGAGGAGGTGAAGCTACAATTCACCTCCCTCCATCACCAATCACAATATCTAGCACCCCACCACCTGAAGATCCCCCTATTGGGACAATGACACCACAAAAGAGGAAATTTACTTCGAAGAAACCTTCAACAAGAAATAAAATGTGTGCCAGTAAGCCACAGTTGGAAGCCACTCTCATTGACGACGACATTATTCTAGTCCGTGGAGCTATGGAGGATGCCTCTGAAGACATGCTACATAGATACAAAGAGAAATATGTGTATTTATATGAAAGGATTGAGAGAGAGTTGAAGGAAGAGCAACAGGTTGTTCACCTGGTCCGCGTAGTGTCTACTGTGTTGTCTACACCTTCCTCATCACAAACCACATACTTGAAGGACGAACCAACTTCCCAGGGTGAACCAGGGATTTGGATCACCCTCCCCCAGTATCTTTTTTTCCAAAATAACACCTTATTTTTTGGTTGGAGTGGGGGAATTATTTTTCCCAAATACAACCAAGTCAATACCATAGTTTATTTGTATCCATTGGAATTGGGTCAAACTAGGACTAGAGTTAATGATAATGCACGGTTGGGACATGTCACTCATAGTGAAGTTCACCGGAAAATATATACATATAACATATTGATGTTTCATCAAACATATTATAAATTTGCCATCATTTAAAAAAGCATGTGCCATTCAAACTAGAAATAAATTTTAAGTTTTAAAATATATTTTTCCTATTTCTTTATTTGTATAGTTATTTGGTTTTCATTTAGTAGATAACGTAATTTAGTCTTGGTCAAATAATGATAGATATTTCACTTGAGAAAGGTGATAATGGCTTTGTTTTAATAAATAAGCCACAATTATATTTACCATATATTTTATATATAGTTTATATTTACCCAAAATTTTAACCACTAATAACCCCTACAATAATGACTAGACCACATTCATTATTATTGAATACCAACTATTTAACAAATTATATTCAATAAAAACACTTCACATTAATTAATAACACGGCAACAACCTAATGGGATTTATTCAAAGAAAATGACCACAATACATTAATTAAATAACAACCTAAGTGTCGATAACTAGAAGGGTTAGAGTAAGACCGTAACAATAGCTTAAAAAATGTGTAACTACTATTCGAACATGTCAACATGAACTAACCAATAAAATACAATAAACCTCCTAAAATATAAAATGGGCACATTTTAAGATATGAATAAAATGTTATCGTGCCTAAACTATAGCAAGGATCATTCTTCTGTGGGTAGGAATTGAAAATAATATTTTTACATGAGATGAAGCCATCCTTTTTTTTCCAAAAATAGCAGTCCTTATGTTTTAGTTGGAGTGGGGGACTTTTTTTCCCAAATCCAACTAAGCCACTATCAAAATGTATTTGTATGTAGAGGGACTGGGACAAATTGGGGCAAAGTTAATGAAAGTGCGACCTTAAACTATGTCACTCGTAGTGAAGTTCAACGACAAATATATACTTTCATTAAGTATATTAAAAATTTGTTAAAAAATGTCCATCATTTGAAAATAGACACGTCATAACTTAAATAACTTTAAATTTTTTTTTAATTTATTTAATTGTATAGTTATTTGGTTTTCATGTACTAGATTATGTGATTTAGTCTCGATGAGATCATGATAGATATTGCGCTTGAGAAAGATCATAATGGTTGTGTTTTAATAAAGGAGGAACAATTGCATTCTTTATAGCATTAATTTGTTGATGTGGAATTTTGTTCTAAGTCAATGTTTAATCGATTTGTGGAAATAAAATATAAATTAAAGGATTTATTGAATTAAAGTTTAAAATTTAGATTTTTAAATTTTTTAAATTTTTTAGTTTTAAATGGTATTGAATACCCTTGGATGGGGGTGTTTAGGAAGCAAGATGATGGAAGAGATGCCCCTTCGAGAAGCATCCAGGAAAGGAGCACTGGCAACACGACGAATCTCCATCTGGCAGACAACACTTACGTATCACTCCTAACGATGTTTAGTTTATGTAAGGATTCTCACTTACGATATCACTCCTAACGATGTTTAGTTTATGTAAGGATCCTTTCACTCCTAATTGTGTAACAGGTGGCATCATAAAGACCCCAAACTTGTTGGTATACAAATGGTTATTAAATTGTGGCATTGGCACAAATAACAAAGCAGAATTAATAGGCGTATGGGCGTCTCTCAGAATGACACTCCATCTTTCCTTCCGACGAATTCAAATTATGGGGGAACTCAAGAGTCATTATCGATTGGCTAAACAACAAAGCGATATTTCATTCGAGCTATTTGGAAGGATGGAAGGACAGGATAAAAGTATTGATTAATGCATTTCAGGATATTAGCTTTGATCACGTCTACAGAGAGTTTAACACTGAAGTTGATTATCTATCAAAGATGGCACGGAAGGAACCGAGTGGCAGAATTATCTATACTCAGTGGATAAATGGAGATGAAGGACCCAAAAATTTCCTCAGTCTATACTAATCTACTTGTCAATGATTTTACAGGTGCAAGCATGGTATCTCTGGTCACAAGAACTTGACTTTCGAAGAAATTTTCTTTGAACCTCAGATTAAATATTTGAGAGATCCTGTCTTTCTTATTTTCTGGAACTGAAGTTGTTTCCTTTCCTATGTTTCGGGATTATAGATTCCCTTTTTTTGCTATTTTGGGACTTTATGGTACATGTTATCGATCTATGTCGATGAATTGAAATGTAAACAAATTATATCATCTTAATATAATTGGGAAAATTTTATATTGGAAAAAAAGGATCCTTTCAGGGTGACGGCATGTACCTGGAAATTCATTCCTGGATACGATGAAATTTATCAATATTCATGCAAAATATATCACCATTACTCTACTCATATGGTTCATCATAGCATGGCGTGAAAATATAACAATGATTGCACAGTTCATCCCATAGGGATTTTGGTTTTAGGTTGGTATGTGGTAGCGATTTTCGATCATTGTTTAAGCATAGAGGGTGACAATCCTCTGGTGCATCTTGTTCCTGTATACAATATGGACAGATAGTTTTCTACATTGTTGTCGGTCTAGTTTCCCTAGTGGTAGGCCAAGAGCTAGTGGTGGATGTACATATGTATTCTTCACTTTTTCTAAATAGAATTACTTGCTCCGTGACAAAAAAAAAAGTATTAATTACCAAATATGTTTTTTGGGGGTTTATTTGACTTTTTTGTTTATGTAAATGTATAAAAAAATAAAAAATAAAATGTTTGTGTTTGATGATGATGATTAATAAAAAAATTGGTTTAAAAATTAGTCTAAATATTCTTTAAAATGACATTTCTATGCTTGAATAATGGTGAAGATGAAAGTACCAAGATCATTATGGCTTTTGTAAGTGAGTAGGTGTTGAAGAGTAGTTAAGTTATGACACTTTGTAAAGTTATGTTTTATATTCTTAAGGGTAGGTCAAGTTAAAAATTAATGGTGTTCATCCTATTTTAGGATTAGTCCAGTGACCAATTTCACTATGGAGGTCATGAGCATTGATTTTTATTTTGCCAATACTTATTTCGTTCTTTAAACTCAAAATATGGAAAAAATAGTTTTGATAAGTGAAATTAAGATATATTCAATATTTGAAGTATTTCAACTTTGTTTTATTAATGGTATTCTCCTTCAACTTATAGGGATGTATGATTTAATATTGTCTATGATGATAATTTTATTATCTTATGGTATGTTCTAATAGTTAAGCTAACCCTTTGAATCTCTTTCCCAACCTCCTTTAAATATGTTGCATGCCCATATGTAAATTGTAGGATAAGGAGCTTGTTGATAAACCTCGTGTCACGAAATAGAGAGAGGGTGGGAGGTGAACCTCCTCATAGATTTCAAATTCAACTAGTTATTGGTGTAATGTATATTTAACACATGTTTTTAAATTACATGTCAATGTTTATTGAGAAGGGGATATATCTAGTAAAATGGGTAATAAAATACTATTGACAAAGCTTGTGATTATAGGGGTGACAGGTGCGGGGGACTCATATTTGATCATGGAGGAAAGAAAGAAGTATCCTCCACATGGGGAATTGACTTGACCACACACAAAGAGGCATAACTGTTGGCATCATTCGAGGGGTTGAGAATTTAGTCCCACCAATATTTGGTGAGACCTCAATGTTCGTTGATTATTGATAAATGCATAGAGAAGTAATGAGGGAATTTCATCGCCATAGTGGATAGAATCATTCCACAAATTAAATATCTCTCCCAAAAATTTGAGGAGGACTCCTTTTACCATGTGCTTAAAGCAAGCAACTATGAATTTGATAGGATGGAAAATAGGATTTTGTGTTCAAAAGGAACACTAACAATGCAATGGAGGGAGATAGTTAACACAAATGTTGAGCTATGACCATGACCATTCTCCAAGGAGATGTGATCCTGGATCTAAGTCTTGGCATACTTTTAAGGAGAAATGGAGGGAAGTGGGGGCAGAGAGGGAATATGCCAACAACCCTTGTCACATCAAGATTTATGAAATAAGGAGAAAAAATATCTCTAGTCACTCCACCACCTTTACAATATTAATTTTCACATGCACAATGGGAGGGTGCATATGCATCCCACCCCCAAAACTATCAATTCTCTTGTGCAGCTTCAAAGAGGCTCTCTATTTGACCTTATCTTCCCTAGTATTGTTAATGCTAGTGTATTCATGTGGCTTATTGGCACTATGTCTATAGCATCTTCAATACATGTGTTTGGATTTGGGAGGTCTTTGTTTATGGTAGAGTTCTATGGTGGTTTCTTGACCTACTCCCATCAATGACACCTAGTCTTGGAATTAGCCTCCATCACCCAATGGCCATCTAAAGTAGTGATGGTTTGGATATCAGAAGGGTGGTTCGGCACAAAAATAAGAGAAAGACAAGGCTACAAGACTTTCTCTTTTGGAAAGAAAAAAGGGTAGAGAGAACGTACCCTTCTAAAACTTCCACCTGAAGAGACTTGTTCATTTCCTCTGTAATTGATCTAGGGAAAAGATCAATGACCTTTAAAATATCATCAATTGGACAACCTTTAGGTTCCTTAAAGATGCTGGAGAAATGGGATTTCCAAGCCTTGACAATTTCACCGAAGGAAGAAACCTTCTTGCCATCTTGGTCATTGATTTCCCAGATTGAGTTCAGATTCCTATGGTAGTTCTCAAACTTGTGGAAATTTTTGTATTGTTGTCATCCTCCTTGAGCCAAATCAATATGATCTTGAGGTGCTAGATGGAATCATCATAGGACAACAACAACTATTTATTTTTCAACAAATCACATAAATCAAATTCATCTACTTATAATAGGGAACCATCTAGCCTGTGAACAAGCAGAACTTCAATCTTAGATTCAACCTCCTGAAGAAGGGAGTGAGCTTTCAAATTGAAATCATAGGACCAAGATTTAGAGACTTTATTTACTCTTGAAACGTTTTCATTGAATTGTTGCATATAAGAGATATTATCATCCTCTTGTAAATGTGACCAAGAAGATTTGACCATGCTTCTATAATCCTCGTCCAAAATCCATGCTTGGTTGAATTTCAGCAGGGAAGGAGGCTTGGATCATCTTTTGTCTATATTTAGAAGAATGGGCATATGATCAGACATACCACCCACCATGACCCTCAACCTAAAATTCCAGGGATTCTTTGAAATAAGGAATCTATCCAACCTCTTATTGTCCAAAAATTATCCTTTTCTACCATTCTTCCAAGTTTGATACAATTTAGTAGGATCCATATCTGCAAAATGGTTCACTTAAATCCAATGAGAAAAAACACCTTCCAAAGGGTCTCTCCAAGGATGTGCCCCCCAAACCTCCCTAATGAAGAGAGTAAAATTAATTTCATCTCCAAGAATGACATTGGAGGAAGAAAGAATACCTGAAGCACTCAGACCTTCCCAAAAAGGACATTTATCAGCATAGAGTCCATACACATTAAGCATGTTGAAAGAAGAGTTTAGAAAAAGATCCTCTAAATCAACCACAATTCCAGACTGAAACAGAGAGGAGGAAACTACTCTAAACTGAGGACTCCAAGCAGAGATTAAGCCCCCTAACAAGCCTACTGAGTCGACTATGCAAAAGGACCAATATCTCCAACTAGTTTTCAAGGAAAGGAGGCCCCTCATATCCATCTCAATCTTCAATGGCACAATCTTTTTGCAACCACTACATGGGTATAAAGTGAAAGGATCTTCATAAAGGGTTGAGTTGGTGTGAGAATACTATAGAGAATGCCTAATCTATAACCTTTGATGCCATCCTAATGGAACATAGTTATAAGGCCACACTAGATTCATGAACTTTTGACGAGCCAAGAATCAATTATATGGAATTGCAGGGTATCTATATGTAAATTTGGCATCTAAACTTCTAAGACGAGAAAAAATTGTTTTGAAAAATGTCAAAAGAAAAAACAAAGAGTTAGAAACTTCCCTGAACACGGTATGTAACACCATTTCTCTCTTCTCTTTGCTCCAATGTTGGTCCCTCCTCAATCCCGATCAAAACTCAGTGATAAAAACCCAAAACCATCAGGGTTATTTGTGCTGAGAGAGGACCATGACTCTCTTTCCATTTGATATATTTATATTTAAACCATTATATATTATCAATATGACAGATTGTTGAATAATATAATTATAAACTTATCGACATGGAAAAATTCGCTTTCGTTGATTATAAATAGATTGGAAGAGTTGTTTATTACTTTCATAAATGAGAAGAATTCTCCGCTGGAAATTGTGTAAACTCTCACGCACGGGGAATGACACCTATTTTAATCAATACATTAATTGTTGTGTTTACAACAAAAACATGAACTTCAATAATAATTTAAATTGTGATAACACTCAATTTTTTTCCCAAGTAAATTTTCACGGAAGTAATTTTTCATGATTCATGGATGGTAAATGGAGTAGACCATCAGCTCAGATTATAAGGCCTAACCCAAAAGGGATTAAGAGAGTCGAACCCATGAGCTCCCCAACTAATCACTGAGGGAGATATCTCACATCAAGCTCAAGACAGCTTGAACTAATCCTTAGGGCTAATAACACTCATTTATTACATGTATGACTTTAGTGTTTTTGACATTGTCCACATGGATGTGTGGTCGATGATATTATTTTTATTCCATCTATAATATACGTTCTCAACACCATTCATATAAATCTTGTTCGTTATCATTTCAAACCATGGCATCATCCTTCTGTTCATGGGAATTGAATTCAATGAAGCTAATACATGATATGAAAGGTGGTGACAACAAATTTCAAGAAAAGTGAGGAAGACGACGTAATAGTATCAACCTTTAGATTTCAAGTAGGGTTTTGGAGCATAGAAAGCAAATATATAGTGTTCAAAGGCTTCAAAACATGTGACAACGCAATAGAGATTCATGCACGTGCAACAATTGTACCATCAACACACTACAGGACCAAGTGAGAATGCAACGGGGAGAAATTACAGAATTAAGGAATATGAATGTCCAACTTCTGCAGAAAATTCAAGCTCAAAAAGGTAGAAGAAATGAGGAGCTGACAATATTTTTGTGGGTTGTCAACAAAAATACTGGGAATATTTGGTCCATTCGTCATCAACTAGAATATCTCCCTCAACATCCACAAAGGTAGAAGGCACTTGCTATTTCAAAAGAGTCATGGGCATCGAATGCAGTTCTTCTACCCCCTCCCCCGAGAGGCCACAGATAGAGCAGACTGAAGCTGGACAGGAGGAGGAGCAATGAACACACCATGATGCAAACAACACAAAAATGGAAGAGGTGGACACATCTTTACATTTGCATAAATAGTTAATGATAAGTAAATCTCTAATTTTGTTATTTTCCTTTGTAGCCATATATACCTGGCAAGTGTGTATAAGGTTGTGTGAGACTTTTGGACATGCTCTAAGTTGGAGGGAAGAACAGTCTCTATTTTACGATGTTGGGTAAAGACCCTCTAAAAATTTGTACGTTTGAATGTCGTGGTGAGCACAACCCTTTTCTAATAAAAAACTTAACCATTTCCGTAATAAAAAAAACAACATTCATATAAACGAAATTACAATATTAATGTTGATTGATTGTAAGGGGTTCGATTATTGGGAACTTAAATTGTTTTATTTTCAATAAGTTTTTTTTTCGAGTGAATCAAATTTTTATGTGTTTTAATCATTTAAAAAAAAAAAAAATAATTTGAGTAATCTTAAAATTGGTCAAAATTATCATTATAAAAGTGTAACTTTAACTTTCAACATAGTTCCTACTAAATTTGGAACTAATTTTACCTTAAAAAAACTATACAAATACTCCTTATTCCACGTTGTTGTAGGGACCACTAAGTTTAAGTGTGATGATAATTTACTTTATGATTCCATAATGGCCATAAACTCTCTAACTATTGATTAGTTACATTTAATTTTGTAATAAGGAAAGAAAAAGAAAAGAATTTTATATAAAACAAACCTCCTTCACTTTACAACATTTTAATGTATTTATTTTTAAGAATTGGTCACACATAGTTATAGTTGAATGCTTGTTATAAAGTGAGATTTGATCCAAATGAAAATAGTATTTTTTCTCACAACTTTTTCAATTATATTTAATTCATATACAATTTTAATTTTTAAATTGATAATAAAAAATATTATAATTTAAAATTAATTAAAATTAAATAATATATGATGATAATAATAATGATGGTAGTTGTTTTTGAAGATTTTGGATGAGAAGAAGAGTTTTGACAAACTCTTACGGAGGATTTCAGGGACTGGTTCTAGGGTTACAGCTTCAACAACAAGAAGAATGGTGACCAAAGGGGGAGGGAGCAAGACTCCCTCCTACAAGCAGGTGGTGGTGGACAGAGGAAAAATCCACACGACGTAGGGTTTAAGGAACCTATGACAAGGACCTTGATATCAGGGCCAGAGGACCATAAAGAGGACAACCAGGGAAAAATAATAATGAGTGGGGGAGGAGACCAAGGAGGCCTAGAGTAGTACGCCAGAAACAGAAAACCCAATCGGGGGAGGAGGGCACAACCCATGCAAACCAAAAACAACATTAATCCTAAAGATTATTCTAAAAGATCCCCATACCCAACTCTTCAGGGATCATATGAAGACACACACCTTGATATGAAATTTTATGGGCCTATGGCCTACAGAAAAGACCTTGCATAGTTGGATAAAATATCAATGGAAGCCGAGTGGAGAAGTAGACCTCCACCTGGGATCGAAAGGATTTTTTACAGTAGTCTTCATGAACTTAGAAGACAGAGATAAGATATTTGAGGGGGGACAATATTTCCATGCCTCAACGGGATTTTACATGCGACCTTGGAAGGAAAACTTTTCCCCAGAAAAGGAGACCTTTAAAAGCGTCTCAGTATGGCTCAGGATTTACTCCCTCCCACTATATTATCGGTTGTCGTCCACCTTCGAAGCCATAGGGAACAAGTTGGGGAAATATATCAAGACGTCTAAGGCAACATTAAAAAGAAAGTATACATCCTATGCGAGAATCTGTATAGAGATGGATGTCTCGGGGGCACTCTCAGAGGCAATCAGTCTGTATTTTAGGGATGAGGAATGGATCCAAATCACAGACTATGAACATATATATTTTTGATGTAGAAGGTGTCATGAACACAAGCACCTACTAAGAGAATTCCCATTAAACAAAAAATCAGAACATGCAAACTCAAAACAACAACAGGATGAGGACGGGTTTGTTAGGCCAAACTACAAAGGTAGAGGAAATAAGAGACACTTAAATCCCCCCACAATGAGCAACTCAGAAGCAAGGAATAGATTTGAAGGATGGGGAAATCCAAAACAGGGGGAAGAAGAGGGAAAAAAAGGCAAAAGGAAAGGGAGACAAACAAACAGGAAGCAAATAAGACCACATAGAATCCAAACCCTCAAGGAAATCACGGGAACTACAAGAGCATAATTGAAGAAGGCGTCGGAGACACAAATACCCCAATGCAGGAGATCGACAATGATTCAGAAATGAGATCAAGAGAGGTTGGAATAGAAGACCCGGACCTAAGACATATCATGGAAAGGGAATGGATATACCTCCCAAATATACTAGAACAATGGAAAAAGAAAGGAATCGACAATATACCAACGGAGCAATTGTATCGCATCCAATACCTATTCCTTATGAGGGAGGAAGAAAAAACCAAAGGAATCAAGCACATGCATGGAGAAATAGGAAACTTGGGTATCAAAATAGGAGAAGGTCAGCCACAACACTCACCAAAGTAGGCAAGACAGAAGAAAGGGAGGAAATCAAACAGCGTATCCCTATAGGAATTAGGAGTGCTTCTGATAAATTCAGGTAAGATCAAAAGGCTCTTTCCCAACTCCCCCCCCACATATTTAAATGAAGGTTATTACTTGGAACATAAGGGGCCTGAACAACCCTGGAAAATAATGAATCCTTAAAAATAGACTGAATATGGAACAACCAGATATATGATTCATTCAAGAGACCAAATGTAATATGGAAAAAATAGAAATAATAAGTAAAAAGTACTAGAATAAGTACAAGTTTCTGACTATAGATAGTCAAAACATAGCGGGAGGCATACTCATCCTGTGGAACCCACAATCGGTGAATCTACTCTCTGTTGAAGCCACTAGGCACACATTATCTGTTAAGAACCAAATATCAATATAGCATAGAAAAACCTCAGAAAAAGTACTCAACACCTTGAAAAAGAGATAATTTCATGTAATAAGCCTCTTCGAGGGGGCAACCTCCTTTTACCCCACTTAAATGTTCAAGTACATGATGATTCAAAATGAAAATGTCTCCTTGGTATATATAGGAGACTAGGAGGTATAATTACAACTAATGGCCTAAAGCCGACATAAA
>ML786373.1:67573-94830 GCA_009831015.1 Picea engelmannii | reverse complement strand
TTGGTCCTTCTAGTAGCCATAGCCATATTTTTACTTTCAACATTTCTTGCCACCTTAAATGCATTCTCCAATGATTTGGGTTCCTAAAGGCGAACCTCATGTTGAATGTTATCCTTTAAAGTTCCTATGAATACATCAATCAATTTCTCATCTGGAATATTAGTTACCTTTATATTCAATCTTTGGAAGTTCTCAATGTGTGCTCGGTAACTGAACCCTTTTGCTTGAGATTTATCAATTGGCTAAAGAAGGTATTGCTCCCTGTATCCTCATAGTGTGCTATCATTTCTTCTTTGAAAATTGTCCAAGTGACGAGTGATTTGCGAGAAGAAATCCATTGAAACCATATAAATTGATCAGGTTCTAAATATAAAGAAGCAATTCATACCTTTTGTGTATGTGGCACATTATGGAGATCAAAGAATTGCTCCATCTGAAGTATCCATGTGATTGGGTCCTTGCCATCAAACTTCTTCATATCGATCTTAGGAATGTGGTTGGTCTTCAAACCAAAGTTGGAGTTTCTCCATTCTTGATTCACCTTCCTTTTATCCTCATCATGAATTTCATGGGATGCATTTTCACTTTCAGGTGTCTTCTCTGTTACAAAATTTTTCAATACTTCCATGATCTCCCATTTTAAACCCTCCATCATCTCTTGTAGTTCATCTTTTGTTACTATCTTATTTTGTAAATCATTTATGTCCCTACACATTTCTTCACCTTCATCAAGAGTCCAAGTAGGGTTTTCTGGAGGCTTATTTGGTGTAGAAATTCCCTTTTTCGGTGGCATGTTGGCCAAGTATCACTTTCGAACCTTGATTTTGAGGTGGTTCTACTAGACAATATGTCTTCTATTGTATCTCCAAAGTTTCAACCCTTATGGGTATGAAACTTTATTTTATGTAGTTCTCTGATATTTCTTCTCTGCAATGCCACAGGTCTAATCAAAATTGGATGTGCCAAGTGGAATTTACGGTAGCTTCCCCACAACTTGCTTGTTTTTTGCCTTTCCAGGAGATCTCACTTGTATAGCGTGCCCCGCACAAAATAATTGATATAAAATTATAAAATCGCACCCAAAATACTACAAACGGTCCACAATCCAATGAAACCAATCCCACTCAATTTGGATACTCGAGAAAGAAGTTATGATTGTTTTACCTCGAACACCCTCTTGAGACTAGTCAATAGGACTAGTCAGATACCCTATCTTACACAAGGTGTATATACAAATTTAAGATGACCCAGAAGCTGAAAGTTTTACCACAGATACCTTACTAATTTTTGTAAATGTCCTCCATAGTTTAGGGTTTGAAACGTTACATAAAAGTTTTTATAGTGAAAATTCCGTAATGACTCATTTCAGGATGATTCTAGAATCCTATATTGTACAGGATGTATCTCCAAAAGTATAAGGCCCCAGGAGATGAATTTTGAACCCAACGTACCTTGATCCATATACTAAATATCCTCCAAGCCTTTACTTCTGAAACATTGTATAAAGAAAGTTATAGTGAAAATTCCACGGTGTCTCAGAAGTAGCAGCAAAACCCCAAGACCTTGAGCTCTGATACCATATGTTAAGAACCAAATATCAATATAGCATAGAAAAACCTCAGAAAAAGTACTCAACGCCTTGAAAAAGAGATAATTTTAGATAATAAGCCTCTTTGAGGGGGAAACCTCTTTTTACCCTACTTAAATGTTCAAGTACCTGATGATTCAAAATGAAAATGTCTCCTTGGTATATATAGGAGACTATGAGGTATAATTACAACTAATGGCCTAAAGACGACATAAATAAAATAACATTACTAATATAATATGCCCCAATTAAGGGGTAATGAGACAATAATAGGGCTTAACATTATCTGTAAAAATGAAAGTGATAGGGAACGCGAAGGAGGTATTATGTACAAATGTATATGGACCCCGGGTATTGGAAGATAAAAGAAGAATGGTCCTAGACCTAGAAAATATAAAGGAGCGGAACAATAACATCCATTGGGTTCTAGCTGGGGAATTCAACATTATAACTACTTTGGCTAAGAAAAAATGGGGCAATCAGAGATTGGATAGAGATGCGGAAGAGTTCACATCCTTCATTGAAAGAACAAAACTAGTGGAAATCAAGACTAGTAATGGGCAGTTTACATGGAACAACAAACAATATTCACACCACCAGGTGGCCACGAGGCTAGATAGATTCCTAGTCTCAAAATCCATCATTTTGCAGGGCTTAGCACTGGAAGGAAACATCCTCCCCTGGGGGGGATCATACCACTAGCCGATGTGATTAGAGGCAAATTTTCCAGATAACCCTAAAAAGCATGCCTTTCAAATTCAAGAAATTATGGATCGACCACCCAACCTTCAAGGAGAACATCAAATCTTGGTGGCAAGAGGAAATCCCAGAACAAGGGACAAAGATGTTTAGACTTCAAAAAAAACTCAAGAAGTGGAACAAATAATTTTTTGGAAACATCAACCAGGAAAAAAAACTGATAGAGGTAAGAATGGAAGAGCTACAGGAGAAATTCATCCAAGAAGGCTACACCAAGGAGAGGAAAAAAGAGGAGAACCAATTAATCCAAGATTTGAGAAGCAAGATGTAAGTAAGAAGAGATCCTGTGGAGACAAAAATCCATAATTTGGTGGCTTAAGGAAGGGGAGAGAAATACCAAGTTCTTCCACAGATCAACTATAGTGAGAAGATCTCATAACATAATTTTGAAGATCCGGGATCAGGATGGGATAGAGAGAGAGTCCCACCAGGACATTGAAGACACACTGGTCAAACACTTCTAGGGGAAATCCAAACAACCCAACCGGGACAAGACCGAATCAATCCAGAGGATAGTAAGGCACATACCTAAGTTGATAACAGAGGAACACATTGTCAACATTTTAAAATCCATGGCAAAGGAATAAGTAGACCAAGTGATCTAGAATATGCCAAATGGAAAGGCCCCATGCCCAGATGGCTTCACAATGGAATTTTTTAAATCTTGTTGGGATGTGGTTAAGCATGATATTTATGGTATAGTGGAGGAATCCATATGCTCAACCTCAATCCTGAAGGCCCTGAATGCCACAATGATCACTCTGATCCCAAAATAAAATGAACCTAGAACTCCTGACCGTTATCAACCGATAGCCTTGTGCAATGTTGTGTATAAGATAATTTCAAAAGTAATAGCTAATTGATTGAAACCACTTCTCCCAACTCTGATATCACAGGAACAGGCAGGCTTCATGGAGGGGAGGCAGATTCTAGACAACATCATACAAGCCCATGAAATAATACACACCATAAAAAGTAGAAAGAAAGCAGGGATGTTAATCCAGTTGGACTTGGTAAAGGCTTATGAAAAAATAATTTGGCACTATATGGAGAAAATGATGGAAGCATTTGGGTTTGACCAACACTGGATTAGATGGATCATCAACCTATTCTCTACCACGAGCTTCTCGCTTATATTAAATGGAGCTCCAGCCAAGTTGTTCTAGCCCTAGAGGGGTATAATACAAGGGGATCCTCTATCCCCTTTCCTGTTCATTTTAATGATGGAAGGGCTAAGCAGGAGCATAAAGACAACAATGGTCTAAGGCAAAATCAAAGGCCTAAAACCGTTCGAAGACTTCCCAACCTCAACGCACCAACAATTTGTGGACGATACCTTGCTCCATGGTACTGTTGGCAGCCAATTCATTTTTTTTTAACTGATCTTAAAAAAGCTACCTACACCCCTTGTCTCATCAACGACAAATCATCGTCGCATTGTGCTTCTAGACATTTGTTTCATTTTTGCGACAATTGCAATTTGGTTTTGATTTGATTTTCACAACTGAAAGTGTGAAAATACCTTTTTCATTGTTTAGACTGTAGTCGTCTTTTATTGATTTTTCCGAAAGACACTTGACCATTGGTTGATCACATTACTACAAAAGATTTTTCAAACTTATGTCCTTTAGCCTACTCTTACCTTGATTGCGCATTTGGATCTGTTTGATTACTAAGCCTTTGAGCATGAAGATTTACTGGTTTTATTCTGATCTTATAAAGGTTATGATGGAGTTGGTATTATATGCTTTTATTCTTATTGCTATGGGCTCTTGACTCATTTATTACATGAGAAATTCTTGATTGCAATGTTCTAAAAACTTTGGAATATAAACATTTGATTGCACAAACAAATGCATTGGAAAATTCATAAGGTAAATTCGAGAAATAGCAATGGTTTGAGGGCGCGTTGATTAAATCTTTTAGGTTTTAGTTTTAAATCGATGCTTGGTATATTGTTTTGAGTTGATATTACATTGAATGATTCATAGTTCCAAACTATGTATTGGCATTGATTAAATTTAACCTTGGTGTAAAACTATTGATTAACATGAGGGATATGGTGTTGGATTAAACTGTACACTTGGCAATGGATGTAACGTATGGTGTTGGTTCTATTTCGGGTGAATGGCACGTTAATATGATGATACACCTATTTGTTGGCCGATACGCATGGTTTTAACGATTATGGTTTTAACAACACTGTACTCAACAATTAATACAATGTGTGGCGGTGGTAATCCCACCACCTTCGCACGCATGCAGTTAATTCCGGTCTCTTCGAGCATTGAAGCTATCAAACCCTATCATTTTCACTCTGTGCATTGTTTCATTCAGTTCGAACCCTACCATGTACAGAAGCCATGGCTCCTGTCGTAAGGGCCGAGCCCAACGGGTGCCAAGCATTGTTAACATTTGATGGTGCATATAGCGACCTGGAAGATCACAGGTGGCTCTCTTTGATAAGGAAGTTTGATGGTTATAACTTCACTGTGGCTCGGCAATTTGCGTTATCGTTTGATGGCTGCCGAGCCAAAGTTGGAGATGTCCAGCTTGAAATCACTGAACAATTTCTCAGCTCGGCAACCAGCCTGCCTGTCAAGGGACAAAAATGGTCGAAAAGCTGCAAGGTTGATGATGTCCCATGGACATTACTGTTCCAATCTAGCACATTCAATTCATCCGACAGAGGCCTGCCTGCGAAACTGTTGAAACCTCGCTGGTATGATCTCTTGATGATTATCAAGCAATTCGTTACTTGTGAAGGCAGGTACGGGTTTGTCTTTATGTTTCACCTGCGTTTATTACTGGTTTTTATGGGATTCGAACTAAGTATGCCTCACTATCTGCATCGAATTTTGTTCAAAATGGCTAAACGATACAAGCATAGCCAGGCTGACACTAGCCTCTTCCATGTGGGGTTGATTAGAATGATTTTGGTTCATGAATTGGGGTTACGTCGTGATTCTTGGCATGAGTTTTTCAGCCATAATGGCTTTGAAGAGTCTAACCCTCCACAGGTGGATAAACCCATGGTCACCGTGAGAAAACATACCCCTGTGCCTTTTAGTGTTTTGTTACCCAAACCTAAGCCTCAGTCACCTACGAATTCGTCTATGGCTGTGACTAAACAGACCGAAGTTGCTAAGCCTACAACCAAAAAGACTAGAGCAAAGACTGGTGCTAATACTAGAGGCAAGAAAAGTGCAAGGTTGATCTCTCGCATGGAGAGGAATAAATCTAAGCCCCCTGCCAAAACAGAGCCCATCGTGGTCAGCGAGGACTCTGATTCAGACATTGAACGATTTCTCGCCGAAGAGTATCCTTACTCAGAGGGCTTGTGTGACAAACCTCCTCATGATTTCGTCAAGAACTTACCTCCTTGTCTGCGGGATAACCCTGACTTTCCTGGTATTGAACCACTCCATGAAACCCTCGGGGAATCATCAAGACCCCCTTCTGTTCAAGCTGTTGCTCCACCGTGCGATCAGTGTGGGTTGTGGTTGGAGAGATACTACTTGGATGTCCCAAAATTGCAATCCAAAATTCACGATTTGGAAAACCAAGTGGCAAAGCTCACTGGTCAGAATGCAAGAGAACAACCCAACGACAAGAAGCAACGAACTACTGGTTCGATCCTGTTCAAAAATGTCGAGTCTGCTACAGCCATTGTCAATTTGAAATTGACATAATCTCAACGGTCTGGCTGGAATAACCCTTGCTCATTTATATGATACATTCGTGAACTCTGTGTGCATTATTGACTTGCTCGGTTACATAAACATGCACTGCTGTATATGATTGGATTTGTTAAATCGAATTTTGTTTATAGTATGAGTTGGATTTGGATTTGATTTTGGTAATCAATTATTGGATTCGTTTGATTTAAATTTGTTACGACTGAAGGTTCTGTTGTGTCTATTATAGTCAAATTGTTTTGCAACATGTTGAAATACAATCTATATGGTAATTAGAATTGGTTATGACATACCTACTGTGGTTATCTGCTGCTTTCATGTAACTTTGACCAGCCTGGATATGATTTCGATTTTATTGCAAAAAAGGGTTTTGGTTTTATATTGAGAATTGATGTAAATCCTAACAATAACCCGATTTCTTGTCAGTCATTATGTAAGGCAAGTCGACCCTGTTCTGTTGAGAAATTGAACGACACTATATTTTTAGTCACAATCAAAGTTGTAAAACAAAACGACATGCCCAGAACAAGAATTCGTCTATAATTGTGTTAAACCCTATCTTGTTTGATTGCTGTTCACGATTCGGTTAGTAATAATGTTCGATTTTAACTGTGTCATTCCCAGCAATTAAAATGGATGATGATTTTGGTCAAAACTATTACACATGTTTCGTTCAAATGTGTATCATAACAACTTTCACTTACTTGATCAAAATAGAATGAATATCATGCTGAATCTTACAGGCTTTCTATCGTTACTATTGATCGAAATGATATCCATATTGTTACAGCTGTAACGTATGTTTGATCATATCGATTATAGTTAGGTTGTGGCAAATCTTATTCGATATGGTTACTATCCTGTTTGATTATGATTATTGATTACGATTGTATCATATCTCATTCGAACTTGATTCAATGTCCAATTTCGACCTATCAAAGTTTGACTATACCTTGTGGTAACTAAAGACAGAAATATTTTGGTACTCTGTTTCAATTGAATTTCTTTGGATGCGATTTGATTTGGGTGATAATTTCAAATTGGATTATTAGTGACTCGTTTTGAGGATTATTAAAAGATGATTCGATTTGATTTTATATGATTGAGATCTGGTCTTGTTGGCTATTTTTGACTAGCTACAGAATCAGATGATTCTGTAGCTGAGTCTGTGGAGTCAAAATTTTATTGTTTTCTTAATAAAATATTCTTCTAACTTGATTTTTTGTGTCTATTGCAGGCAAATTCGAATTGACAATAGATATGAGGACCAGTTGGAGGATATCTTAAGGATTTCACCTGCATTTTTAGTTACTTAGTTTAAGGGATTTTGGGATTATTCCCAGATTGTGTAAAACTGTTTACTATTATTCACAAGGATGTTTTACCTTGTGACAAACCTATATAAACCTATGGTTTTTGTAATAAGAAACATCCTCAGTTTTGGGAGAACAAGGATATGTAATGCTGATTCAAACTGGAGCAAAATTGATGCGTTGTTATAGCTTTTGCTTTTCAATATATCGACACTTTGTTCCAAGTTTTGTATATCATTTTATTTCTGGTTTAGTATTACTTTGCTATCTAAATCAAATTCAAGTGATATAATTTCTTATTGTTATACATATCCTGTTGCTTTCAAAGAGATAAAGAACGTAACAGTTGTTGATTTATTTTGTGAATGATAGCTTTGTCTTCTTCATAGATTGAATTGTTATATATAAGTTTGCTGCATAATAGGTTTCCCTTATTGCAGAGATTTATCATCATAAAACTGTTATGATTCTCTGTTATGTCTTGTTTGTCCTGTAACATACTTCAAGAAGCAGCATAGCTGATCGTTTGTGAGAAGCTTAAAAGCTAAACAGTGTGAATTTCTTCCTCCAACCAGCTTAAGAAGTCATCATACGCAGGGCAGACTTGGAGCGTTTCCAGGTCAATTAGTATTTAGTTTACTGCTTTTATTAAGTAGTTTAACATAGATATAATTTTAATTTGTTTTAATTTCAGTTAGTTTACTTTCTTATTCATAAATCATAAAATCAAAAAAGAAATTATCTTTGTTGTCTTGGGACAGCAAGCAAATTAGTTTCACAGGTTTTATTCAAATCTGTAGATTGTATGCAATGTATATTTGTGAATAAACTGTAATTAAATTGATAATTAGATAGTTGATTTGGGTTATTACAAGAATAATTTGTAGTTTGTAGATAGAATAGTTTGGATAGTTTATATTTTATATATTAGTTCCTTTATTTGTTTTATTAGTTTCTAGTTTCCTCTATTTTAGTTTAATTTATTTTATTTAGTTAGTTAGTTTGTTTAGTTGATTTTTATTAGTTTCTAGTTTCCTTAGTTTAGATTACTTAGCTCATATTAGCTTTTCTCTTTGGTTTTCTTAGGAGACCTTAGAGCAGCCAACGGAGCCGTTAAACTCGTCAGGGTGGTCCATTCCAAACGGCTTGGGTTATTTAGACAACCCCGGACTGGTTCCACTCTCCCAGTTGACGGACGGCCAGTTTCACCCGTCAACAGGTACCCCCATGGTCAAGGAAGCAAAGGCGTACAATTTTTTTTTAGAAGAGTTTGGAGAGGCCTCGAGGGATGAAATAAACCACTCTAAATCCATGATCTACTTCTTCAACACCAATTCTGCAATCCAAAGGAACATGTCCATCATATTGGGGTTTTAGCGAAAAACATTTCCAACGAAGTATTTGGGGGTGCCTCTGACGGACAAGGCGTGTAGGAACATAACCTGGGAAGGAGTCGTCAACAAGCTGCATGAGAGGGTTAATAATTGGACTTATGAAACTCTAAACCTAGTAGGATGGTTAATCCTTACTAAAGTGATCCTACAATAAATCTTGACGTATCTTATGTCGTTGTTTTCGACTCCAAAGGCATCCTACAAAAAATTAGAGCAATCTAGATAGACTTCCTTTGGAGAGGAGATGAGGAAAAAAATAAATGGGCCTTGGTGGCATGGGACAAAGTGTGCAGACCAAAGAACAAAGGGGGCCTCAGATTACATGACCCAAAGGCAACCAACGAGGCATACGGGGAAAAAATGTGGTGGATATGGGAAAAGGAAAGCTCGCTTCCATGGGTTAAACTGTGTAAATAAAAATACACCCCAGATGTCAACTCCCAGGAGAATATCAGGTTCATGGGCACAGGGGAAGGGTCAGCCATCTAGAATCTTTCCTGGAGGAATAAAAATTGGATACAAAGTCACAGCTTTGGGGAAATTAGGAATGGGAGAACAACAAGATTTTGGGAGGATTCTTGGCAACAGGAACCCATTATGGAAAACCAAGACAAAGAGGTTATCAAGCAAGAGATGATTTGACAAGAAAAAATGAAATTCTATCAATACTGGAAACAAAGGGAGGAGAATGCCTGATGGAGAATTTGGGACAAAATCAATCCACAAAACAGAGCTCAGGGAGACCTGGTGATGAACGAGATTGAGGAGGAACTAGATAAAAGGAAAATTGGGTCTCAGAAGAGGAGGACCAATTAAGGTGGGAAAGGAAAATGGGTGGCAATTCAATCTAAAAGAAGCTCGATACTACATAGCAGGACAACACCAAGAAAACCCATAACCACACTGGGAGAGGATCTGGAAGGGCCCCCAATGGCCAAAGATTAAAGTGATCGAATGGTTAATCCTACACAAGAATATATTGACCTGGGAGAATCTAACAAAAAGAGGATTCATTGTACCCTCACGGTGTCATATGTGTGAGGTCTAGAAAGAATAGACGGATCATCTACTAGACGAGTGCAACTATACAACTTAGATATGGGATTGGGTGGCCATTATTTACGACCAGTCAAATAGGGTAAGGGGGGATATTAGAGACACAATAAAAAACTGGAAGGAAGGGTATAGCAATAATGAGGTGGTGAACCTGTGTTGGGGTCTAATGTCGAGGATGGTAATATGAACGATTTGGAAAGAACGAAACAAGCAAATCTTTAAGAATGAAATCCAACCGTCCTTGAGGATAAAGGACATTATCGTAATTCAAATAAGAGAAACAATACAAAGCCTTAACCTTAACATTTACAAAAACCAAAACACATGCCAAGACTTACGAATTTTGGAATTATTCTATTTGAAAGAGTGGTGCCTTAACATACCTTTGGCCCGGGATCCGCAGATTCGGACAGGAGTCAATACCTGGGCTCCTCCTCTGACATGCTTCATTAAGTTGAATTTTGGCGGGGCAGTGAAAGGAAATTTGGGGGTGGCAGGAGCTGGTGGGGTAATAAGAGACTGTGGAGGGACCATCATACACCTGTATGTTGGGAGAATAGGCAATTCCACAAATAATGCGACGGAGTTTGGAGCTCTGGAACTTGGCCTCGAAATTCTACGGAGAGAGGGCATGGCGAATGTCATCGTGGAAGGATATTCGACATTAATTTTCAACATAGTGAAGAAACTCCAGTATGGAACCAAGGTGGGAAAGGTGCAAAGGCATTGGCGTCTAGTGCATTCCCTTCAAAAAACAGGAAACACCTGTAAACCCTGAACACGATAAAGTTTAGATGGATTCGTAGGTTAGTGAATGCGCTAGTGGACAGGCTAGCCAACAAAGGGGTAAACAGGGAGGGACATCAACTGGATAAGGTTTAGTCTAGAATCCCAAGGGGGCAACTCAGATCGGATTGCATCCACTTGGAGGAATGAGATCACAGTGGAAGCTTCAGGGACGAGGGTCACATCGAGGATGACACGGGGCTCTCCGACCCGACATGGGACCCAGGAGGCATATGATAGTCACAACACCTGGCCCCCATTTATCATTATTATTATTCGTGTGGGAACGCGATAGGAAGCAAGTGGGCAGACGAAAAGAAGTATTGAACATCAACAACGTTAGAGGTGATAATAAGGGAGAGAGGCCAAGTAGAAGGCTGTAAATTCATGACGATTTAAGGGGTGTGGAGATGGTGAAAACCATGGGAGGATCACCGGCCCCCAGGATAAGAACGAGACCAAGAGCATCTGGATACAACACAAGAAGGGATAGAAGCAAGGACCGGGGAAGTGATCGTAACATAATGTCCCTCTTAGCCTTACCAGCCAATAAAGAAGGTCGATCTCACCACCTCATGCTAAAATTAGTAGGAGGTACAAGCCCTCAAAAGAGGGAATGTTGTAAGAGGAAGAGTTGCAGACAAGGCTACAACTAGAAGGCATTAGCTAGTAGTGAAAAATATAGTCTCAAGAGCAGGCTAGTTAAGGAGAGACGTAGAGTGAGGCACCGAGAGAAAGGGAAAAGTATAGAATTGGGTAGGCATAGAGACATGGCACGCTTGAAACATACCCAGAGAAAGAGAATCCCCCAGGGGAAAGATATCCCAGAAAGCTCAAGGCATTTGACTAGAATTGAGCAGGTTGCGAGAGAGGCAGAGAACACGTTCCATATGATGGTCTCGCCGAAAGGGAAGGCATTAGTAAATAAGTGGGAGGAAGACATCAAGGAGGAGAGGAGCGGTAAAGATTGGGGGGACATTGCACAGGAGGTAGACTTGATAACAGATCTAGGGGCTACTGGTCCCAGGGAAACCCTCTACCATAGAACGGTGGAGACAACATGGGTCACGACAATGTTGATAGGGAAATTAAAGTCTGATCGAGAGGAGGCACACAAGGAAGACCACCAAGAGATTAAAACTATGATGGATGAAGTTCATCGTCGTATCAGCAGGATGGAAACCATTGTCAAGCTATTAGTGGAGATTGAAAAGGACCAGAAAAGTAAACAAGAGCGGCTTGATGCGCAATTCCATCTGTACCTGAGATACGTCCAACATCTGGAAATAACACCTATGGATGGCCAAGGATGACCGGATCATATTAGAAGAACCATAACAGTCTCCCCAAAGGAGGACAACAAAGGCCAAGCAGGTGGGGTGACAGACCACTCCCAGGTGCTCTAGCAACTTTTAGTATTTTGTCTGTAATGTCTTTTGTCTTTAATGACAGTCATGCCCAGGAAGTAGTAGGGTGTAGTATAAAATGTTGCAGTCTTTGGTAGTATCAGTTGAGCAAATAGTTAGCTCTATATTTTTTTGGATATGCTTCTCATACTTTAAAAAAGAGGTCTGGTCTGGTTTCCAATTTTAGCAGACCAGACACCTGTAGGATTTTTATTAAAAACCAGTAGTAAGGGTCCCCTCGTCTGGTTTCCTTTAGACAGACTAAGATCCCCATTTTGTATCATATTTACTACAGTAATATAGTGTTCTATTCTATTTTACAAAAAAATAACAATAATAATGATATTTAATTTCTACTAAAACAATTAAAATATATAAATTTAATTATAATCATAAATTAAATTATTGTAATTAATTTTTTTTTATGAAAGTGACAACTATACAAAATATACCAAATAAAAAAGTATAATAGAGAATTATGAAACATAAAAGCATTATAATTTTAAAAATATATATAATTAAAAAACATATTAAAAAGCAATCATAGGAAAAGAAAAAAGAGTGAAAGAGGTGAGTACCGAAATGGAGGAAGGCATAATTCACAAATAATGATTAAAAAGTTTAAAAAGATAGATATAAATTGGTGGAAAATGATTAAAGAAGGTACCCATGTTAATAAGTTGGGAAGAATAAATAGGAAAAGAAAAAAGAGTGAAAGAGGTGAGTACCGAAATGGAGGAAGGCATAATTCACAAATAATGATTAAAAAGTTTAAAAAGATAGATATAAATTGGTGGAAAATGATTAAAGAAGGTACCCATGTTAATAAGTTGGGAAGAATAAATAGGAAAAGAAAAAAGAGTGAAAGAGGTGAGTACCGAAATGGAGGAAGGCATAATTCACAAATAATGATTAAAAAGTTTAAAAAGATAGATATAAATTGGTGGAAAATGATTAAAGAAGGTACCCATGTTAATAAGTTGGGAAGAATAATTAAAAGTTATAAAAGAAAAAGAGGAAATAAAGGAAAGGAAGGCATATTGAAGAAAGAGTTAAAAAGGAAATATAATAAACTCCACACATAGTCTATACCGAGAAATCTAATACAACATTAAAAAAGAAAAGATTAATTATGGAAATTTTAATAAGTTTTTTTTTAATTAAATGTTGACTATCGAATAGGAAAAAAAGGAAATAAAAGAAAGGAAAGGACATTGAAGAAAGAAAGAATTAATGTTCATATTAAGTTTATGGAAATTTTCATAAGATTTTTTTAATTAAATGTTAGTACCAAATATTTATTAAGAGGTAGATGTTGGGGTGGCATGAGCGCGGGTGGTCCTCTTTGACCCCACAGGAAAATATGAAACATCATTTTCTCGAGGTATTTGAATCTCAACGAATAATTAGGGCTGAAGTTTGTGCATTGCTTCAAGATTTATTAATAGTAGACAACTCCAATATAGAAACTCCAATATAGATTTGTTAGATATAATAAAATATTTGAGAGTGCTTATTAAAGTCTTGATTCATTAGATATCTCTAATAGATTGTAGGTTGGCTTCCATTGTTTCTCGAATCAAAATGGAAGATCCCTTTCTCTTTAGGGTCTTATTCTATCATGTGTTAAGGGAGAATAATGGGTTGGTCGATTTATTAGTGAATGAGGCCATTTATTTAGTACAAGAAACACTAATAAAAAATGGGGCTTTAGCTTCACCCACATCCCCTAATGTTTATGATACACCAAACCTTTGAGACACATAACATTGTAGTTAACAACCATATGGAATGGCATGTGACGGGCACACATCCAAGTGCACATAATCAATACAGAAGGAAACAAGATTCAGGCTATGACATGAGAATTCTATCACTCGTCCTATCCTATAATTATCTCATTGTTTTCTCATACATGTGAGGAGGGATATTAGCTACAATGGGTCGGAAGGATAGGCGATATGTGTGAGCTAGTTTCAACAAATTTCTTTGGATTCTTAAACCAATTTAGTTTCCTAGGTTGTTCATGGCGGTGGTAGTGTTCAAGGTTCCTACTTTGAATTATTCATTCTCTAGTTTCATGTTTCTTAGGAATATTATTGGCCTTCTCTCTTAAGTAATCCTCGTTATGATACCTTAGTTGGAATTTCACTATTGGAAGGGTTCTCGTAGCTATTCTCATGGTCTGTTCATTTGGTTATGGCTTTCAGTTCTTTTGTTTTGTGTCAACATTTGAGAGTTGGGGATTCGAAAGATAATTCATATTCCTCGAGCTCTGTTTTTCTACTCAACAACTCTTGGGTTTCCCCCCTTTTATATAAGCAATTTCCAGTTTTGGGTATTCAGATGTGGGCTTCAAGAAGCATTTCTCAGGATCCTTCAGGGGCTATAATTATGGGCCTTGTATCTGAGTGCTATCATTTTTTATTTGGGGCTTGGGAGGTTGAGCGTCAAGCCTTGGGTTCATTTCTCTTGCTCTATTCTTTCTAGTGTCTTCGACTCCATTTTCAGCAGAAATTGGTTTAGGCTTATTGGTTGGTTTGCAATCTCAGTGTTTTATAAACCTAGCTCTAGTAGTTTACCTCTTTTCACATCTCTCATGTTTACGTTATCTATCCACATGGATTCAAGGGACCTATTGAAAATCAAAAGGATCTTATGTAGGCATGAGGATAACCTTTAAAGCAATAATATATCACTTCAATGAATGTCTAAAGGTATCCATGATGATGAGAAATTATGTGCATCCCAAAATGCAAGTATAATGATTATATTGGCACAACAACAACATAAAATGATGATCTTGAAGTAGAGTGTGGTATGTTGAGGAATTTGGTTCTTAATCTACGTAAATAATCTCTATAAACAACCTCAAACTAGCATGTCTCCAACACCTCAGCTCAGTACATCCCACATAAGGAAGAGATTGTGCACCAATCTAAGGAAGCTATGGAAGTTAATACTAATTATTTTGAGAACGAAATGAAGGTGGAATTATAATGAGGAAATACATATATATGTTGCAAGAAACTTAGAGATACAATAATACACAATTTCTATTAATGAGAGAATTGTACAGAAACTGTGAAAATACAGAGTGAATGAACTCGCTAGAATGGTGATAACTTATCTCTGAGACGAGATGTGACGGATACTATCATTCACAAGAAGATGATGTTTACAATGAGTCTCCAAAGGCCTTTTTAACATAAAGAAAATCCAAAACCCTAACCTCAGAAGATAAAACGCCAAAAGGTTTGCGAGCCCTGCTAGGGGTAGTTGATACGTCAACTTCCCAAGGGCGTAACTTTTGCATACAATTTATGTTTGGGGCACACGATAGCTCATTGGAAAGATCTAGTCGAGAAAAATGCATTTTTATGGAGCCCAAGACAAAGCCTTTGGGTTATCTTTTGGGCCTCCAAATGTCAAAAAAACATCGTTTAGGGCCGCAAAACAGCCCCGGAAGTTTGGGACCCGAAAAACTGTAGAAAAAATGCCAAGGTGGAAAACCGCATTTCAAGCCAGTGGAATAGGTGGGTGGCCCCCGATATCCACCTGGATCATTCTAATCTGTATTATTTTGAGAACGAAATGAAGGCGGAAATATAATAAGGAAATACACAAATATGTTGCAAGAAACTCAGAGATACAATAATACACAATTTCTATTAATGAGAGAAATGTACAGAAACTATAAAAATATAGAGTGAATGAACTTGCTAGAATAGTGGCAGCTTATCTCTGAGAAGAGATGTGACAGCTATGCTCATTCACAAGAAGAAGATGTTTACAGTGAGGCTCCAAAGGCCTTTTTAACATAAAGAAAATCTAAAACCTTAACCCTGTAAGATGAAACGCCAAAATTTTTGTGGGCCCCTATGGGGGTAGTTGATACGTCAACTTCTCGAGGGCATAACTTTTGCATACAATCATCATTTGGGGCGCACCACATCTCGTTGTAAATTTCTAGTCAAGACGAACACATTTTGACCAAGCCCCCAAATGTCTAAAAAATGTCATTTAGGGCCTCAAAACAACCTCAGAAGTTTGGAACCCGAAAAGCTGTAGAAAATTTGCCAAGGTGGAAAAATGCATTTGAGCTAGTGGAATATGTGGGTAGACACTAATATCCACTTGGATCATAAGTGGATTAGCAGCGTTACCAGGAGGAAGTAGTTAGTTAACACATTTTTATTTAGATTGTATAGTACTTAAATGATCTGAATTTATGAAGGAATACAACAGAATACACAAATAACCATGAATACAAAGATGCAGTGGAAATAACACTTCATTTCATTAATATCAAAGAACTGAAATTTGTTTACAAACGAAATAGAAATAAACTAGCTAGGGCTCTGGTAGCTTATCTCTGAGAAGAGATGTGGCAGCTACAGGCCTTTGAACTCTGTGTTCCAATGAGGCTCGAAGGCCTATATATTATTGAGAAACAATGGAAACCCTAAACATCCAAAAACCCTAACCCTAAGAGATGAAATGCCAGAATATGGGCCCCGTCCGGGTAAATTGGTACATCAATTTATCAGGGTCATAACTTTGTCATACTATCTATGTTTGACGCATATGATACATCGTTAGAAATATCTATCCGAGGACTACAATTGCTAGCAAAAAGTATCACTAAACCATGCCCAAAAAACGTCGTTTAGGGCCTCAAAACAACTCCAAAAGTTAAGGACTCGAAAAACTACCAAAAATATTAAATTGTGCTACAATTAAAGAAACTAAAAAACTGAAAGAAACAATGGTGGGGGTCCAAGTGGAATAGGTGGGTGGCCACCAATATCCACCTAGATCATTCCTCCCCCCTTAGGAAGAAATGGTCCCCATTGTGTTGAGTTCCTCCATGAGATGAGGAAACTTATGCTGAACTTGGTCCCTGGTGAAGGAGTTGGCATGCTTTGACAACTCGATATAGTTGGATCCTCTGCTAGTGGGTGTTCTTGATATGTGTGTCCATAATCCGATCAGTTGTGTCTTGTTCCATGCAGTCTGGGTTTAACTCTATTGGTGTGAGTGGTTCTGCCATGTTGGATGTGTCCAGTAGAGGTGGAAAGTAAGGCCGAAGTCGGTCCACATTGAACATTGGGTGCAGACCAAGGAATGGTGGGATACTGAGCTTGAAGGAATTGTCCCCTAAAGCCTTGGTGATGGTGTATGGCCCATATCAAAGAGAGTGAATCTTGCAGTGGGGTCCAGCTAGGCGCTCCTTCTCCAAATGTAGCCACACTTTGTCACTCACCTGGAAGTTGTGTTGCACCCGATGTTGATCATGCCCCTGCTTGTACTTAGCATTGGCTCTGTCCAATATGTGAAGAACCTGTTGGCGAATGTGTTGAATGCACTTAATGAATTTGTTCGCCTTGGTAGCTTCAGACTAGACATGAGTTGAATCAGCTTGAGTAGCTGCAAATGGTATGGCTACGTCAATGGGAGATAGTGGTTGGAATCCCAAGCCCACCTGAAAGGGGATGTGGTCGGTTGAGTTGTGGAGGGCCCAGTTATAGATATGTTGTACATAGGGGAGGCTCTCACCCATGTGTGTGGATTCTTTGAGTTGTACATGTGAAAAATGTGTACAATCATCCTGTTGATGACCTCTGTCTGGCCATCAGTTTGGGGATGGAAAGCTATGGACTTGGTGAGCTTGGTGTCTAGCATTGACCAGAGGCTGGACCAAAATGTACTAAGCAACATGTTGTCCCGATATGAGATGATAGACTATGGGATACCAAAGTGTACCCACACTCGTTCAAAGAAGAGTTTATCAGTGGCTTCTACTGTGATATTCTTCTTGCAGACCGCCATAATGGCCATCTTCGAGAATCTATCGACGACCACGAAAACAAAGTCATTGCCATTCTTAGTAGAAGGAAGGCCCAACATGTAATCCATGGAGATGGATTCCAAGGTTGAATAGGGGTAGGAAACAAAGTATAGAGGCCTTGCTTCTTGATGGTCAGTTTGCAAATGGCGTAGGAAGTGCAAGATCTTATGTACTTCCGGACATCCTATCGAATATTTGGTCAATAGAAATACTTTTGCAGTACTACCACTATTTTCTCGACCCCGAAATGCCCAGCGACCCGACTATATTGCACTTCCCAATACATCTTAGCACGCTCACTTGAAGGAACACAAAGGTGTCCCAAGTGACATAGTAGTGCATCCTGGAGGTGAAAATTTGGAACTCGGTTACCCTCTAAGAGTGTCTTGTATGTGTGGTCGAAATTTGGATCCCTCTTGTAGAGAAGTGGCCAATCAGAAGTCTCTTTCCCATAAGAGTTGATCATGGTGGTTATCGCCATGATCGATGGTCGGCTGAGGCGGTCTGCAACATTGTTGGTGTTTCCGTTCTTATACTTGATGTTTAAATGAAATTGTTGCAGATATGTGGACCACTTCTGATGGAAATCATTCTGCAACTTCCCTTGTGTCTGTATGAACTGCAGGGGTCAGTGGTCTGTGTGGATGATCGTTTCCTTCCCCAAAATGTAATGCTTCCACTGCCAGCAAGCTTGCATAATGGAATACATTTCTTTTTCATAAGTGGGATATTTTCGGACTGTGTCAGACAGTGTCGCACTGTGATATTCCAATGGATGCCCCTATTGATTAAGAACTGCCCCAATAGCATATTCAAAGGCATCTGTCTCGATCTCAAATGGTTTTTGCAACTCTGGTAATGTGAGCACTGGGGCGCAATAGATGCGATGTTTCAATTCTACGAATGCCTCCTGTTGAGATTCCGACCAAAATAATTTTTCTTTCTCTCCTCCCTTGGTGACTTGACTCAAAGGCCAAGTGACATGAGAGAATCCCAACACGAACCTGCGATAGAAATTAGCAAGACCCAGAAAGTTGTGAAGCTTTGTTAGAGTGGTTGGGTCTGGCCAATCCTAGATGTCTTGGATATTGGTTGGATCCACATGCACCCCACGCTCATCAATAATGTATCCCAGATACTGAACTTGGGTCATGCCAAAAGTGCACTTCTCCAAATTGGCACACAACTTGTGTTTTTGTAGTGTTTGGAGGACCTATCGGATGTGGTGGAGGTGCTCTTCCCAAGTTTGGTTGATGGAAGACATCTTGTGGCCATTCACCAACTCATTTGTAGTAGTTTACTTGGATGACATCTTGATCAACCCAAAATGCATGACCAGTCATTCGAAAAGGCCCTCCTTGGCTTTGAAGGAAGTCTTCCGCACATCAGACGGTTTGATTGGTACCTAGTGATACCCAGACTTCAAGTCGATCTTGCTGAAATATTTCTCCCCTTTAAGTTGGTCAAGAAGGTCATCAATCTATGGGATCGGGTACATATTCTGAATGGTGATCTTGTTCGGTGCCCATTAGTCAATACAGAGTCTCCAAGTCCCATCCTTCTTTTGCACCAACATGATCAGTCTCCCACAGGGTGATGAACTTGGCCAGATGTGACCTTTCTACAACGGCTCCTGAATCTGTCGCTTGATTTCATTGTTCTCCATAACAGAGCATTAACAGATCGGTCCATTAGGCAGCAACGCACCTGGGGTCAGATCAATGGGGTTGCTTGACCTGACAGTGCAGAGGCACCCCTGCAGGTGAGGTGAAGATGTCCCGATACTCCTCCACGACCTTGTCCATTTGTTTTTGTCGTGCAGAGGAGCTATGTCTGGAAATAGTGGCCACAGTATTCTTCTTTCCCTGAGGGCGGATCATCAGGAAAAAAAAATTCTCGGTTTTGGAAATGAGCTTACTGCATTGTTTTGTAATAACCAAAGAGATAGCGACAGGCGGTGGTAACTCTGGTATCCTGTACAACTTATTTCCCAAGGTAACAATAACATCATGAGGCCGAGACTCATACACAACATGTCATTTCCACAAGTATGGTTGGCCTAATAATACATCACAAATATCAAGAGGAGCAATGTCACATAATACCTCATCGCTGAAGGGATTGATGTTGTAGGGAAGGCGACATTGTTGGATGACGTGGATATCCCATCTTGGTGAAGCCACCCAATGGTGTACAACTGTGGGTGTGTTGTGGTCGGCAATCCAAACTGCTTCACGACCTCTGCTGAAATTGGGTTGTTTTGGCTCCCGCTGTTGACAATGAAATGTAGTGGGGAACCCTTTACCCACATCTGGGAGTGGAAGAGACGCTCCTCCTCTTCTGGATCTTCCGGTTCTTCCTTTTGGATCTTCATGGTGGCAACGGTGGCATTGGGCTCCGCATTGATAATCTACTTCCCGCTGTCATTCCCCTTCTCAAGTTTTGATTCAATGTCGGAGCATGAATCTAATTCGGAAGCCCTCATCTCAGCCACCAGTGACTGTTTGGCCCGACACTCACTTATGTTGTGAGTGGAGCTCTTATGGAACTCACACCACTTTCCCGTGTCCTTCTTTGGCTTTGCGGTGTTTTTTCTTTGCTTGTGGCTTTGTCAGGTTGTCTTGAGCTGCCATGCCTTGACATTCTCCTTTGCTCTACGGTTTGGGGGCACCTTTCGCTTGCTTTTGATTCGCAGATCCAAAGTCTCACTTCTTCTGTTTGAATTTCTTCTCAATCTTGGCAGCATACCGGTATGTTTTGCCAAGTGAGGAGATGTTGAGGAACTCCATTTCCTCATAAATATATCTTTGTAGAAAACTGCGGTACTTCAACACCAAATGTTTCTCTGAATCTTTGATACCCAACTTTGTGTGCAGGGTATGGAATAGATTCGTCAGCTCATGCACATCTTGATCCCTTTTTTTCCACAGCGTAGTCCATTGTATGTACTTGTCCTCATAGCTCCCCACGGGATAATATTGTTCCTTGATGGCGACTTGGAAAGAATTCCATGTGGGTACGGTCGAGAATAGGGAGGGTTTCTCCTCATCCTTTTTCTCACAGTAGGTTTCCCACCAGTCCTTGACATGGGGGGTGGCTTTGAGCAGTGAAAAAATAATCTTCTCTCGGTCGGAAAAGTCATGAACTGATAAATATCATTCTAATAGATTCAACCATCTATCTACGACGTCTGCATCTATTTGACCATCAAATATGGGAATGTCAAAGTTTACTTGTACCTTAAAAGGGGTTGCACCTCCAGAGTGGCTATTGGATGCAGATGTGCCCCCAGTGGGCAATCGTTGAAAGATCTGGGCGAAGTTATCCATCATCGTGTTCCTTTGTTTTTCAAGGGCCTCCTCGACCAATATCTTGATAGCATCTCATGCTCCCTCGTCTTTCTTTTCGTCCCCCATGGGCGGTCGTCGGGGTTTGTGAGGCTGATCTTGCAAAGGTTCAACCAGATCAAGCGCTAACTCCTTATACCCCGACCTCGTTGGGGACATGCAAAGAAGGATAGAGAAAGAGCAGACTGCTCTGATACCATTGATTCGGATTTATGAAAGAATGCAATAGAATACACAAATAACCATGAATACAAAGATGCAGCGGAAATAACACTTCATTTCATTAATATCAAATAACTGAAATTTGTTTATAGACAGAATAGAAATAAACTAGCTAGGGCACTGGTAGTTTATCTCTGAGAAGAGATGTGGCGGCTACAAGCTTCTGAACTTTGTGTTCCAATGAGGCTCGAAGGCCTATCTATTATTGAAAAACAATGGAAACCCTAAACATCCAAAAACCCTAACCCTAGGAGATGAAACGCTAGAATATGGGCCCCGTCGAGGTAAATCGGTACATCAATTTCTGGGGTCGTAACTTTGGCATACTATCTTCGTTTGACGCATATGATACATCGTTAGAAAGATCTATCCGGGGACAACAATTATTGATAGAAAATATCATAATTTTCATTCTTTATCAGACCATGCCCAAAAAACGTCGTTTAGGGCCTCAAAATGGCTTCAGAAGTTCAAGACCCGAAAAACTGCAAAAAATAGTAAATTGTGCTACAATTAAAAAAACTGAAAAATTGAAAAAAATAATAGTAAGGGTCCAAGTGGAATAAACGAGTGACCATCAATATCCACCTGAATCATTAAAGTAATATGTATTTTGAATATCTTTTACAAATAGTATACTGCATTTCTAGTTATAAACAATAATATTTTTTAGATACAATAATTGAAAGCTACAAATTTTGTCTGAATCAACATGATAAAGCTCTATGTAAAATTCTACCATCATAAAGCTTTATGTAAAATTTTGCCATTAGCTTTGTTATGACCCCTTTAATATATTATCTCTTAGTTCTCGTTCTCTATGTAAAATTCTGCCATGATAAAGCCCTATGTAAAATTCTGCCATTAACTTTGTTATGACCCCTTTAATATATTATCTCTTAGTTCTCGTTTAAAAAACAAAAGAAGTAGATGTTTCTTTTTACACATTTTGAAGGTATGCAATCATTCATCTTAAATTAATAACTATAATAGTCTAGGTTAATAAACAATATCAATATAAAAAGGACAAAAATGTTTTTATTTTTTTATTTTTGGTGGAAAAAATAATTACCCAAAACTTTATCGATTATTTTTTTTAATAATTTAAATCA
Organism: Picea engelmannii; assembly: GCA_009831015.1. Taxonomy (NCBI): domain Eukaryota; kingdom Viridiplantae; phylum Streptophyta; class Pinopsida; order Pinales; family Pinaceae; genus Picea; species Picea engelmannii. Next base: position 72,298 of record ML786373.1, on the reverse strand, counting down.
TATTTATAATTAACTTATATAATAACTTTTTTTTAACTATATTTTTCCTTTTAATTCAATTTTATATTATTTTTATACATAAAAATTATGAATTTGTTTTCCCGTAAAGTATCTCAACCATTCCAAATTCTTTATGGAAATGCATTATTTTCATTAAGCACACTTCACATGCTTATGTATTGGAAATGTTTTATTTGTTTTCCATAAAGTATCTCTACCTAAACCATTCCAAATTTTTTATGGAAATGCCTCAAAACGATTTTGGAAGTTTGGAAATGCCTATGTATTAGAATATTATAGTGTTTATTTTTAAATTAGTTTTGATTTATAAAATTACAGTGGTTAAAAAAATAGTTGAAAATGATTTTATTTTTATTTTTTAATTGTTATTAATTTTAAATAATGATAAAAACAAAAATGAATTAAATAATTTTAAATTTATATATTATATTTAATGATAAAAATTTATCAAAAAATAATTAATATTTTTAAATTTATAAAAAAATTAATTAAATAATTTTAAATTTATACATTATAAATTTACGATATTTTGTAAATTGAAAAAAATATTTTTTTATTTTTTTATTTTTTATTGAATTTTATTAATTAAAAAATTATTGATTTGATATTTTCTATCATTACAATTTAAAAGAAAAAAAAGGTCTTCGTTTAATGTTTCATTGTGTTCATTTAATATTCAATACTTTTATTTAATGTAACATTGTGTTCATTTAATATTCAATGCTTTTAAAATTGAAGAAAATAATTTATTTTTATGATTTTTGGTTAAATTTTATTAGTTAAAAAATATTGATTTGATATTTTTTATTTTTGCAATCCAAAAGAAAAAGTCTAACCTTTATTTAATTTTTCAATGTGGTTATTTAATATTTATATGGCAATAAATGTAAGGTAATTTATGATGCAAGTAATATGATTTTTTTATTGATTATGGAAGGATGACTTGATAAATTATTAATGGTCTATGTTGGAGATATTACACACTCACCTAGTATTGTTTTTCCTAGGTTGACTAGTCTATGTTGAGGGTGCCCCTAGTTAGAGATATTCTCCCCAGATGAGAGTATTCTCCCTTAGATGAGGGTTCAACATCCTCTTCAGTATTGAGTCAGTTACACCTCAGTTAGACTAGTGAAGTGGAGTCTTGCATGGAAACCTCGGTATTATCACCAAATGTTGCATGCATACCTCAATATCATCACCATGAGGGCGCACTTACCTTGGAATCATCACCAAGAAGGTGCCAAACATGTTCAGGCATGATTCTCTCCTCACTCCACTAGTGATTAGTCAGTTAATTGATGACTGCATGGCGAGTTAACTAGGACTAGGTGGCATTTCACTCCAGAGTCCGTCCATGAGTGTCTAGATCTCTCTAGATCACTACTATGGAGAATTAGTTTTCTCATGTAGAGTATATCATGTGTATTTTTACCATTACTCACTTAGTTAATACAATCGTTTTCTCTCAAGCTTTCTCTCTTCTCTTCTCTCTCACAATATTTGTGTGTTCATTTTATGCTAGTTAAATTTGTTGTGAAAACTTCACAATCTAATCCATTCATTTTGTAGTACACTCATCTTGTAGCAAGGATACCGTCTTTTTTGCCACAAATTTGATAAGAATTCGATAAAATTTTCGGGCATGAAGAGAGCTATACCATGATCTATTTCAAATTCATGATGGATCAATGATCATATAGCATTCGCCTAATTATGAATAGACTCGGATTATCAAAATTTCAATCAAAGTTCTAAATCAATGCGAATTCTAATTTTCGGCATTGTCGATCTGATTGCTAGAAGGAAGTTTGCTATGTTTGCTAGAGGGAAGTTTGTTATTTTATGTTTACCATAGTTAAGAGGATAACCAAAGGAGGAGGACACCGATGATGACTTGCAAACAATCTAAATATGAATAATTGGATTATTTATATAGGTTTTTGGTGATACTTAATGTTATCAATCTATGTTGCTATGTTTATATTGAGCACATATATGCTTACAAGAAAGTGAAGCAAATTGCATATAGTACAATGGTTTTTGCATAAGTTGGTCTTTAGTAGACAATGATATGCACATGAATATGTTTCCTCTCTTTGCTTTGAGGTGGGCAAAGTATACAGAATGAAAGAGGTTCCCGCATTACATTTCAATATGGTTATTTTCATAAATCTAGTTTCTAATATTAGTGATGTTCATTGTTGTTGTTGAGTGCAAAGGCCAATTCATACTAGCGAGTTTTAAATTCTTCAAGCTTTCTAAATATTATGGATTTTATGGAACAAGTACTAATACTAGCAACTTTTAATCGTTCTAAGATTCCCAAATATTATGGATTTTATGGGATTCCTATAAATGTGAATAATATGCTTAGTTGACATGAAACTTTGACTTGCAAAATGTTCAATCATACTTTTCATATGACTTGGGCATAAATCTTAATAATTCTTATGTTGAAGGAATTTGATTAGGGGTAGACAGTCTATCAATACTTGGTCCTCCAATGCTACTTCTTTTAACATTATGTAACCAAACACCATGGTTTCACACTTTATTGTTGAATTGCCAAGGTTTTGTTATGTTGAGTGTGTTGACTTGGCTTTAATTACTTGCTTTGTTAGTTTTTTCGACTTGGCTTTCATTATTGAAGGTCACATTGAGTTAATTTTCTCAATATTCTATTATCTTTCCTTTTCAATGCTTTCTCAATCATAGATGATTTTAGGGGCTAAATTTCGCAAATGGGTTATTTTTCCATGTTTTTTCCAAAACAAAGATTCGCCAATTTCCATTTTTTTTAAAAACAATTCACCCAAATTCCATAGAATAAAATTATTTTACCTTAAAAATCACCAAAATTTTATAGAAACTATATTAAATCCTTAGAAATTTGAATATTTTTACAAAACTATCGCCAAACATTTTACATTTTGCATATTAAGGACTAGTAATATTAGCCCACGTTTCTACATTTTAATATAAATTTCCATCCTTAAAATCATCCCTGCTTTCAATTATGCCAAAACAAGTTGGGGTGTGAAACTTTGGGGACCTCTTTGTTTAATTCTCGATGTGCCAAATAGAGATGAAGAATATAGGGTATTGGTAGGGGAGAAAAAGAAGACGTCTAAACATTGATATATTGTAATACCCTGGTTTTGACCATTTGGATGTATTAGATCGAACTATGCATAAATTGTAAATAAGTGTTTATAATGAAAAATTTAAAAATATAGTTGAGTGGAACCTGAAGGAACTAGAGAACCAAGGGATAATTGAACCAAAGAGAGGGATGATTTAAAAATGAAGAAGACTTGTAATCTTGAAAATATTTGCAAGTAAATTTTATGTGTTAAAATGCAAATGGATCAACTTTGCAACACAACTTATAATAGGATTTACTCATTCAAGATGCATATAAACAACAACATAATCAATGAAAATAAAACACATAACACAACAAATGATAAAGGAGTTCACTGCTCTCTTGGGCTACATCTCCTGGTCCAGCTTCCAATGGATCATTTGTATTATTTTCTCAAAGTGCTCAAAAATGTGCTTTACAATGCTCAAACTGCCAAATAGACTGCTCCAATGGCTTCAGAACGTCCAAAAACCCCTAGCTGGGCTTTTTCGGCACCTCGTTTGGCCAAAAAAACGAAGATGATAGGCTTCCTTGAAGTCTCCTCTTCAAGCTTGTTGTCTCTGCATCTACAAAATGCACCTCCCTTGGCTCAACCTAGCCCACACGCAATTTAAAGCATGAAAACCTGGAACTGGGCGCAATCACACCACCGGTCCAAACTGTCAAACCGTTTGCACCCTGGCCCTAACCACCAAGGCCCGTGGGCACATCGCCGTCATACGACCGCGCCAACACACAACAGGGCTAATCGTTATATAACTGTTGGAACCGTAGGTTAAAACCCACGCGCATTGATACGGTGGTCACATGGTAAACCACGCGCACATACCAAACAGTTACAATATATATGGTTACGCTATAGCGCTGGTCGCATATAACATAACACATGACCATGGGCCGGGGCTTAGCCCCGGCTCGGTCCACGCCCATATATCCAATATAACAACATTATATATAATGTTTAACACATAGATATCAAGGAACAAATGTGGGCATGCCGGTTGGGCGGCCTTTCCCAAAGATTTTTCCTTGCCCTGGAGGTCATGGGGTTGACTCCTGCTGAGTGCAAAGTTTTAACCAACAAACAAGTGACACATGGCGGATTGTGATTGGGCCACGTGTCGCATCCCCATTCACTACCAATAAAACACGCAATATGCCAATTGTCTGCCATGTTAGCATACGTCCTGCCATGTCATCCATACGGCCTACCACGTCATCCATACGGCCTGCCACATCATCGTCTGTACGGACTGTACGGACTTGTACAGTCAGCATCCCTTTTTTGCTTGTTTACCATTTTGAACAGAACGCGATATCTTTCGCTCCCAACGTCCATTTGAAACCAAACAAGTTGCGTTAGGTTCGCAACGACGAGGCCTACGCTCTCATCTGATTTGAAGTGATTCCGAGCACTTTGAATTTTTGAGCAAAATTTGATCACCTGATCACACCTCCCCATTGGAAAGCTTTTGGACCTCCAAAAGACTATATTCAGTCTATGTGAAGATGAGGGTATAGTTCCCTCACCCTTCCAACCTCAATCCACTTGGCTT
>ML786373.1:38292-54603 GCA_009831015.1 Picea engelmannii | reverse complement strand
TTCAACCTTGTGAGCATCAGAAAACAAAACACTTGCAAATAATCAAGTCTTCAAAAACCAGTGCTCTGATACCAACTTGATCTAAAAATGAAGAAGACTTGTATTCTTGAAAATATTTGCAAGTAAAGTTTATGTGTTAAAAGAAAATGGATCAACTTTGTGACACATCATTTAAAGGATTTATTCATTCAAGATGCATATAAACAACAGCATAATCAATGAACAGAAAACACATAACACAACAAATGATAAAGGAGTTCACCCCTCTCTTGGGCTACATCTCCTGGTCCAGCTTCCAATGGATCATTTGTATTATTTGCTCAAAGTGCTCAAAAATGTGCTTTACAATGCTCAAACTACCAAATAGACTGCTCTAATGGCTTCAGAACGTCCAAAAACCCCTAGTTGGGCTTTTTCGGCACCTCGTTTGGCCAAAACTTGAAGAATTTAGGCTTCCTGGAAGTCCCCCATTCAAGCTTGTTATCTCTGCATCTACAAATTGCACCCTTATACGTTCAACCTAGCACACATGCCATTTAAAGCGTAAAAACCCAGCACTGAATGCAACTGCACAAACAGTTTGAACTGTAGAACGGTTATGGGTGTGCCAGCCCCTAACCGCCAAACTCGTGGGCACATGTGGTCACCACATGACCTCGTGCTAGGGAAAACGAGGGCTCCGTTTCCAAGTGAATATAATAATGACAAGTGGTGGGAAAAACCGTTTCAAAACACCAAACATAACCCCCACGCTCCCCGTATGTGGTCACATGCGAAACCGGGGGCTGGGCTCCATTTGTAGTACAAACTCCCACGCAAACGATAAGTCCATTGGTCATATGTGTAAAGCAATAGAACCATAGGTCGGGGCTAAGCCCCGGCCCGACCCCCCGCCATATGAAACATTACACCAATTCAAATACAATAAAACACATATATCATATAAGGACCATCGTGTGGGCTAGTGGCAGCCCACACACTACCAAAGCGTGGAACCTTGGGGGAGGTTCGGGGTTCGATCCCCACGGACTCCATAAAATTTTGAATAAACAGCCAATACAATGGTGCCACGTGGAAACCCATGACTGGGCCACGTGGCACCGCACCATTCGTCCATTAAATGACACATGTCATAATGTCATTCGTCCTCGGCTACCAATCCAAAATTGCCACATCATCATCTGCCACTTCAACATAGAGACGTACGGCCTCTACCACATCATCGTACGGCCTCTGCCACGTCAACCTATATGGACTGCCCAGTCAACGTCCTTTTTTTTACCTGTTTGATGATTCGAACAGATCGCGATATCTCTCGCTCCCGACGTTCGTTTGAACCCAAAAGAGTTGTGTTGGGTTCGCAACGATGAGGCCTACGCTCTTGTTCAATTTGAAGCGATTCCGAGCACTTTGAATTTTTGAGCAAAATTTGATCCCCTGATCAATGTTCCCCCTGAATTTTGCATTAGACTCACAGAGCATCTCGTTCGTTCTGAATTTTTGTTTGACTCACAAAGGTTGTACATTCCCCCTGGCTTTTGTCAATACCTCACAAGACTGGTTGATTCTCCAAATCTCCCTGCCTAGCCTCGGGGTGGCCCATATGGCCTCTCATTGGAGAATGAATGTCAATGCTGCCAAAGTTAACACTCCCTCTCAGCGAGGGAGTCATTCTCAGCCACACCAATCTTGCCTCTCAGTTGCACAAAATTTCTTGAGGTTAGAGGCTTGGTCAAGATATCAGCTACCTGCTCGCTCGTGGCTATGTACTGTAACTTTACAGTTTTTCTTTGGACCAAGTCTCGGATGTAGTGGCACCTCATGTCAATATGTTTTGACCTATCATGAAATATCCAGTTCTCTGTCAATTTTATTCAACTTTGATTATCATAGTGAACCACCGTTGTCTCGAGCTTGTCACCAAACAACCCATAAACCAATTTTCTGAGCCATATTGCTTCCTTGCTAGCATCACTTGCTGCAATGTACTCATCCTCTATTGTACTCTGTGCAATGGATCCTTTCTTTTGGCTTGACCAAGAGATCATATGGATCCTAAACTGAAGCAGTATCTGGAAGTACTCTTCCAATCCATTGGGCTTCCTTCCCAGTCATCATCTACATACCCATGCAGAAATAAACCACCATTGGATGTATATCTCAGACCATAAGTAATGGTCCCTCTGAGATATCTCAAGATGTGCTTTGTTGCCACCCATTGTCTCTGTCTCAGTTCAGTCATGAACTGACTCATTGCAATCACTGCATAACATATATCTGGCCTAGTTTGGATCATGTACATCAATTATCCAATCAGCTACCTATACATGGTGGGATCTGTTGTTCCTGTGTCTACACTTAAGGCTATAAAGTGTATAGTCTAAGCATCTAAAAGGAGTGAATGAAAAAGGGGGAAGAAACAACTTCGGGGGATGAAGCTATGGATGATCTTTGAGTTGTCTTTGTCTAGCTTCCAAAAATTCTTGAATGTTGATATCTCGTTCAATGGCGGCCCATGAACGTTCGAGCTTTGTCCGGGTGATGGCAGTCTTAAGTATGGTATCGAAAATATTCAAAGCAATCTTGGTTTGATCCAATAGGCTGGGTTCGATGTTGGGTTATCTTACGACGGGTACAGTCATGGGGAGAACAGAGCTTTAAAAGAGGGTTGATGTTTTAAAGTGCTTATTTCAATTTTAGATTATACAAGGAAAATTCAGTGAAGTCAATCGAAGGGTTTAACAAAATCGAATGTCATTTTCCATAATTGAGTTAAAATCTTGAAACCGAGTGTGAAAACATAGATCTATCAACAATGTGGGGCATCAATTTCAGAGGAATCCCATGTTGTAGCAGAAGAATATAAGAAATAAATGCCTTGATGAAAGCATATAATGTAGAGATGTAAGTAATTCACAGGTCTTGTACCTTCTAGTAGCTGATACAGAGGAAAAACTGTAAATAACTAGATAACTAGAACCTGATCACCATAGTAGAAGTTATACTAAATTGTAGCTAAAACATTCATCAAATACGTATATGTAAAAAATGACATGAAGCATGAAATAATAGAGGAAAACACATAACTCAATATTAACGGAATATGGAGTATTCAATTCGCTTTGTATTAATCTTGGCTAAAAAGAACTTTCTCTATTAATATCTACCACCAAAAAAAATCCCTTTTCTATCTCTTCCTTAATGTATATTTAAACAAACTTCTGAACATTTAGAATTATGATCGTTCTAGAAACTTGTCAGTTACAAATGAAAAAAAAATGGAGCATTTCATCTCCTCATCTCTTGTCTTCCCTTGTAAGGGAGGGGCACCTTCCTTTCTCTTCTCTTCTGGCTCCATAAATAGAACGGGTTAACATCTGTCATTATTTAGCACCAGAAACCTGCCCCTTCACATGCCCGATGCAAATGACACACCTTTCCATCAACTGGGCTATCAACCTGGAAGGCAATGCTTGGTTTCTTGCCTCAAAGGTGTAACAACTCTTCACCAACTGTGGAAACCTTTTCCCTACTTGTCAGTCTTCCATGATGATAGAGCATAATTGTAAACTTTGTTGTACTAGCCATTTGTCCACTTGGACCATATCAACCTGGCTTATCTGGGATATCTCCACTTGCTCTTTCTCCGCGTTTTCTTTGATGTCCAACATGTGTTTATCTATATTGATTTTTCCCAACGTCCTAGCATTGCCTTCCTTATCAAGGTCTAACAAACTTTTATTTATCAAGGAAAATTTTTCCTCACAAGAATTCATCACCTCATTAGCTATCACCCTGCTTTCTGATATATTCTGCTCCCAGACCTTCAGAAAGATATTCCCTCTAGTTTGTTCTGCGATGGATAATTTGGAGTTTCCGACCATCTCTATCTTTGTCGTAGCTATAACAGCGTCTTGGAAAGCAACCCGAGGTGCCCCAGCTTCTCTTTCTCTCAAAGAAATATTTTCTAACACTTTATCTATCATCTGAAAGTGGTTTTGAATGGTTCCCACTTTTACAAGAAAATCTTGTTGAGCCGTTAATACCTTCTGTCAGATTTCGGCAGCTTGGGATCTGAACATTTTTATGTCTAAAACCTGATTCTTAGCAACATCCAATTTTGATTGTAACTCTATAATTTGTTTCCCCTGTTGGCTTACTTGCGTTTGGCTAATTTGCACCGACTGGCGCACCTGCTCAAGGTCAGATCTAAGTTTCTCGATCTCCTGCAGATCGACTATTCGGGCTTGCTCGAGGCTTTTGCTCACCTCATCCCTGGAATTTTCTTCAGCAGTAGCCACTTTAGCTTCCAACTTACTGATCAAGAGGTTCTTTTGTTTCAACTGGGCCTTCAAAGTTCCAACTGAGTATAGATTGGTTGTAGTATAAGCCCCTAGTGTTCCTTCTATTTCGTCTGCAAATTCTTCCTCTTTCACGGCCTTTCCATCTGTCATGATTTTAAATTTTTTAGCCACTACGCCCTCTCTTTGATATAATTCTTGCCTCACCATGGCCTTCCTTTTTTTATCAAAGAAAAATTCGTTAGGAGGCAGATCCTCTACAGAAATGGGCATCAATGCTTCATTGAAAATCCACCCCACATTGGGATTCCCCTTTGTGAACTATAAGGGTGTGATAATAGCAATCAGACTGTCGATTTCCTTGGATGGTTGTTTTGGGGTAACATCTGTGGCCGGCTTGTTTGACATGAGCAATAGTGAGTCGCCCGACCCTTGCGAGGGTATCTATGCTTGAGCTTGGACCTGCTTTTTTGGCGTACCCTTTTCGGGGTTTGCTTCCTGTTGGTAGGGGATTTCGGCTCCTCGCTCTGAGGTTCCAGCCTCCCCTATTTTCTCTTAGTTCTTCTCCTTGTTAGGACTTGAGACCTTTGAATCTTTGGCTTTCATATGTTGTGTAACCAGAAGCTTTGGGGTTTCACCCTGTAAAGTATGGGGGAGACAACTCCGCTGGTGCTCTTGGAATTTAAAGAAATCGGCCATATCTCCGGGTGGCAGGGCTTGAATCTGACTTAGGACTTCAGAGTAGGACCTCGCACCCTGGAATATTTCATCATGAGGGGAATCCTAGTTTTCATATCTCTTAAGGCCACAACTCGCCAGGTGATTGCTCACAACCTTACTAGGCTCGTGCTTCTTGAACTCAATATCCACCAGCTTCATTTCTTCTAAAATCGTAGCCTCGACTTTAGCATGGCCAAAATATAATAAGGAATATGCACCAATATGAATGGGGAAGGGCGACCATACCTTTTTTGATACTCCTTTGAGCTCTTTTCTTATTCTGCCGAGCACAATATGCCTGGCGATCTTGCGACACAATAGCTTATCTGGAAAGAATAGTAGTAGAGAATATGGAGGAATAAAGGTGCCGAAAACCCTGATATATGAAAATTATGCCTCTATATACCAATCTGCCACACTACTCAGGTTGGTCGTGATGCTATCTGAAATCCTGGGCGGTGGCTGGCCAAAGATGGAAACATCCAATGGCACCATTACCCAGTTGAAGATATCGTAGATGAATTATTTGGCTTTATCCTCCCAAAGCTTCAAGTGGTAGACATGAATAGGCTCTGTATTAGATGGATCCAAGCTCCAGTTCATTAGTGGGAAGTGTGTCATGAAGCAAATGGCATCCATGATGTAAGCAGACATAAAGAACGAAGTTGCTTTCTTACTTTCCCTCTGTGCTCAATATTTGGTAATTCGACTAGTCAAACTGTGAGACAACAGTTTGGCCCAGTTGAAGGAGAAACCCTCAACAACTGTATGAATGAGCGCTACCCATGGGAGGAAAAAATGGGTAGTGTCCTCCCCATACAACCTGCAGGCCATCATCGCTATGTACTTGAATTGTGTCTACAAGGAAGAGATTGAATAGATCCCACGAGTTTCAACCCTGAATTTCACAGGGTGTGAGACCCAATCTTTGATCAGATCGGATAAAAGTTTTGCATACTGCTCGCACTCCTTCTTCTTGAAACCTTCTAGAAATTTGACATTGTGAGTAAGGTTCGGTGTGGCTGACAATTTATACATTGCCCACAAATGTTTTGGCCTGAAAGTCCCAATCGTTACCTTATGTTCATTGATAATCGTCCTGGTCAGGATGTCCACATGGTCCAGCGCCCACCTGATCATATCACAATAGGGAATAAGATGGGGCCTCGCCACTATTTTGTGCATCTCTTCTTGAGCGACGATTTTGTGTTTGGTTGATAAGTCATCCTTCTCGTTGTCGCTAGAATCATCTGAACAGTTTATCGACTCGGATTGCAGAATGTTGGAAACATATGACCATGTTTTGACAGAATTAATACTTCGGACCGAGGTATCAGAAACAACGTCTGATCCCTAACCTGAACTCTCAGCAGCCACCTTGTGTGCTTTTCGTGGAGCCATGATAGAGAAACCTGCAACTAGACCTCCTGTCGAAAATATTGAAAACACAAACAACGGTTATCCTTTTGAAATGGATTTGCGCGCAAATAGGAATGAAAACTGAAATAATGAAGGAAACACTCTCTATCTTGGTCATTTAAGCCCATGGGTGTCCTTTCCAATAGAACGGTCAAATCGCTTAATAGAAATATTTAGAAGTAAAAACGAGATCTTATTATTTGTCACCTCACTGCAATTCAAATAAATGCCATAAATGCTTGATGAGTCGTAACATTGAAAAATGCAAGATCATTCAAGACTTCATCCGTAAACCGTGTGTGTTAAAGTTTGTTTAAGGCACTAATTAATCTGTTTTAGTTATTTCAATTTGGTGCACTTAGTTTCTAATCCCTTTTTCGACACTCGCCACATTGGGTGTTTTCGCTCCTAGCCACTGAACCTTAAAAACCCAAAATCGCGATGGTGCGAGTTAATTGATTAGAAGTAATTTGACTTAAGCCTTTTAATTAATCCATGCTTAATTAGAGAAAAACACAACTTCGTGGATTGGGGTTATGAAGGTTATGCCCTTTGGGGAAACAATCGTCGAGTCATGAAATCACGATAGTGACTAACTAGGGTTTAAAGTGATTTGTTCTTGATACTAACCTGGATAACTTTAACACAATTTCGCGACTTCACAAGTCGGAGGCTTGAGAAACATTCAACGCTTAACTCCCAAGAGAGAGGGTACGAGGTACTGAGAGATGATAAGCCCCGCTTAGTCTTTTAGTAATGGTGATTAAAATTACGAAGGTTTTCTCCATTTCATACATCAGGATACTGCGACTTTAGGGGATAGAAACGTGAAACAAACGAAGTCCTGAAAACCAACCTTTTTGGGCTTAAGTATAACATTTCATGTATTTAGAGAAAGGCAGCTCCAACATAGGCTCCAACTAGGGATATTGTCTTCTTGTGGGATGAGAAGGACAGCAGACCAAGTGCCTGAGAAGGGGTACATGGAGTCATCAGTTTGCTTCGGTGAAACTTTGTTTGGAAAGGGGGTGCAGAGGAAAATTTGAGGTTTCGACTTTAATTCTGAAACTTTCCAAAACTTGAAGGCAGTCCATTCAATAAATTTCTCTTCCTCGAGAATGAATTCAAAGTTTCTTAAGATGGTCCAATCAATATTAGGAAAATTAACAGATCCGGTAGGTTTTAGCTTGCGTCAAAAAAAAAAAATTCCATGCTTTTAATTGGGGAGACTTGCATGAACTCGAGCTGTGGATTCGGTTTCAAAAATGCTTATTACCAGAGTGTAGTATAATTTGAGTATGATAGGCTTACAAAATATCTTATATATTGCTTCATTGTTAGTGAGCCTATTCAGTACCCCGGTGAAGTTATCTGGTTCCCTTTATTGAATTTCCTTTCACCACTCCAAACTATAATCTTGCATTTAAATGCTGAGATGAGGGAAATCATTTTATGAATTTCCTTTCATCATATCTTTGGACTATATGGGGGAAATCAATTATGAATTTCATTTCACCATATGTCTTATACTTTACTTTTGAAAAGTGGAGTGGGGGCAATCGATTGGCATAAAAAAAAAAAATACCAGGGGTGATATTTGTGTATATTCGTTACAGAGGCTTGTCAACTTGCTTTGAGTGCTCTGGACCAAATTTCTCTTAACCTTCACAACATCCTAGTCCATAGGAAAATAGGGGAGAATTCATTTCCAAGGGTCTTCTTTTGAGCAAGACTTAACCATTTGAAACGTGTTAAAAGACCTAAGAGATTTAGGATCCGCCTACGCATGGCTTTTTTCAGCAGAGGACCAAGGAGTCGTGAAGACAAGATTACTTCCTGAGACGTTCGCTAGTTTCCAAAATTGAAGTGGAACCTCTTTTCCTCTGTGGATGGTATGGGCAGGTGTCAGAGCTTAAGGAGAGAGGACTGAGGATGAAAAATGGAAAGAGAGAAGGCTATAGACCTCAGAAAACCGGATGTTATCATGCAATCCTGACTTAGGTGAATAAATCGTACTTGTGAGACCACTTCTATGTTTTAAGTGATGTTCGTTTGAAATCCAGATACTTAGGCAATTCATACCTTAGCCTTACCACTTCGTTCTCCTCTAAAAGAAAAATATTTTTCACCTGTTTCAGGTGGGTCAATTTCCTGATACCTGATCGTCCCTTTCTCCTTTTGCGGTTTGGGCTGTAATTCAGAGGCCTGTATGAAACAACACGAAGAGTATCAGGTCTTCAGGATTTATGGGATTTTGTGTGTCAAAATTTATGTCTCTGCTTCTAGGAAATCAACAGCCTATTTTATTCGTGATGAAAGTGAACTTACCAAAAAGTTTATAAAAAGAAAAAGGAAAACACAAACCGGTATATACAATAGAGACATGGAACTCATTTATTGCATATAGTGCTTTAAATAACGCCCGTTGACAAGGGCGCTGAGGGTTTTACCATCCAAATTCTCTAACATAAATGAATTCTTCCCTTTAGAAGCTGAGACTTTGAATGGTCCGTACTAGATATGATCAAATTTACCATGTTTTGTCGAATCTTCCCTCCTAGCATCCCATTTCAAAACCAAATCGTTGGGGAGGAAATCCTTGTTTTCGGCTTTATGATCAAACATTCCTTTCATGTTGTCTTGGTATTTCTGCATCCTTGCGTCCACCTCAGTCCTGCATTGTTGGACCTCAATCAGCTGATTTATTCTTCTTGTGGCGTGGTTTGTCTCTTCTTTCTCATCTTTCCAGAGCTTCATTACAGGGAGCGCCAGATTTATAGGTAATAACACATCAGTCCCGTATACCATTTGGAAAGGAGAAGTACCAATGGATTTCTTCGTACCTATTCGATTTTCCCATAAAGCGTACCTTAAGTGTACATGCCAAGATATTTTTTTTCACTCAGAACCTTCTTAATTATGGTAATTAAACGTTTATTTGATGATTCAACTAACCCATTACCTTCAAGGTAATATGTTGTGGAGTGTCCCAATACGATGTTATATTTTTGGCAAAAGTTGACCATTGCCATAAACTTGAATGCCTAGGCATTATCTGTTACTATCTTTCGGGGACAGCCAAATTTGGATAGTATGCTCTCTTCCAGGAAATCTATCACCACCGAATTGGTCTCCTTCCTAGTCGGAATAGCCTCCACCCATTTGGTGAAATAATATGTGGCGGTGAGGATCCATTTGTGTTGAGCATTGGAATGTGGGTTGATTTTGCCTATAAAATCTAACACCCATTGTTGAAAACGGGCTTTGGTTTTCACAGGAACCAGAGGTAGTGTTGGGAGCTTTTGTTTTCCTGCGAACAATTGGAAAGGGTTACATGCTCTGACTTTGACGTTGACATTTGAGAAAATTTTAGGCCAATAATATCCTGCCCTCAGGATTTTATAAGTTGTTGCCCTCCAGGCGTGATGCCCTCCGCACACTCCTTCGTGGAATTCGTTTATGACCCCCTTTGTTTCTGATTCTACCAAACAAACTAGTAGGAATCCTAAGGGGTCCTTCCAATATAGTTGACTTTCGTATATACATTAATTCACTGCATGCAGCTTCAGTGTCCTGGCTTGAGCTGGAGACAGATCGCTAGGGAATTTTAGGGTTAGTAGGTAGGACACTATATCTTTATACCAATCTAATAAATAAAACTTCTCTTTGATTCTGGAGATAGCTATTTTCTCGTCGGGATCGTTTACGTCCCCATGTCCTTCATATCCTTGCAGGTTATTTATTTCGAGTGGTCTGAAATTTGATTCCACCAAGAGCTTAGCCAGACCTTGTCCTTTTACTAGTTTTGTCAGATTTACCTCTAGGTCGAACTCTTGAATTTTAGTGAGCCACCAACCCCTCTTTCCATCACTGTCAAGCTGAACCAATATATCCTTCACAGAAGTGGTGGGAACGTATGCGATTACCTTAGAGTGTAGCACATAAGTTCTAAAAGCCTTCAAAGCCTTAACCATAGCATACGCTTGTTTCTCTATTATATTGTATCTCAGTTCAACATCTCTAAGATTTTTACTAAAAAGGTCTATTTGTTGCTCGAAACCCTCTTCATTCTTCTAGAGAATTACTGTCACCACTGTGTGTTCGGAGGCGAACGAGAAAATCAGGAAATCCTTTAGGTAATCAGGGCTTGCCAGTACGGGTGCTTCGCTAATAACTTTCTCGATGCGTGCAAATGACGCTTTAGCCTCTACCATCCATTTCACTTCGTTGTTCTTATTTACCATATCTGTGATCAATTTCACGATTTCAACAAAGTTTGGGATAAATCTTCTCAAAAAAATTATTTTTCCTAAAAATGACTGAATTTCTTTTATATTTCTAGGAATATTTATGGTGTCTATAGCTTCTACCCTTTTAGGGTCGATTTTAATTCTGTCCAGAGACACAATGTGGCCCAAGAGTTTACCTTCTTGCATCGTGAAGTGAGATTTCTTGGGGATTAAAGACAAACCAAATTTTCAGCATTTTTCAAATGTTTGCTTCAAGTGTAACAGATGGTCTTTGTTAGATTTAGAGAAGACAGTCAGATCGTCGAGGTAGATAACCACGAATTTATCTCTTTCACCAATGAAGTCAATATCCATGGTGCACTGGAAGGTAGCACCTATGTTCATCAAATTAAAAGGAATTTTGTCATACATAAATGTGCTCCAAGGGGTGGTGAAAGTTGTTTTTTCTTTATCATGCTCGTTGATAGCAATTTGATTGTAACCAGAAAATCCATCGATCATCGACATCCTATTTGCCCCAACTACTTTTTCCAAAACGTGATCCATTTTGGGTAGAGGATAGTTATCTTTGAGAGAGGACTTGTTTAGATTTATAAAGTCTACACATAGTCTGATCTCCCCGCTTTTCTTCCTAACCGGGACTAAGTTCGCCACCCAGTCAGAGTACCTGAGAGGTACAATTATTTTTGCGTCTAACAACTTTTTCACTTCTCTTTCGACCACAGGCAGTAAAATGGGGTTGATGTGTCTGATCTTCTGTCTGAAGGGTTTAACACTAGGTTTCAAAGGTATCTTGTGCTCGATCACAAAGGTATCATAGGTTCTAAGCTCATCGTAAGACCATGCAAAGACATATTTATACCATCTGAGTAAGTCCTTATACTTGCTTTTTATCTCAGGAGGAAGGTACTTTGATAACTTCACTATCCTAGGCTCTTTGGTGGTGCCCACGTCACATTCTTCGACCTCCTTTGGTTGGGGATACAAGGTGGACTTCAGATGCATGTCGTTTTGATCAAACAACCTTTCCAGAGGTATCAGGCCCTTAGGGATCTGATTACTTTTTAACACTAGCATGCGATGATTTTATATTTTTTCTCGGAACTCCTGAGGTTCCTCCCCTTCCTGCATAATCCAGGTATGATTGTTTTTGTTTTCCTGGTCAATGTCGGTTTCGGAGAAATCATCCACCATTTTCAGAAACTTTCTAATATGTTCGTAATCTTCGAAAACCTGCCAATGTTGTATGTTGTTTGGTATGGATGGTCTGTGCCTTACCTCTATGTGAGATTTTAATTTGAAAGCGGTAGGGGGCGAGGAATTCGAAGCCGCTTTGGCCAGTGAATCGGCCTGCTGGTTTTCGGCTCGTGGGATGAAATGAACTTTTATTGATGAAAACAAATTTTCCATTAGATCCCAAGTGCAATTTCTATAGGACCTCAGTCTCGGGTGCTTGGTCTAGTATTTCCAATTTACTTGCTTCACAGTCAGTTCAACATCTCCATAGACCTCTAAGTTCTTTATGTTTAGCTTCTTGGCAGCTTCCAGTCCCAAGACTAGAGCTTCATATTCACAAACATTGTTTGTGCAGTCTACGTCCCACTGTAGCCTGTAAGAGAAGGGAATGACGAATTCATTTTCAGGTGCTACGAAAACCACTCCTGCACCTGCTCATTCACATGACGAAGCACCATCAAAGAACATTTTCCAAGTTCCAGTGTTGTGCACATTTTTAGCTGTCTTTTCGGTTTTGATTTCATTGATGTCACTTTCTTCTGTACAATTATCTTCAGTATCGTCAAAGGATAGAATAAAATTTCCCAGGTCTTGATCGACGATGTAAACAGGGTAATTGTTAGGATTCTGTGGATCACTTACTGTATATGCCAACCGTTTTTCCCTGTATAACCGTGTGAACTGTCCACCAAAAACAAGGATTGTGGCATAGGTCATATCCAGTTGAAGGGATCTCCTGAGCTTGGCTCCCCAAGATCTAGATAATAGTAAACCATACTTCGGGGGTATATTGGTGACAACTACATCCATTATGACATTTTTCACCAGAATCTGGGCGAGGGTGACTACTAAATATTTGATCATGCCCATGCACTTAACTCTCCTTGAATCGAACGAGTAAAGATATCCATAGGGTCTGGCGATTTCTAGGCCTAGTCTATCCATAATAGATTTTGGCATTACATTATGAGAGGCCAAAGAGTCCAGCATGCAATTATGCAACAACCGATCGTGCACTTTCAGGGTAATATAGAAAGGGGTGATGGTATCTCTGGCACCTTCAAAATGTGGACCAAAAGTGATATTAGGCTTGTCATCGTCCAGATTTATCACGTCAAACTGACTCTCTAGATATGAAAAATTTATCATCTTGGTTATTTGTTTTCGGTACACAGGATCTTCACCAACTCGACCAAAGGTATTGGTATCTTGATCTTTTTTATCTCATTTTCTAGGAAAAAAACTCCCGCAATTTTATCTGTTTCTTTGGCTGAAACATCAGACTCTTTCTTATCCATTTTATTTAGTAGCACTGTTTTTTTTTCAGTGTTTCTGGTTTCGGGTGTCCACGTTTCAGCTGCCTTAGTTCTTCTCGCTTGGGTTTCGGCCCCTTTTATGTTGGTATTCTGCGAGTCTACCCCTATGTTATTTCGCATCTCAGTCTCTTTCTGGACGAGCTCGTATATTTCACCCCTAGGAAAAATTTTCTTGGGTTGTGCAGTCGACACAGGTTTGTTTCTGGGCCTCAGATTGTATTTGTGCTGGAGCTCGGCCATTATGGTGTCGGTCATTCCTTGCTAAGTGGGATCATCAACGTCGTTTAGGTTATTTTCTTCAACCGATGATTGTTCAATGTTCAGTGACTTCTCATAATATTCTTTCGTCAAGTGAGGTTGTATACAGTTGTCGCCTAAGTTGTTTGCGTCTTCTTCCAAGTCTTCGAACTCTTGCATATCATTTCCTCCAATAAAATTTTCATTTTTTAGAGGTGCTTGGATCTTTTGGTCTTCATTTTTAATTTGTCTTGGTTGAAACTGAGGATTGGGATTTCTCCTGAAGTCTCTCTTAATGAATTGATCAGCTTTGGATTGATATAGCTCCATTCTCGAGATTTTGTTGATAGTTCTTTTATTATCCTGGCCATGTCATCCATTTTGTCATCTGAGGATCTTCCAGATCTAGAGAGACCTACTTGTTCTCTAAGATGTCTAGTTTCCTTGTTTCCCATCTCAATTTTCATTTTTAATTTAGCTGAAGCCATCATGTTTGGCTCAATTTTCACAGCGTCATCTTGCATTCGGGTTAGGTCATCCCCTCTCCTTTATCTTAATAGTAGAGAAAAAATAGGTTCAAAGGCTCCTGTGAACGTTACTTTGGCTGCGAGTTGGGACAGTTTAACTGCAACAAGGATCTTATTATACAACTTGTTAAACCTTTGGATAAATTCCATAACAGTTTCAGATCCCTTTTTCTTTAAAGACCTTAGCTCGGTCAAATAGTATAAATGATCCTTTCTTTCACCCCATTATTTGAGAAAGAGGTCTTCTAACGTATCGTAGGATATGATTGAACCTGGGGGAAAGCTCTGAAACCAAGTTATTACATGTCCCTTGAAGGTTTGGACAAACAATCGGGAATACACGTCCTTATGCTCGAGACCTAGAATATCAGCGAATTGATCAAAAAAGTTGATATGCTTAGCTGCAGTTAGATCCCCTTCTCCCGTGAACTTGGGTAAGTTTTTCATATAGTTTTTGGGTAAATCATGGAGAGGTACTGGAAGGACCAAGGGGGTGTATCTAGCGGCTACTTTGGTGAAAACCCTGGGAGGCATTTGTTGGCCTTGACCTCCTATTCCCCCTGCTCCTCCTCCGGTGGTGGCCATGGATAACCTAGGAGAGGAAATCGGTTCGTTATAAAGAGGGTTGGCGAAGATGTATAGCGACTCTCTAGCTTCCTCGGTGTGGAAAGGGGAAAATTCGAGAAACTTTTTACCAGGGGAGGTGAAAGATGAAAAAGGAGAATAAGGTATACGTGGACGCAGCTCCTTCGACTTGTAGGATATGTAAATGGGAGAACCCACCGGTGTCAAATCCGTGTACATGGAAACTTCTTCAAGGCCTTGAGTGACGGAGGGGTTTATATTGAGAGTCGATGGGATATCAATAGGGATGAGCTTTAAGGCAGGCGTTTCACCCCTTGTAACGTAAGATGTAGTCGGAGAGGTCTTAGTCTTGATCTCGGGTAGGAGTTGCTCAGACTTCAGGGTCTCGGCTTCGACAACACTGTCCGATATTTTCCTGAGAGGAATTTCTCGCGAGGGTGAAGGTTCAAAAAAGGTCTTATCTTTAGACTTATTAGACTTAGGTTGATAGGCAACCACATTTTGTTTAAAAAGACCCCTTGGTCTTGTTGGTTGTGGAGCCTGATTATCTTCCTGATTCAGAGGTCCTTGCTTTCAGCCTTGTTTATACCCCATGAAGTATTTACACCCCAGAAGTATGTACACTCTTCCATGTGGGGGAGTGCAGAGGGGGGGTACCCCCTCTGCGGGGTCTGGGGGCAAGCGGTCCCCCAGCGGGGGTTCGCCCCCGAAGCAAAAATTGTCTTGTAAAAGTATATTGTAATTTCATTGTAAATCTAGACCGTTCATTATAAGGTCGCAGATCTAACGGTAGAGATTATGTTAGGGTTTTTTTCCCTAGAAGGAAACCCTCTTTTATGAGGGAAATGTATTGCGGCAATGATTGATGGTGAATATTGTATTCTGAGAGAGGAGACTGTGAGAGAAAGAAGAGAAAGTTACAACAGGTTTTGTTGTAGGTTGTATCCCTTCATTTGCTGGATAATAATAAAGGAAGGACCTGGAAATTTCTCTGGTGGACATAGCCCACACTAGGTGAACCACGTAAATCTGTGTCTCTCTTGTATTGTGTGTCTTCTGTGTTTTTTTTCTGCATTTGTTTTATTTTATTGCTCAGCGGTCCTATTTTTCTAACAACTGGTATTAGAGCGTAAGGTAACTCGTAGGAAAAGAGGGTTCCTGGTTCGAGTGGGAGCAATGTTAGAAGATGGAAAGTTTAGGGTCGAGAAATTTAACGGCCAAAACTATCAGTTATGGAAGATGCAGATGGAAAACTATTTATATCAGAAGGATCTATTCCTACCATTGAGCGGAGTAGCAAATAAGTCGGTGGCCATGAAGGACAAAGAATGGGAGATTCTTGATAGAAAGGCTCTAGGAACGATATGGCTGAGCCTGGCAGCGTCGGTGGCTTTCAATATTTCGAAATAAAAGACAACAAAGGGTTTGATGGACGCGTTGGCCAAATTGTATGAAAAACCCTCAGCGTCAAATAAGGTATTTCTAATGAAGAGATTATTTAATATGAAGATGTCAGAAGGTGGGTCTGTTGCAGATCATTTAAATGAATTTAATATGGTTACTAATCAACTAAGTTATATAAAAGTGGACTTTGATGATGAGGTTAGGGCTCTTCTAATCTTGTGCTCATTGCCAGAAAGCTAGAATGGCTTGGTCATGGCTGTAAGTAACTCTGTCTCTGGTTCAAATACTTTAAAATTTGATGATGTTGTTGGTGTTA
>ML786373.1:21964-34744 GCA_009831015.1 Picea engelmannii | reverse complement strand
TCCTGCTCAGTTTTAGTTGGTCTTCAAGAATGAAGATGAAAATGAGAAATTTGCCAAGTCCAAGAAGGTTCAGATTCCAACATATACAGCAGCGGTGGTGTTGTTGAGATCAGTCTCCAAGTGGGAGATTGTTGGTTGTGGAGCCTAATTATCTTCCTGATTCAGAGGTCCTTTCTTTCAGCCGTGTTTATACCCCATGAAGTATTTACACCCCAGAAGTATGTACACTCTTCCATGTGGGGGAGTGCAGAGGGAGGGTACCGCCTCTGCGGGGTCTAGGGGGGGCTATCCCCTCGGCTGGGGGGTCTAGGGGCAAGCGGGCCCCCAGTGGGGGTTCGAGGGCAAAGCCCCCGAAGCAAAAATTGCCTTGTAAAAGTATATTGTAATTTCATTGTAAATCTGGACCATTCATTATAAGGTCGCAGATCTAACAGTAGAGATTATGTTAGGGTTTTTTTCCCTAGAAGGAAACCCTCTTTTATGAGGGAAATGTATTGCGGCTATGATTGATGGTGAATATTGTATTCTGAGAGAGGAGATTGTGAGAGAAAGAAGAGGAAGTTACAACGGGTTTTGTTGTATGTTGTATCCCTTCATTTGCTGGATAATAATAAAGGAAGGAACTGGCAATTTCTCTGGTGGACATAGCCCACACTCGGTGAACCACGTAAATCTGTGTCTCTCTTGTATTGTGTGTCTTTTGTGTTTTGTTTTCTGCATTTGTTTTATTTTATTGCTCCGCGGTCCTGTTTTTCTAATAGGTCTTAGTATTTTTTCAGGGTCGGAAACTGGCACTGTCTGTTTGGCATCTGGGTTTTGTTTGGTGTTCTTCCGAAAGGATGAAAACTTACTTAAGAGTGGATTCGCCAAGTGAATTATGAAGGTTTATCCTTAACAAGATGTTCTCTCTTTGTTCACTATCCAAAAATGAAACTTGGAAATGTCGTTTTCTTAAGGGAAAGTGACTATGATTCTCTGTCCTTGGCAACAGTGCCAAAAATATGTTGTTCATGAGTCTACACTTAAGGTTATAAAGTGTAGAGTCTAAGCATCTAAAATGAGTGAATGAAAAATGGGGAAGAAAAAACTTCGGAGGATGAAGCTATGGCCGATCTCTGAGTTGTCTTTTTCTAGCTTCCAAAAATTCTTGAATGCTAATATCTCGTTCGATGGCGGCCCATGAACGTTCGAGCTTTGTCCAGGTGATGGCAGTCTTAAGTATGGTATCGAAAAGATTCAAAGAGATGTTGGTTTGATCTAATAGGTCAGGTTTGATGTTGGGCTATCTTATGACGGGCACAGTCATGGGGAGAATAGAGCTTTAAAAGAGGGTTGATGTTTTAAAGTGCTTATTTAAATTTTAGATTATACGAGGAAAATTCAGTGAAGCCAATCGAAGGGTTTAATGAAATCGAAGGTCGTTTTCCGTAACTGAGTTAAAATCTTGAAAATGAGTGTGAAAACATAGAGCTGTCAACAATGTGGGGCATCAATTTCAAAGGAATCCCACGATGTAGTAGAAGAAGAAAAGAAAGAAATGCCTTGATGAAAGCATATAATGTAGAGATCTAAGTAATTCACAGGTCTTTTACCTGCTAGTAGCCGATATAGAGGAAAAAATGTAAATAACTAGATAACTAGAACCTGATCACCACAGTAGAAGTTATACTAAATTGTAGCTAAAACATTCATCAAATACGTATATGTAAAAAATGACATGAAGCATGAAATAACATAGGAAAACACATAAGTCAATCTTGACGGAATATGGAGTCTTCAATTCGCTTTGTATTAATCCTGGCTAAAAAGAACTTTCTCTATTACAATCTACCACAAAAAAAAGCCCTTTTCTATCTCTTCCTTAATGTATATTTAAACAAACTTCTGAACATTTAGAATTCTGATCATTCTGGAAACTTGTCAGTTACAAATGAAAAAAATAGAGTGTTTCATCTCCTCATCTTTTGTCTTCCCTCGTAAGGGCAAAGCACCTTCCTTTCTCTGCTCTTCCAGCTCCAGAAATATAACGGGTTGACATTTGTCATTATTTAGCACCATAAACCTACCCCTTCACCTGCTTGATGCAAATGACACACCTTTCCATCAACTGGGCTAACAAATTGGAAGGCTCTGATTGGTTGCTTGCCTCAAAGGTGTAACAACTCTTCGCCAATTGTGGCAACCTTTTCCCTACTTTTCGGTCTTCCGTGATGATATAGCATAATTGTAAACTTGGTTGTACTAGCCATTTGTCCACTTGGACCATATCAACCTGTCTTATCTAGGATATCTCCACTTTCTCTTTCTTCACGTTTTCTTTGATGTCCAACGAGTATTTACCTATATTGATTTTTCCCAGCATCCTAGCACTGCCTTCCTTATCAAGGTCTAACAAACTTTTATTTATCAAGGCGAACGTTCCCTCACCAGAATTCATCACCTCATTAGCTCTCCCCATGCTTTTTGATATATTTTGCTCCCAGACCTTCAGTAAGATATTCCCTCTAGTTTGTTCTGAGATGGATAATTTGGAGTTGTCGACCATATCTATCTTCATCGTAGCTATAACGGCGTCTTGGAAAGAAACCCGAGCTGCCCCAGCTTCTCTTTCTCTCAAAGAAATATTTTCTAACACTTTATCTATCGTCTGAAAGTGGTTTTGAATGGTTCCCACTTTTACAAGCAAGTCTTTTTGAGTCGTTAATGCCTTCTGTCGGATTTCGGCAACTTGGGATCTGAACATTTTTATGTCTAAAACCTGATTCTCAGCAACATCCAATTTTGATTGTAGCTCTATAATTCGTTTCCCTTGTTGGCTTACCTGTGTTTGGATAATTTGCATTGACTGGCGCACCTACTCAAGGTCGGATCTAAGTTTCTCGATCTCCTGCAAATTAGCTATTTGGGCTTGCTCAAGGATTTTTCTCACCTCATCCCTGGCATTTGCTTCAGCAGTAGCCACTTTAGCTTCCAACTTACTGATCAAGAGGTTCTTTCATTTCAACTGGGCCTTCAAAGTTCCAACTGAGTACATATTGATTGTAGCATAAGCCCCTAGTGTTCCTGCTATCTCGTCTGTGAATTCTTCCTCTTTCACAACCTTTCCATCTATCATGATTTTAAATTTTTTAGCCACTACTCCCTCTCTTTGATATAATTCTTACCTCACCATGGCCTTCCTTTTTTTATCAAAAAAAAATTTGTTAGGAGGCAACCCCTCTACAGAAATGGACGTCACTTCTTCATTGAAAATCCACCCCTCATCGAGATTCCCCTTTGTGAACTGTAAGGGTGTGATAATAGAAATCGGACTGTCGATTTCCTTGGATGGTTGTTTTGGGGTAACATCTGTGGATGGCTTGTTTGACATGAGCGATAGTGAGTCGTCCGACCCTTGCGAGGGTATCTCTACTTAACCTTGGACCTGCTTGCCCGGCATACCCTTTTCAGGGTTTCCTTCCTGTTGGTAGGGGATTTCGGCTCCTCACTCTGAGGTTCCAACCTCCCCTATTTTCTCTTGGTTCTTCTCCTTGTTAGGACTCGAGTCCTTTGAACCTTTGGCTTCCGTCTATTGTGTAACCTGAAGATTTGGGGTTTCACCCTGTAAAATTTGGGGGAGACAACTCCGCCGATGCTCCTGGAATTTAAAGAAATCGGCCATATCTCCAGGTGTCAGGGATTGAATCCAACTTAGGACTTTATAGTAGGACCTTGCACCCTGAAATATTTCATCATGAGGGGAATCCTCATGTTCATATCTCTTCAGGCCATAACTCGCCAGGTGATTGCTCACAACCTTACTAGGGTCGTGCTTCTTGAACTCAATACCCACCAGCTTCATTTCTTCTAAAATCGTAGCCTCGGCTTTGGCATGGAAAAAATCTAACAAGGAATATGCACCAATATGAATGGGGAATGGCGGCCATACCTTTTTTGATACTCATTTGAGCTCTTTGCTTATTTCGTCTAGCACAGTTTGCCTAGCGATCTCGCAACACAATAGATTATCTGGCAAGAATAGCGGTAGAGCATATGGAGGAATAGAGGCACCAAAAACCCTGATATATGAAAATTACACCTCTATATACCAATCTGCCATGATACTCAGGTTGGTCATGATGCTATCTGAAATCCTAGGTGGCGGCTGGGCAAAGATGTCGACATGCAATGACACATTTTCCAGTTGAATATCTCGTAGATGAATTCTTTGGCTTTATCCTCCCAAAGCTTCGAGTGGTAGACATGAATAGGCTCTGTATTAGATGGAGCCCAGCTCCAGTTCATTAGTGGGAAGGGTGTCATGAAGCAGATGGCATCCATGATGTAAGCTGACATAAAGAACGAAGTTGTTTTCTTACTTTCCCTTTGTTCTCGATATTCGGTAATTCGATTGGTCAGAATAACAAACAACAGTTTGTCCCAGTCGAAGGAGAAACCCTCAGCAACTGTATGAATGAGCAGTGCCCATGGGAGGAAAAAATGGCTAGTGTCCTCCTTCCCATACAACCTGCAGGCCATCATCGCTATGTACTTGAATTGTGGCTCCAAGGAAGAGATTGAATAGATCCTGTGAGTGTCAGCCCTGAATTTCGCGGGGTGTGAGACCCAATCTTTGATAAGATCGGATAAAATTTTTGCATATTGCTCACACTCTTCTTGAAACCTTCTAGAAATTCAGCATTGTGAGTAAGGTTCAGTGTGGGTGACAATTTATACATTTCCCGCAAATGTTCTGGCCTGAAAGTCCCAAGCGTTACCTTTTGTTCGCTGATAATCATCCTGGTCGGGATGTCCACATGGTCCAGCGCCCACCTGATCATATAACAATAGGGAATAAGCTGGGGCCTCGCTGCTATTTTGTGCATCTCTACTTGAGGGACGATTTTGTATTTGGTTGATAAGTCATCCTTCTCGTTTTCACTAGAATCATCCGAACAGTTTATCGACTCGGATTGCAGAATGTTGGAAACGTATGACCATGTTTTGACATAATTAATACTTCGGGGCGAGGTATCGGACACAACGTCTGAACCCTGACCTGAACTCTCGGCAACTGCCTTGGGCGCTTTTCGTGGAGCCATGATAGAGAAACCTGCAATTGGACCTCCTGTCGAAAAAATTGAAAAACACAAACAAATTTTATCCTGGTGAAATGGCTCTGCGCGCAAATAGGAATGAAAACTAAAATAATGAAGGAAAAACTCTCTATCTTGGTTATTTAAGCCCATGGGTGTCCTTGCCAATAGAATGGTCAAATTTCTTAATAGAAAGAATTAGAAGTAAAAACGAGATCTTACTATCCATCACCTCACTACAATTCAAATAAATGCCATAAATGCTTGACGAGTCGTAACATTGAAAAACGTAGGACCATTCAAGACTTTATCCATAAACCGTGTGTGTTAAAGTTTGTTTAAGGCAATAATTAATCTGGTTTAGTTCTTTGAATTTGGTGCACTTATTTGCTAATCCCTTTTTCAGCGCTTGCCATGTCGGGTGTTTTCACTGCTAGCCACTGAACCTTAAAAACCCGAAATCGTGATGGTGCGAGTTAATTGATTAGAAGTGATTTGACTTAAGCCTTTTAATTAATCCATGCTTAATTAAAGAAAATATTGACTTCGTGGATTAGGGTTACGAAGGTGCTTCCCTTTGGGGAAACAATAGCCGAGTCATGAAATCACGATAGTGACTAACTAGGGTTTAAAGGGATTTTTTCTTGATACTAACCTGGGTAACTTTAACACAACTTCGTGACTTCGCAATTCGGAGGCTTGAGAGACGTTCAATGCGTAACTCCTGAGAGTGAGGGTATGAGGTACTGAGAGATGATAATCCATGCTTAGTCTTTTAGTAATGGTGATTAAAATTAGGAAGGTTTCCACCATTTCGCACATCGGGATACTGCAATTTTAGGGGGTAGAAACGTGAAACAAACGAAGTCCCGAAAACCAACCTTTTTGGACTTAAGTATAACATTCCATGTATTTAGAGAAATGTGGCTCCAACAGGATCCACCAAATCTAAACATGTATCAAAATCATGTAGCTTACTTAGGTTGGTATTCATCGGAGTAGACATGCATTTGCAATCCATCATACCAAACCTCTTTAGTACATCCACTGTGTATTTTCCTTGTGCCAGAAATATCTCGCCCTGTCTTTTCCATACTTCCAATCCTAGGAAGTAATGCTTCAAGCCTAAGTCTTTCATCTCAAATTCTGAGGTTATCTCCCTCACTAGGCTATTAGCCCTTCATTTCCTATTAGAAAGAGATCATCAACATACAGGATTAGTATAACAGTTTGGTTACCTCTTATCTTGAAGTACAAATTTGCATCAACATCACTTTTTTGAAAGCCCCCAGGCTTTTAAGAAATCCATCAATTATGTCATACCAAACTTTGGGAGCTTGCTTAAGACCATACAAGGCCTTCCTTAGCTTGCATACGTGAGTGACTTTTTTATGTAGTACAAAACCATATGGTTGTTCCATAAAGACCTCCTGTTCAATCTTTCCATTCAATAATGATGTTTTTACATCCATCTGATGTAGCTTCCAACCAAGAACATGAGCTAAAGAAATAATAGTTCGAATGGAGGTATACCTGGCTACAGGGGAAAAAGTCTCTTCGTAGTCGATTCCTTCTTTCTGAGTGAAGCCTTTGGCTACAAATATTTCTTAGAACTTTTCCACACTTCCATTAATTGCATGTTTGATCTTATAGATCCATTTGGAAGAAACCATTGATTTGTCTTTTGGCCTCAACACATTTTCCCAAACATTTTTATTTATAATAGACCTGTATTCCTCAACATGACATCCTTCCATACTTGTAATTTATCTTCTTCTTCAAATGAAGAAGGTTTGGCATCACTAATTTTTCTCATCAATGCAACATAACCTCCAAACCTATGAGGCCTCTTCCTTTCCCTGAAAGTTTCTTTTGGGAGTAGTTATCCTTTCTGCATCTTACACTATTTCTTTAAGCCACCCTGGCTTCCTTTTGGCTGGAGGTTCTTCAAGAGTTCTTTCTAACACTTCAGCAGGTTCTAGGGGCTCATTTCTTCTAACTCTTCATTTTCAGAAGAGGGTGAAGTTGGTTGAACTGCTTCTGATTCCTGTTGAATTTCTATGGATTTCTTAAATGTGAATCCCTCATGGAAAGTAACATCTATTCTTAACTCTATTTGCCTCTGACCTGGTACATAAATTCTATAAGCCTTGGATTTCTCATTGTACCCCACAAAAACCCCTTTCTTTCCCGAGGGTTCCATCTTTGTCCTCTTTTCCTTAGGGACATGAATATACACAGGACACCCAATTATCCTTAGATGCCCTACTTTAGGTTTGATCCCTGAGAATACCTCTTCAGGAGTCTTGTCCTTCAAGATAGCATGTGGACACCTGTTCTAAATATACACAGCAGTGGAGGTAGCTTCTGCCCATAAATAATTTGACAGATCCTGGTCAAACATCATTGCTTTCGCTGCCTCACAAATTGTCTTATTTTTCCTCTCATCAACTCCATTTTGTTGAGGGGTATATGACACGGTCAACTTTCTCTTGATTCATGTTGACTTGCAAAAATCCTCAAACTTGGGAGATTCAAACTCCCCTCCATTGCTCGTTCTAAGGATTTTGATGTGTTTCCCTGTCTGCTTTTCAATAAAGGCTTTATACTCTTTGAATTTATCAAATGTGTCATTTTATCTTTAAGAAAATATATCCAACATTTTCTTGAATAATCATCAATAAAAATGACATAATACAAACAACCAGTGAGTGAGGGAGATGACATGGGACCACATACATCATAATGAACCAGATCTAAGATGCCTTGAGCTCTGTTGTCACTACTAGGAAATGATTTCTTTTTACCTAGCATGCATCCCTTAGAAATTTCATTTTTACTAAGAGAAATAGAGGGCATGCCACATACCATGTTCTGTAGATCTGGAATAGATTTGTAATGAATATTTCCAAGTATTTTTTGCCACAACTCGTTGGATCTAGTTGCATCATGAGCCAATGCATGAGCTCGCTGTCCTGACACGACGTACAGTCCTCCACTGTGAGTTCCAATGGGTTATGTTTTACTTAAGTGGCTACCTTTAACCCATCGTAGTGCCTTCCTGTCCTTGAAGATCACCCAATATCCCTTGTCCTCAAGGGTTGAAATTGATAGTAGATTATTCTTGAGCCTTGGAACATATAATACTTCATCAACATGAAGTCTAGCCCCATATTCCAATCTGAAGGAGATAGAGCCTACTCCCTCTATCTTGTAACATTTGTCATCCCCAAGCTCAACCTACTCTGCAAAGGATTTTGTCTCGAAATCTGAGAGGATCTCCTTGTACCCTGTCATGTTCTTTGATGCACCACTGTCTACTAACCAAGTTTTCGGCCCCGTGGAAACTGAACTGGATAAGGCAGAAACCAAGTAATATTATTTTCTATTTTCTTTCTCATCAGAAGGAATTTTCTGATTTCTTTTGGATTCATCATCCTTAGCAATTGAGGCATGATGTTTCCCTTTCCTTGGATATTTCTTTCTAAACCAACAATCTTTAGCAAAATGACCCAACTTATTACAACTAATGCATTTAATCTTAGATGTATCAATATTCTTACCTTTGAATGTACCTTTGGTGTTTGGCTTCCTCTAAGAGCCTTTCTGGAAAGTGCCTTTCTTATTTCCCTTGAATCTTGATGCTAAAGTTGAGTGCTCTTCTTTCGTTGGCTCGCTCCTGGTAGTTGTACGACTCTCCTCCTGGAGGAAATCATGCCATAACCTCTCAAATGTGGGATGAATCTCTCTCCCACTTACACTAGATAATAAGGTCTCCCATGAAGACGAAAGACCATCAAAAATGGCCTGCACTAAATCATCATCATCCACTGTCACCCCTGTGACCAAAAGCTGATCTCTGATCTAGGCTATCTTGGAACAGAAAGATGCCATTGATTCACCTTTCTCCATATTCAAATACTTAATCTTGTGCTTAAGTGTTCTCTTTTGAATTGGAGCCTTTTTCTCATTTAGATTCACCAAGGTACCCATACAGTCCTTGGCAGTCATTAACGAAGTCATTGCAGGCATTATATTGTCTTTGACTGAGTCAAAGATGATTCTCTTGGCCTTTGCTTGACCCTTCCTAAAGGCCGCTCTTCCTGCATTATTCGTGGGTTCCTCCACCACTATGGTCACATACTACTCAATACCATGCTCCTGCAAGATATTTGTTATCCGAAGCTTCCACACATTGAAGTTGGTAGCTCCTTCGAGCCTATCCTCGGCCCTGAATGAAATGGAGGATGCCATGGACTTCACACTGGAAACTTAATCAAGCTAGCTTGGATCTAATACCCTGTTAAATTTTGAGCTTGATTTCTTATGTGGATTAATTATTTTATTTTATTCAATACTTTGATTCCATCTTAATACATTTCAACAATACCAAATCATAACCGAATAGCAATAACTATGTAGATAAGTAAGAATGCACATCAACAACTCATATACCCTAGGAAAACCCTATATAGGGAGAAAAATCCCAGCAAACGATATTCCTTTATTGCATTAATAATGTAAGATCACTTACAAATATCCACCATGAATGTTCTTCTCTTAAAGAGTGTTCCAAGATGACTCTAACCTGACAAAGACCTAAGAGACCTTGCTGAAATGAACCTCTGATATGTTTCTTCTATTTTTTATATACAACACCGATATGCTGTTGATATACGCCTCTGATATGTAGCCTCTATTGCTGATATACGCCTCTGATATGCAACCTCTATCGTTGATATACGCCTCTGATATGCGACCTCTATTGCTGATATACAACACTGATATGCTTCTTTGGTATGCTGCCTCTTTATCACCGATATGTGTCTCTATTGCTTCACCCTTAACCTGCATATCAAACTGTGTATAGGTAGAAGAGGAAAAGAGGAGAGGCTCTAAATAGTAACTTGTTTGCATGCTTTAAACATAACTTTACTTCATACTTTAGTTCGAACTTAGAACTAGACTTGAGACTGGTATACTCTAGTTCGAAAATAGAACTAGACTTGAGACTTCAATTACAACTCAGCATTACACTTTAGTTCAAAAATAGAACTAGACTTGAGACTGGTATACTTTAGTTCGAAAATAGAACTAGACTTGAGACTTCAAATACAACTCAACATTTCACTTTAGTTTGAAAATAGAACTAGACTTAATACTCCAGTTACAACTTGACTCTTTACAAGGCNNGAAATTCTCTTCATGGTGGATAATGTTACACGTGCCAACGCACTAGATCAATACATTTATATCATTTGCAATATTAGGAATATCGTTTTTTCTAGCTCATAGGAATTTTATATTCAACCTAACTTTTTCTAGATGCCTTGACTTTTGCTCATGGCTCACAAGGCTTGACTAGGCTCACAGAGGTTGTACATTCCCCCTGAATTTTGCACTAGTCTGTCTATGCTCATATAGGTTGTACATTCCCCCTGACTTTTTCACTAGACTGTCTATGCTCAAAGAGGTTGTGCGTTCCCCCTAACTTTTTCATTAGACTCAAATAGAATCTTGTTCATCCTAAATTTTGGTTTGAATCACAGAGGTTGTATGTTGCCCCTGGATTTTGTCAATACCTCACAAGATTGATTGATTCTCCCAATCTCCCTGGCTAGCCTCAGGGTGGCCCATATGGCCTCTCATTGGAGAATGATTGTCGATGCTGCCAAATTTGATAGTGTTGGTACCTTGGAATGGCTCCCACGATATTAGAGGGTGCATGGAAAGTGTTTGACACAATGTTTTCAATCCAAGTGTTTGAATAAATACTCGCTCTACAAGTGTTTGATGAAACTCTTGTTATCAATAACCCTTATAGGACGACCTTAATCTGAGAGAGGTTTGATATCAAAGAAAATTTCCATAGTATGGTCAAGTCTCTCCATGGGAAAATTTTAATCTTGAGGGTGACTTCCACCAATTTTGTGGTAGTTATAAACACATTATAAAGAAGAAATTAGAGCTCATACAGGGGATTCCTATGGATCAACAATGCCTTCCTTTTAATGGAAAACAACTTGAGGACCAAATTTTGATGTTTGACTATAATAAATGAAAATATTTAACTCTATTTTTGTTTCTACACTTACATGTAGGAGTGGCAGGCCCTGGGGTGTCTACAACTTCAAAGCTTGTTTGATGCAGTTAGAAATAAACCATCTACTTCAACTAATCCAATCCCTCCTACGGCTATTTTGTATTTAGTGGAGAAGTTGAAGAGGTGCCAATGCTAGACGTCATAGATTCTCTCTCATTTTATGAAGCATATATGGTAATTTATCAATTAAATGGTTTTTGGCCTCTTACATCAAACATGTACTAGTGAACTCATTTGAACTAAACAAAGAAATGTGAAGTATATCTTTGTTCCAATTTAATATTTCGTACTTATTCAATTTACATATCTTAAAGATTATCAAAAGGATTTTGAGGAGGGTCTCTAGTTTTATAGCTAAGTGGGACTCTTTATCACCACATGGTTTCTTGATTTTAACCCGACAACTATGACTATCACCAAAATGCCATTTTAGGTCTACCTCCCAAATTTGTCACTACATTTAATATTGTATTTATCAATTTTTAAAGATATTGGAATACATTCAATAGATATTTAAAAGTAGATCATGAGCATGTTAAGTTGGATCTTTTCACATATGTTCAATTATGTGGTGGTTTCAATCTCAACAAAGGTTTGTCACACAAGTTGATACTACAAAAATGAACTTTTCACTAAACTCAAGTTTTGGATTATGAGAACACAACTTTTCAATTTCAAATCTACCAACACATAGGAATGTTCAGGATTCTTATCCCCAAGTGCAATCTCTCCCAAAGTTCAAAAAATATCACAACCCCAAACCAAAAATATGGAAATCATATGAGTCGCCACCCTTGGTGGATGAAGAATATTAGAATGTAGAAACTCATCACACAACAAATTTGGAGAAGGATATCAATGCTCGTCTATAATTTTAGAATGAATATTTAAATCATCTCTCAAAGGATAGAGAAGAAGCAAGGAATACTAGGATTCCCC
Organism: Picea engelmannii; assembly: GCA_009831015.1. NCBI lineage: Eukaryota > Viridiplantae > Streptophyta > Pinopsida > Pinales > Pinaceae > Picea > Picea engelmannii. Next base: position 22,627 of record ML786373.1, on the reverse strand, counting down.
TCTTGTGGGGGTAGCTATAAATGAAACCCCATTAGTATGAATTCATGAATGTGACAAGTCTGATTTTGATAAGGAGTCGGCTACCCCTTCAAATTCTAGAAATTATCATGGAAACTTCTCCAAGGGGATGGATTGAGGTCAAAAAGATGAAAATGAAAAATCAAGGGAAAACTCTCTCATTAGTACTTGCACTTTTTCTTCCTTGTTATTACTCTAACTCTTAATTTTGTAGTGATAGCTACTATATGGTTCTTTATGAATTCTCTTGTAGCATCTATAGAATGTAACATATTTTCTTTATGTGAATGAGAAGTTACAATTTGTTTATCAAGGAAAAAAGTGTTTTGAATGACAAGAGTCGAGCAATATGAGCTTAAAAAAATGAGCCCATGTGTAACTGATGTAAATATATTGTATGGATTCCTAGTTTCTAACTTAAGGATAAAAGGCCCAACTAGTGAATGACTAGGCATGAAATTGCAATAGTTATGATTTTTATGTACCATGTGACATACCTTCAATGTGTTAGATAATCCAAAATACAATTATCATAGTTTATAAAGTTAGAATAAAAAGATTATTAATTTAGAATATTAAATTAATAATCTAGAATATTTGTTAAATAAATGTAGAACTTTAGAGATACATTATTGTTGTAAAAGA
>ML786373.1:0-12167 GCA_009831015.1 Picea engelmannii | reverse complement strand
ATTTCAAGGATGACACCCAAGGTAAATCCTTGAATCTTCAAGGCACAGGGGTGGTAAAATACAAGACTCGAATCCATTACAACAATATACTCGTTATGAACTCAACATGTTATTTGCGGGAACTGAACCGGGGTAGGGAGGATAACAATCATTCCTCACAACCAACCAAACCAAACTCAATTGACATCTATCTATCTAGTGTGTATATGTTCTTTTGTTTTTAAATCATAATTATGCAAACAAATATTTTTTTTATTTTTTATGATTATTTTATTTTGTTATTTTTTTCAATTTTTTTTTATAGATATTTTAACATAGTAATTGTTTTTATTTTTTAATTCTTGTATTTGAATGTGTTTTTTTTGTTTTTTTCATTTTTTTATTTTCTTTTAAACTTTTATATTTTTATTTTCTTTCTTAATTTTGTTATTGAGAAAGAAAAGAAAAAAAAAATGGAAAAAAAAAATAAAATTTAAAAATAAAATAAAATAAATCAATTACTATGTTAAAAACATTTATTAAAAAATCATTAAAAAAGAACAAAGAAAAAAAAAAATTAAAAACAAATTACATAATTATAATTTAAACACACATGGGCGCACACACAACAAAACATAAAACACTTAAAAAATACAAACAAAAAACCACACACTATAGCATTTAAAAAAAAAACACTACATGGGGGGTCAATTCTCCGAATCCCTTCCCCCAATCTCCTTTGAATTTGACAAAAAAAAATCAAAGGAGATTGTTTAGGGGGATATTCTGGGAACACTCCCTTAAAATTAGTGTTTTATTTTTGTTTTTTTTATAAGTTTTTAACTTTTTATTTTTTATTTTTTAACTAGAACATAAATATTATATTGATAATGGGGTTGTAGAAAAGCTAACGATGGTTAAATAAACTATCCAGAGCTTAAAAAAACAAAATTAGGAAATCTTTTTCTACCACAAAAAGTAATTCAAAATATACTATATGAAAAACATTCCAAGTGTTTGTATTTGTGTTCTGCTTGATGAAAACTCTTGAAATTCTAATAACTTTGAAGTAGATGAAAAATCAACGTAAAACCTTGTTATTACTTACTTCTTCTTGACCCTCATTCAAGGTAGGGGAGATCTATTGTCCCAAGTCCATTGGCTCTTTGAGTTGATGGACTATGTCTTCTTCTTTGAAATTTTCTTGTGTTGAATTGTTAGATGTTCGGTTGTTTAAAGCTAAAGACAAAGTTTCCTTACAAATATTTAAAGCCAAGTTTCTCAACATAACACATTCATCTTTACGGATACTTGTTCTTTTCTTTTGATGAATCAACATGCTCATAATGTTATCATGTTGTGTTATACAATGGTGCTCAATTTTGTTTATCTTTGAAGAAATTGACAACAAAATCTTTTTGTTAAAATATATGCCTTCCTCGTGCCTTCATAATATTCTTCTAAAATCAAAGATGTCTCTATTGTAGAAGTCCTTAGTTGTCCTAGATGTTTGGAGGATGGCCTAATAGGGGGAGTTCTAACAACCCAATTGGAGAGAGGAGAGTCTCTTTCAAGATCCAGATGCTAATTAATCCAAACTTGAAACAAAGTTAGAACCAAAAGCTAGTTTCCTTGCACCAAATAATTCAAAGCTTTTAAACTCAAATAAATATGAACCAAGAGTATATTTCTAGTTTGAATATAAACATAGAAAAAAATTTGAAAGACTTACAAGCAACAAAGAACACAAGTAATTAACACTATAAGGTTTTATACGAAGGCCATAAAAATGTGGAGGTGTGGAGGTGTGGTTAATCGTTATTCTATGGAAGTGAAGTAGGAAGATGAAAATATTCCAAAGGAATCAAAATGTGCCTTGGAAAAGCATCATAGGGTCTTCTAAGAAATTACTAAGAAGATATCTCCATCTAGAGATCATGAACACCAAATTGAACTAATACTTGGAAGTACTCCTCCTAATAAAAGGGCTTGTAGATATCCACATCAGCAAAAGAAGGAGATTGAAAAAATGGTACAAGACATGTTGGATGTAGGTACTATTCAACCAAGAAGGAGTTTCTTTTCAAATACAATAATGATGGTGAGAAGAAAAGATAATGCTTGGAGTATGTGTCCTGATTATAGATATCTAAATAAAATCACCATCAAGGATAAATTCCTTATTCCAAATATTGGTGAGCTATTAGATCAACTTCATGGAGTGGTTTATTTCACAAAGTTAGATCTTAAATTGGAATACCACAAAATCCAATTAAGAGAAGAAGACATTCCCAAAACAACTTTTAGAACACATGAAGGGCATTATGAGTTCTTGGTCATGCCTATTGAGTTGAATAATGCTCCTTCTACTTGTCAAATCCTTGTGAACAAAAAATTTCAATCCCAACTTAGAAAGTTTTTGTTGGTTTTCTTTGATAATATACTTATCTATAATAAATCATGGAAGAACACATTAAACATGTGGATAAAGTCATACAAATTCTCGAGAACAATAAATTGTATGTAAAAAGTTCAAAATTTGATTTTGGGAAACAAGAAGTATATTATTTGGGTCATATGGTTTCACGAGAAAGGGTCAAGGTGGACCCTCAAAATATTCAATCTATCACAAAATGGCATGTTCCTAAGAACACCAAGAGTCTTATAGGAATTTTGGGTCTTACAGAACATTATCGAAAATTTATTAATAATTATGCAAGCACTGTAGGCCCATTCACATATTTCTTGAAGAAAAATTCATTTGTATGAAATGAAGACGCTACCTTGTCATTCTCACTCTTAAAGGATGCTATGTCTTCTACACTAGTATTGGTGTCACCTGATTTTGGTAAAAACATTCACAGAAGAATGTGATGCATCAGGACAAGGAATTGGAGCAATGTTTATGCAATAAGGGAGACCATTGGCTTTTGAAAGTAAACAATTCAAGGGAAAAGATGTGGTGACATATACATATTGAAAAAAAATGGAAAAAAAATTTACATGCAATAAAAAAATGGGGACAATATCTCATTGGGAGGGATTTTATAGTCAAGACAAACCATGAGATCTTGAAGTAATTTTTGTAGAAAATATTGTCATCAGAAGAGCAACAAAAATGGGTAGAAAAAATGCAAGGGTTTTATTTTGAAATAATTTACAAAAGGGGAAGGAAAATGTGGTCACAATTTCCCTTTTAGAATAAAATAAGACTCAAGTTTATATTCCATTACATCTTCCATTCCTATGTGGTTGGAAGAAGCTTGCCATGAATGGAAAGATGACAATAGTACTATACATAAAATACAAAGTCTAAAAGAAGGGAAGATCTCTATGGAACATTAGGAGTGGAAGAGATATCCTTTGTTACAAGGGTAAATGATTTTATACCCTCAATCAAAATTATAGCAACTAATATTAAGGGAGTCTCACAACTCTCTGATGGTGGGATATTTAGGGTTCCTTAAAACATATCAAAGAATCAACAAAAAAAAATTGGGGAAGGAATGAAGAAATATATTCAAAACATTTTAAGAGAATGTCAAGCATGCCAAAGAAATAAAGGAGAGATAGTCAAGGATCCAGGGTTACTTCAACCTTTACTCATACCTAATCAAATGTGGGAAGAGATATCAATGGAGTTTCTTACAACAAGTGAGGATTCTATTTTTCTGGTCATGGATAAACTCACAAAATATTCACATTTTTGTCGAATTCAAAGTACATATATTGCAATCCTAAAGGAAATTTCATAGACTTCATGGATTTCCTAAAGAAATAGTAAGTAATATAGATCCGAAATTCATGGGAAATTTTTGGAAAGAGTTATGGAAGATGAGTGGAACAAAACTAGCTATGAGTTAAACATATCGTCCACAAATGTATGGTTAAATACAAATACTTAAAACATGGTTATTTTCATTGTTATTCTTTAGACAAGCAATCTCAATGGGTGAATTGGCTTCCTCTAGCATAATGGTGGTATAAAACCACTATCACGCATCTACTAAGATGTGTCCATTTGAAGTTGCTTATGGATATTCGACTCCTAGTATCACATACATTTTGCATAGCTAGTCCAAAGTATAGGTAGTAGACTCACATATGGAAAATACTAAAGAAACTTTGAAAATTATTAAAGAAAACCTTCAAATGGCACATAAAAGGATAGAGAAAAAAGTGAATCAACATCGCAGTGAAAGACAATTTGAGGAGGGTGATTGGGTATTTTGGATACTACAACCTTATAAGTAATATATTCTCAAACAAAAGAAGAATTAGAAACTAGCTACAAAATTTTATGGACCCTACAAGATTGTAATGAACCGCTGCCTACTAACCCGCTTAATTGTTTTTGTGACACAAAAAAACTAAAAATATGCACATGATAACTAATTTATGCAATTAATAACATTTATAAAACCAGAATGTAACCATTCAATAACATAGCAGTAACATTCAAAATTAAACATATAAACAATGAAATTAACATTAAAAACACAACAAAAAACTTATCTTAAAATTGATGAACCAACTAGCTATGTAAAAGGGATGATCCTCCTAGCCATAGGCTTGTTGTTCTAAATATCAATAGAAAGACACCCCCTAGATGAGGCTATGAGTCCACAAGGAGGTCCAATCCTCTTGGTTTTCTACTCTCTGTAATTTATCATCCCAATACCTAGGTTCTACTCCACAACAAATTCCAATCCACTGGCTCTCTGTTTCCCCTCAATGCACACAACCCAAGGAATGGAATCCCCCTTCACTATACACAGTCCCTTAGGCCTTCCCACTTCCCTCCCGAGATCCAATGCACTCAGTTGGATAGGAAATATCACAGCTAGGGACTCTAAGGATTTTGTTTTGTTCCAGGAGTGTTCACATGACCTCTTAAGGATCTTGAGCCATTTCCTCAATAGTTAATGTCACTCATAGGAATACAACCTTCAACGGGCCTACAACCTCATTTTCAACATAAAAACCATCCCAATAATGGTTCTCCTTCAACATAGCATGGTTAGTTCTCTTTTTCTAGCACTCAACCCTCCTCTTTCTCTCCAAAACCCACATGAAAAACTGGCCCAAAAATGAACTCGAATTTCCTTTTCTTCTCAAGCAATCTTGACTCACACATTTCCAAAAAAGTAGATGTACTCATCCCATGCTATCATAAATTGGGTGATTTGACCTTTCTCACCTACCACTCTTACATCACTTTAATATCTCTTTGATGTTTCAAAGGTGAATAAACTTTAATATGAATTCGCTAAATTAATACAAATGGGTAACCCCTTGGATCCCTATTTAGCCCCCCTCTCTTGTGGAATCATAACCCCCCATCGTTACCGTCTCTCTTATACCGCAACCAACGATTATTATTTATTAATTATTTTAATGTACAAAATACATAATTTGGCCCTCAGCCATATTAATTCATACGGGCTATCCCACTCAACCATATCGGCTCACCGGCCTAATTAATATTTGCACAATTACATTATGATGGAGGGGATTAGAGATGGGGATATTGCATCATTATTTGAAATATTGGAGGAGTGGTATATGATTTAGAATTACCTTCTTCTCACATTCATAAGGTTTGTCATGTATCTTGCCTAAAAAAGGGTCTGGGATAAACTATGTCAGTGCAGATGAAACTTCCAAAATTAGTTGAAGAAGGGAAGTTTATTCTTGAACCAAATTTTTTTATAGATCAACGTTCTCTATGTATTTGAAATATAATGAGTATGGATTACCTTATCAAGTGGAATAATATGTCTCTGAAAGAAACTACATGGGAAAATCATCAATTCATGAATAAACACCCTCAATTACAAGCTTTGAGGGAAAATATTTTTTAAATAGGGGGGCCATGTTAAGGCCCTAACCCTCATTCATTATTAGTATATTAGTTATGGTCAGGTCGGGTTAGTGGTAGGTTACATCATGCTCACTTTATCTATTATTAGTCCCCGTCATAGGCATAGAGGGACTATAGCGATTGATAAATAGTTGACTTCATATTAGTTTGTTCTTTGACCAAAAATATTTGTATAATATCTATTATTGGAGCTAGGGAACTAAAGACATTGATTTTTATATAATAAAAATTACCATATATGTAATGATCTGATTGGATAACAGATTGGAGGTCTTATTGTCAGCTTCTCTATTCCCAATGTTTTATATGTGAGCATATCCAAACTTTTTGATCGTCTACAGTCTTTTTGAACCATATATTTTTCTTATGCATTGCTTGAAGGTGGATTAATGCTAGTATTAGTTCAAATGTCCGTCTTAGCATTTTATTCTAGCTAAATTTATCCCAGTGTTTGGTATGCTAGCATATCCAAAGTTTGTCCTTCGAATACATTCTCAACTGTTCAAACTATTGTTACTAATTTTATTTTATAATAAATTGTAATAATTATTTTTTGGTACATCAGAGACCTGCCACACTGCATTCTTTCTTAAATGTTTATAGAGAATTTATGACGGACTTAAATGTTTACTTAACAAGCTTCACAACGTTAAATGTTTACTTAGAAGGCTTGTTACAATGCATTTTCTTCCCTTTCTTTTTTTATTTATGCAATGTTCTCTGCACTCAATTTGGGCAATATTGTACTTCAACGGGATTGTTGGTTCATTGGTTCATGCTTGCTTCTTACATTTCCACTGATTTTTTATTTGTCTGTTGTTGTTGTTCTTGTTTGTTTGTTCATCTTGTTGCAGTTTGCACGTTTGGGGTTCTGCAACCGCAATTGGAACTACGACATTCCTATTCAACTGGTTGGTGCTTGCTTCTTTGTTCGTTGGATGTTGCTTATTGTTGTTTGATTCGACTTTGCAAGGTTCGGGTCTGCGGATGCAGTTGGGCCTTTTGGTGCTTCTTAAATGGGTTGTTATTTGTTGCTTGATCTTGTTTGCCTAAGCTATCCAATGTTAGGGTGCTGCATATGCAATTGGGTCTGTTGCTACATTGTTTTGCAGTTGGCTCCCCATAAAATACTATTAAGATAAAATAACATACAAAATTTTGTAGTCGATGTAAATTGCATCTTGTACGGCTTCAACCAGACTTTGTCGGGCTCCAACCAAGGATGATTTTAAGGATGGAAATTTATTTTAAAATGTAGAAACCTTGGTGAATCTTACTAATACTTTATATGTCAACTATAAATGTTTCACGATATTTTTGTAAAAATATTCAAATTTCTAAGTATTTTATATTATTTTTATAAAATTTTGGCGATTTTTAGGGTAAATTAATTTTATTCTATAGAATTTGAGCGAATCATTTTTAAAATAACGAATCTCGATTTTGGAAAAACCATGGAAAATTAGCCCACAAGCGAAATTTAGCCCCTAAAATCATCCCTGGCTCCAACTATATTTCATAGATGGCGATGCTTTTTCCATGGTTTATGTCTTACTATGGTTTCATAGTTATGAGAGTAAGTGTTGTTGTCTAAGAAATATAGTTATTCTCTCCTTTTTTATTTTCCTCTTGTAAACTTTCCCATTTTTCACCTTTTGTTCTTCCGCTCTATTATGTGTTTCTGGTTCTATACTTTCTCGCATTTTTGTTCTCGCGAGTTCCCGGTGTGGTGAATTGACAAATTGTTATCTCCATCTATATCTTCACATCATGATTTTGACTGACCGTCGTTTGTTTGCATACTTAGCCAATTTTATGAGTGCGGCTTCGCGGATAGGTGCTATTGAACTATGGTAACTCATGTTCGGTATATACATCTTGCACGTAGAAATTTCATGCTTTACAAATCGACCCACACTCCTCTAACTCGCAACCTTGCCTCTGCATATGATGAGTTTTTCTGTCCGATCTACCTTTCCATACTTAGGTGATTTTTCAAAGTTTCGTGGATTCACACGTTCCCAGGTTGAGGAAAGTTTAAAAGCATTTGTCGCTCGCCTCCATCCTCGCTACCTTCTGCCCTTCCCAATGGAAATTAATTATTCTTTCAAAAGTGACAACCAACCAGACAGGTTAGAAAACATTTCCTTTAATAATCGGAAATCTCGAGGACATCTCCCATTAAAATTCATAGACAGACAAATATTATGTGATTTGGTATTTTTTTGCTTGCATTTTGAATTTGCAAAAAAAAAATATTGGCTCTTTTAGTTTTTTAAAGGCTTCATCATAGTAACAGTGCAATATTGTACTACCTCACTTCCATCAACAAACGTGTCATCCACAAAGGCCTTGACGTCATGTCCCTCTTTAATACTGTGCATATGTTAGATGTTGTCAGATTTGAGAATCTTCTCAGATATGGGAATGTTAATACATGCTATTAGTCACTATTCAGTGCACATATTCGAAATGATTGGCATTAATTAGAGAAAATATCGATAGCATATATCATTAAGATGAATTAAACCAAAATATACAGAAGATCATACTGTCTTCCTCCAACGTTTATTTTAAATACTTATTGCCATTTCTCTCTATCATCAAAGAGTTGGTATTTAGGATGCCTTCGTTCTAATGTTCCTGGTCATGGACATGTTAGATAACTTAGAGATGCCATTAAGTCCCAAATGAAAGAAGAGAGACTAATTTTATGTGATGTGAGCTTTGAGCCAAAAAACAAACTCTCTTATCCAACAGAAACTCAGACAGGGGGAAAAAAAAAACATCTTATGGTTGGTGTTCTCCCTATATTTGATACTTTAGTTGGTTGAAAATCCTGCCTGGAAATTAGTTTGTTGATCTTATTTGTTTTGTTGCTGGGAGTTGGAAGGGATTTTCATGTCAAGTGCAAAATACTCCCTCGTTGAAGTATATAGTTTCTTCCAAAAACACAGATTTGGCAAGTGTATCAAATTCTGCAGAGCACACAAGAATTTGTCTTTGTCAGGGGTGTCACACTTACCGTGGCTTGCAAAATGATCTGTGATATTTGGAAATGAAGCAAAATTTTACTCCATTCACGAATGTACCCAGAAGCAGGTAAGAGAAACTGTGTGGGTGGATAAAACACGTGCTAAAATTACAGAAGTTTCTATTTCAAAGTTTGTTGAGCTACTTCTGGGTGTGGTAACAGACTTGACAGAAAGCCATGTTCTTTGTCAAAGTTTGTTCACTTTCCTCTGGATGTAGTTACAGACTCCACATACAATCAATTGCCTATCACTACTGCACATTTTTTATTTTACTATTCCTACGCATATAACTGGATTATGGACTTTGCAACATTTTTCTGAGAATTACTTTATACTACCACCTTCTGCAAAAGGTTTTGTGTGTTCAGGTAATGATTTGGTTTCTGAAAATTGTCTTTTACTACCACCTTCATGTAATCATCTTATTTCATTCTTTAGAAGGGACCTTAATGTAGTGGTGTGTTTCTAGATCTGTTTCAACCTAATTTCAATCGTCCTGTTGTTTCCCTTGCGTTGGATGGGGAAAATGCATTTCTTCTATTGTAGTTTATGTGATATTTGATAAAGATAAAATAAAAAATGTTCAAACCTTACAATTTTTATTTTTTTTAATTTAGAACAATGTATTTTTTTGAACAAACGCTCGTTTGAAAAGTTTTAGGCGTTGTTTGGGGTTCACGTCCTTCAAGAATGTTAAGTAATCACAAAATTACTATTGTTTGTGCCACTGCAATTGAGTCGTCATCCACTATGGAAATTGCATTAACACTGCAATGTGAGATAATAGATGCCTACCATGTGCCTAATGTCAAGGTCATTATCGCATAGGACACCCAAGTGTCCAAAGATTTATGGACTCAAACCAACATTGTAGATTTCGTGAGAAAGCAACACTAAGTCGATGTTCTTTGCAGGTTTGAAAATTTTGCAGTTTAAGTACTTTGACAATGAAAACCCTACTTGTTCACTGCATTGTCGCAATGTAGTCAGTAGCATTGTTCGCATTTCCACCACCTGTGACAATGTCTAAGGCTGAAGCTATCTAGAGCCTAGGGTCACCACCTATGTGGATGGTTTAAGGTGATTGTATGTCGAGTCTCTTGCTGCATCTAGAGGTCGCTCAACACTATTTGACATAGAAACTGGTTTTTTGTCAATTCTGTTACAACTTTGGCATAAAACGTTCTGTAATTTCATAATATTGATTCAAACGCCCATACATTTTCTCACGTTGGTTGGTATCCAATTTTATAATTTCCTACTGAGTGTATTCGGGCATGGAGTTATACTTGGCGTCACCTCCAAACATTACATACCTTTATGTGGGTCGTCATGTATGCCACCCCTATGACGAAAGATATATTCTGATGCGATCTGCAACATTTGATACACTTTCCAAACCTGTGTTGTTGGAAGAAGTCATGTACTTCAACAAAAGAACATTTTGCAGTTGGCTTGGATGTTCCTTCCAATTTACTGTAATAAAACAAAGAAGTTCAACATACAAATCTTCAGGCAGGCTTTTCAATCAAATAGATGATTGAATACAGGGAGAATAGCAGTCACAACATACTTGAATTTTTTTTTTTGTCTCGGCTTTTGTTGCCTAACAAGATTTTTTTCCCCCATAACTGACGTCACTTAAAATGACTCCCTCGAATTTTAATTGGGCTTGAATCACATTTCTAAGTTGTCTCGGATTTCAATGGTCAGGAACATTACAAGGAAGGCACCTTAAACCCCAAGTGTTCGACGATAGAGGGAAACTAATACTTAACAAAGAAAGGAATGTTGAATAACTAGCCAATGCAAGCAGGCTATATCTAGAAGAGACAAGCTATTCAAAAAACTGGGATAGATCTAGTTGGCATCACCAATTAAGTCCAAGACCCGAAATTGATATTCAACTCGTTGTTTTTTACGAATCAAGGATTTGATCATCAAGAATACTGTCAACAAGCTTCATTATTGTACATATTTTTTATTGGTCAGCGGCAGGCAAAATCGCAATCATTGTGGCAAATGATCTCAGTTGTATTTTGTAACCCATCTTATTTTAATATAGAATATTTGCGTTTTTTTTTTTTATGGTGTTTTCCAATCTCTGGTATTGCTTTTCATTTTATTTTGTACATTTTTTTTGTGTGTCTTTAAACATGGACGACAACATTTTATTTCTGTTGCATAGTACTTCAATTTAAATAAAGGCTACTATGTTGGTTTCTTACATTTTACATGGAAGAATAATTTGTCATAGGTCATACTTATGTGGCGTCGGCCTTATACTTAAAGAAATAAATTGGAGGAGCCGTCCTGCTTTCATTCTTCAGGTCTCGTAAATAGAATGAATTAATGACTATTACAACAAGGCAACTCAAGTGTTGATGCCATGTTCCTATTCAATATCTTGCATATATTGCAACTTCTTCTATTTGATAATATCCATGCATATATACTAATGCGAGTACTATTGGAATAAATACAAAAACTTCCTCCTTGTCAAAACTTAGCCAATTATGTGGCCACCAGGTCTCGAGTTTGCAGTATTCAACACCTATGTCCCATGTTTCGTCATATACATATTGTAGCCAAAGAACTTCCATGATATGCAATTTATGCTTTAACTAGTGAAAACTCACGAGGGGTTCGAAAATATTGGCATTAATAAAGGAACTTGTAACATCCCGCTCTGACGCACTTACCAAAATTATTATTTGAGGACACTTGCTCGCAAGTGATCTGGATTTATATGATGATAAAAATTTTCTTTCATTATAATGCATTGAGTTATATGACAGGATGTTTTTACTACCTTGGTGTAGACAGGTGCTGCTGACTCAGTTTCTTTGAGTGTGCAGGGTGTCAGACCTGGAGGATGCAGAGGCATCTGTGGAACTCCCTTGGACTCTGGATTGAGTCAGGGAGTGGGGTATTTGAGTTGTTTCATTTATGATGATATTGTTTCGTTTGATGATATACTATTGATTGTATGATATGTTGTTTGACATGATCTGACATGATGGTTGATGATGCAGGCTGACGATAGCTTGCCGACCGTGCTCACATATGGAGTAAAGGGGCCACACACGAGATCCAGAGAGATTGAGGGAGAGGTGTGGACATCATCCCTACCACAGCCTACTAGCACTCCCGCCGTGGCTCGAACTGTAGGTTAACGATTACCTAGTTCGAGGGGATCCACGATGCCGTGAGGGCAGACTGCGACAGTCGCTCACGATGATTCTAAGGGGCGCGCAATAAGGCGGGGG
>ML786372.1:452511-466866 GCA_009831015.1 Picea engelmannii | reverse complement strand
AGCTAAGAGATCAACTACAAGCTATTGAAGAGATCACTTCAGAAAAGGAATTGGTGAACATAGTACTCAATGGTCTTTCCAAGACATGGGATGCATTTTCCGCAAGCATGAACACAAGGAAGGAGTACCCAACATTTGAAGAAATTTGGACTTGCTGTGCTCAAGAAGAATCAAGGATCAATGTAAAAGAGAAACCTCAAAAGAATCACAATGATCAAGCCTTCACAACAAGATTCAAGAACTTCAGGGACAAAAGAAAGTTTGATTCAAGAAGGAAGCCAAAACAAAGAAAAGATATTTCAGAAATATAATGCTTCAACTGTCAGAAGTACGGTCACTACAAGAATCGGTGTCTTGAGCTAAAGAAAAGGAAAGAGAAGCATGAAGCATCAGTTTCCGAAGAAAAGGAACCTACAAAGAAGACTAAGAAGGATGGAAGAGACTTCTTCTACTAAAAGGTAAACAACACTATTCTTTTTTTCTGTACATATCTTGCTTGCATCGTCTCTGTACATATACTGTATATCTATCTCTTGGAAGATAATGTGTTCCAAGAATAACTATGGAAGAACAAAAAGATAAGGATGAATATCATTAGATAATACAAATCATGTGGAAGACATTACAAGATAAGATCGAAATCAGAATCAATCTTGAAGAGACTTGGAAAAAGCAAAGACAGAAAGAAGTCAACAATCGAAAGGAAACTGGAAAAAGACTCATGACATTCTATAGAAGACAATAAGGATGCAAATGGAAGAGTAGAATCTATTATATATTGTAGAAGACAATAAGGATGGAGACGAAAGCATGAACTCAGTTAGACGAAGGGAGCAGATTATATGCACTTATACATGAAGCAAGGATTAGGAGGGAGATAATCCTATGATCCATTGAAGATGATGAAAAATATATATATCCATGGTAGCAGCCATGAAAAAGACAGTACATGTTCAACTCAACTGCAGAAGAAGACCTTTTTCGAATAGAAGCCTTAAAGTATTTCTGATTGTCCATCCAGATCCGTGATCCTATGATGAAAGGTAGAAGTGGAATCCCTATGGAATGGAATCTATAAGAAACTCCATGGACCCAAAAGTAAAAGAAAAACATGAAGAGGAACATAAGGATTCCAAGAAAGAAAGAAGAACCAGAACCACCAGTCATTCTATCAAGATTCACAAGACTACCAGCCTGATATGAACTCACTAAAAGAAATCAAGCAGAAGAACTAAAAGTCGTGATGAAGAACAGTGTACGGAAGACTTATGAATGAAAGCGTTGCAAGATCCAGAACCAAAGGTTCTCCCAGATGGAGGGAGAAGACTATGATGATTGATTGTTCCAGTACACCAAACTTATCTCTATATAAGTCATTATATTATCTGCAAAATCCATGAGTCAGAATTCCACATCAGACGAATGCAAAGAATGTTCTCCAGAGAAATTGAGTAAAGAGTGCATGCAGAGCAATCTCAAGACTTTGAGACATACCAGAAAGAGACTCCTGTATACAGATAAGAAGAAGACAACTTGGTGGAGAACCTCCAGTGCACAGCAGAAGCGTGGTGAAGATTTCATATAACATCAAGATGACAACTCAGAAGATCAACTCTCGTAATGACATAAGAAGTACCACATGGATATGTTCCATTTCTCCAACTATGATATACTCTATTGTTCAAATCTACATGAAGCCTTCACAGTATTCCAGACTAAAGTACAAGAATTACATTATCCATGATGAAGTCCAGAAGGAAAAAAATGATTTCTCCAATACATATCTCCCCAGATTAGCATATAAGCATACATTTTGGTAAAGCCTCTATCCAAGACGAAAGGACTTGCATACTCAAGCTAGAGCTCATAGAAATAACTCTATTAACCGGAAGGGAAGACTCTCCAAACTAGAACAAGGTACGCAAACATTTATTTTTGTAATTAAAATATCTCTCCAGTTAGGAGGGAGCATTGAAAATATCATTTATCTTTGTAATTGAAAAATAGTCCAGAGTGGATAGATGCTTTCCTGTTCGGAAAGTAGATTGAGATTTTTGACAGACAGTGACTTCCCATTGTAGTTAACAAGGGAGGCAGACTGATTGTTGATGTATCATAGACAACGACTTCCCATTATGGGGAGTGGTCTAGGACAGTCATTCTTCTTGGCAGTCACTCTAAGTAGTGGTCAAGTAGAATGGTCCGCCTCATCGGGCAGTCATTCTTTCGAAGTTCACAGTTGTGGGAAGTTTCAAAGAATGGTCCGTTTTGGAGGTTGATGTAGAACAAACATTCCTCGAGGGTTATACATTCTCTCTAGGTTACACTTTAGTGTCGGAGGAATGGTCCAGGGTGGGGAATGGTCTGGACAGTTATTCCTCGAGGGCAGATTCATTCTCTCTAGGTTACACTTTGTTTAGTGTCAGAGGAATGGCCCAGGGTGGGGAATAGTCCAGGCTCAACAATCAGGGACAGTTATTCCTCGAGGGAAGACTCATTCTCTCTAGGTTACACTTTGTTTAGTGTCGGAAGAATGGCCCAGGGTGGGGAATAGTCCAGGACAGTCATTCCTTAGGGCAGACTCATTCTCTCCAGGTTACACTTTGTTAAGTGTCAGAGGAATGACCTAGGGTAAGGAATGGTCCAAACATTTCTTGAGGGAAGACTCATTCTCTCCAGGTTACACTTTGTTTAGTGTCGGAGGAATGGCCCAGGGTGAGAAATGGTCCAGGCTCAGAAATAAAAAATAATCCTTCTTCCTTGGTTGAGAAGAATGGGGCAGATAGCCCACTGTTGATATTCTATATTGGGGGCAGACATTCTTTCAGATCTCACAGACGTGAGTGAAAGATTGGCCCAGATGATTATTGTTGATATTCTATACTGAGGGTAAACATTATTTCAGATCTCACAGACATGAGTGAAAGATTGGCCCAGTTGATTCAGTTTTTATCATAACATTGTTTCTATGCAGATGAAGACTACTGTGGTGGCAGACATTATTTCAGATCTCACAGACATGAGTGAAAGATTGGTCTAGATGATACAGTTTTTATCATAACATTGTTTCTATGCAGGATGCTCTCATATGTTTGTTATGAAGACTATATGACAGTAGATGAGGACTACTGTGGTGAATATGTTTCACCGTTTGAAACCATACGTTGCTGATCACGTACTTATGTATTACTTGATGTGGTAGTGAACCACTAGATTGTAATTATGTACTACTATGGATAGAGACAGGTGTGTTCTATCCTCGTTCTAATTGACTTGAAGACTATCAACATTTTATTGGAGATAATGATCATTCAGATGCATGATGAATAGAGATTTTCCAGACGAAAAATAGTTCAGAGCCTTTACTCCTCTTGTATCACTCTATGGTGAGAGTGACTTATCCAGCATCATATATAACTACTCAGATGAAGTATGGTTTTGAGAGATGATGCAGCTGATGGTGATAGTGATGCTCATGATCTAGTCATGAAATAGTCTAGATGACTATATTGATGCTACCGGGTAAATGGTATGTTTTGTGCTCAAGTCCATTACCTGTAAATACCTCTCTATCTAGGAGGGAGTGTTAATATTATGGTAGCTACGGGAGGTATTTACCCCCACATGTGAACCTGACAAGAATAGAAGACTCCGAGAAGCAAGAGAAACCCTAATGAGTTGGCTAATAACCCTAAAAGCCTTGTCGGCTCAATAAGATAATTTATATTAGGCTATTAGCCTCCAAGAGAAGAAGTCAGCTAGAATTAATAATAATATACTGAACAGACACATACCCAGAAGGAGAAGTCGCCCCCAAAAAACTGGCAGGATTACTATAAATACAGGGTGCTAGTTCTCATTTGTAGCATCTCAGCAGTTGTAGATAGAGCCAGTTCTGCTCAACAGTTTCCTAGTTGGTGCGCACTGCAGTTGCAGTCTGGTGTGCAAGTTTGGAGGAGGATTGCAGGTGCAGCAGTAGTAGTAGCTAGTTTCAGTTTTGGCTTGGATATCTCTTGGCTAGGGTTTGGGACTATCTGATCAATCTTTTGTGTTGCACTATCCTTGGGGAGAGATGCACTACTCTTTGTTTGGCTATCTAGCCTAGGGTTTGCTTCCGGAAGAATTCTTAGTCAAGGTTAAGGTGCTCGGAGGGAGGCTTCGACCTGTGGTTGGGTGACGAGGGTATCGTCAATGGTAAAACGAGGACACCATCTTCTATATTCTAACATGTTGTGGGTTTCCAGTAAATGAAGTTTGAAAATTACCCCCTGCCATAGGTTGGGTAACAACTAGGATTTGTTCGGTGAAAGGGGGTTTCCCCCCAATTGAGATTTGTCCATTGAAGAAAGGTTCCCCCCCAATCAAGATTTTTCCACTGAACAAGGGTTTCCCCCCAGTTGGGATTTATCTACTAAAAAAGGGTTATCCCCCAATTGGGATTTTTCCACTAACGGAAGATTCCCCCCCAATAGGGATTTGTCCCACAGTCAGGTTTTGTTGTATGGAAGGGTTTTGCATTCTTTGATGTGAAGGTGTCCCAACAAGATTTTGTGGCGTATATGAGGCCGTTGCTTGAAGAGGGATGGTAGGTGTAACCATCACAATACTTTGCAAATGAATAGGTAATAAAACTCTTGTTTCACTCGTTACTTGTCCTAAAGTTGTAACAATATTGATTGCTTGCTGGTAGGATGGTCAGCCGGTTGACTTGATGGTCCTACATCCGCACCAGTGGTGGTAGATGTATGTGGAGGGTCAAAGAGTGGTCGGTTAAAATTATTTTTTTCATAAATATCCCGACCCAATGGAGTTCTCCATATAGGAAGAACATGAGCTTGCTATGGATCTACGATTTTAGTAGAGAGGAAAAGGGTAGTATATTCTTCATTGAAATTTGGTTGCTGTGGTTCCATGTCTAGTTGATCGTATGGCCTTGAAGGTAGCTTAGGATGATCTTCAACTACGATATTTCCTAAGGAGTCTACTCAGATAAGGAATGGATCGTGAGGGTTTGTAGGAGGGGTAGGACCTTCCTGAACTACTACTAAAGCTCCTTAGGATTTCTGATCAAAGGAGTACTGGCACTCCCAGTGTCCGAATATTTTTCGACCTCTTCACGGTAAGTGTCTTCAGGTGATTTAGGAGGTATGGGTTCATATCCTTCTGGAGAAAACCCTCGCATCCTAAGTGATCTACGAAGACCTTTATCGTACACAGTACCAATTCTAAGGACAACTAAGGTAAGCAAACAACATTCACTAAAGAATCTAGAAAACCAACAAGCAAAACAATAACTTCTCTCAATGAGCGCACTAGTTGGTGATGAAATCCAACATCGCGTGAATTAAGTGAGAAGGGGATATAATTTTAGCGTGTGGATCAGTTACGTTGGTGGCCTACTTAACAGACTTATGCCTTGGTGCAAGTTCCCTCTATAACACCCTTGTTTCCCCCAGCTTGTAATTAATCATAAAATAGGATTACCATGATAAGGCATGTGGACGATGTAAATGTATTATTGTTAAATTGCCCATCACTGACTGTTGGGGGGTGAAGCCTTAAAGTACGAGCCATGATATATCTAGAGGAAAGAATCAGTTAATGAAGAAAAGGACTGGTGGTTGAATAATCAACCACCCCCATGAATGGAAACATGGGCTGTCAGCCCGAAGTACCACATAGAACTGCAGACCCGAGCTTCCTTCTGACAGAAGGAACAAGATAGGTCAGAAACCTTCCAAAAATAAAGAAGGTAACCATAAGATAGAGACGCAGATAGTGAGAGAGGAGACATGATACGAGAGCGCAAGCTCAAAAGGAGATGCACGAACCAAAATGAAGTGTAGAGAACATGAACTGAAGAACCAGAATGCGAGCTTGATGTTGAGGAAGCATCTAATAAACCTCGCAGGGTCGTTGTGACATAGAGAGTCTCTATGAAAGATGGCATAAATTCCCTAGTGATATCATGGCTTGGCATGGGGGTGGCCAGAGCGCTAAGAATGAATGCCTCTGAGCCTATGGTTGGGTGGAAAGGTGAACACCCACAGTTAGTTAGTTGGCTGCAACCTGTAATAGATAAGTATTCTCATATCTTGTGTAATTGATATGTAACAGTAAATAAAGTTGGATATATTGTGAATGTTCAGGGATGTGCATGTTTACTTGATAGTTAGATCGCGCCCCTTTCATTTCTACTTGATTGTGTATTTAGATAAGTAATAAATTATATAGTTTGGACATGATTGTACTCGTAAATGCTTGATCCCCATGGTGGATTAAAATAGGGCAATGGAACTGTGAGGTCGTAGACCTTGGGAACAGTTTCACGTATGCACGCCTATACTTCCATTTTTTTGGGGTCTCCTAGAAAAAAGAGTCTGTTAAGCTCAGGAGAAAGAGCACAAAGCACACGCTAGCGCCTAAGTCCTTCATAACTGATGAATCTCATGAAGGATAGCGAGATTCAAGTATCGAAAGGGAATATCCTTTCATTTGGAAGATGAACGGATGAGATCCGTTCGGGAGGATCCAAGGTTTGTCATGACTGTTAGATTTGAAGAAGGAGCACAGGCGTTAACGCCTCGACTCCTTCAGTATTCACGAGTTCGATGAATGTTGGTAATCATCGTAAAGGAGACATATTATCTGAATCCTGGAGCCCACGAAAGACGTAGACTGTTGATTTGAGATTAGTCTCAGTCGTCCGATATGCTAATTCAGAGTTCGTGCATTCGGGAGAATTGCGTGTTGGAGCAGCCAAAACCTCCAAAGGTTGAATTCACAAGTGATATGGACCATATATCTATGGATCCTTCAGGATCCTTCTCGACCGTCCGATCTATGAGTTCAAAGTTCACACTTCAGGATAATTGCGAGTTGGAGTGACCAAAACCTTCGAAGGCGAAGTTACAGAGCACTCAAGGGTTAAGCCCCGTGTCATATCCCGAGGTCACATTTGAGAAGGGCCTAGCAAGAGAATATGGCACCCATTGTTTTGGAACTTTCTGAAGCATCTGACCTTGAAGTTTTGGTGGGCCGTTGATCTGGAAAGAGAGAAGGGACCTTCAATTCCTGTCCCACCATTTCGGAACTTCGCTAGTTCGGAGTTCGGATGAATTGGCGAGTGGTGAGGTGAAAAACGCCCGAAGCTGAAGTTATGAAGCGCCCTTTGAGTAGGCATTGAGTCACATCCTGAGGTGATATGAAGGAAGGGGCTAACATGGAGAGCTAGTGTCAGTTTCTCAAATCCTTCAAAGGGGCCAGGAAAGAGCCTATGGGTTTCGAAGAACCTGCAATATGAAGAAAGGGGAGCCTAGAGAGAGTTAACGAAAGTGAAATTATGATGCCCCAACCCTTAAAATATCAATTAGGGGTAGGATGTGTTACACCCTCACGGTTTGACCCATGGGTTACCCTCCAGGGATCCTGAGTGAGTTTGAGCAACATCTGATGTAGGTACCACGAAGAATTCCCTTCACCATCACCTCATGTAAGGACCCTAAATATTATGGCCACTAAGGATACTAGCTCGCAGCCAACCTCTTGGCGGGTATAGTCGATAGTCAGGTCCGAACGTATGGGTAGGATATCAAGTCCGAAATTCTTCAAGAGAACTGAGGACAAATGAATTGGTAAACTCCAGAGGACCCCAAACGGATTCAGAATTCATGAAGCTTTGAGACCAAATGAAAACAATTTATTCTCAAGAAACCCCCCAATATACGACCATTCCACTAAGATTCTGAGTTTATATTGAATGGTATTCTAACAACCTATTACAAAGCTCTATTCCTAGTCTATTGTTGGTGTAAATATCTAAAAAATAAAAGTTTCTAGTTCAATTTTAATTAGCTCTTATTTTTTGTGGTAGTTTGTTACGCAAGGGTGAATGATAGTGAAATTGATTATGTTTGAGACTCGACTCCACAAGAAGGTAAAAAGAATGATATATAAAGTTTCTTTTCAATGAACTTCTAGTTATGGGAAGGAGAATAGTTTCTTTTCTTTTCGTCATTAAAAAACACTTAAGAATGCAAAATTTTATGTTATTTTGTTCCCAAACAAGAATTCACACAATTTCCAAATTATCACAAAAACCTTTTAATATCCAAAACCAACGCATATGAATACTTCTTTGTTTGATTGTGGATGCAAATTATGATGTTGTCTAATGCTTCATTTTTTCACTAATAATGAAAAAGTTCACTATGATGATTGAAAAGAGTAAGAAGAAAAAGAGCATACAAACAAATACACTCTCAACAATAAACAAGAGACCGAAAGAAGAACAAATATCAAACTATTCAAATAAAGATTCAAAAACACTAACAAGTCAAAAAGTCATACTTTATAGTCTTCAAGAATTGAGTAAGGGATCAAAGACAAATAAATCAATGGACTTTTGATCAATAATATTTCCTGTGAATTCCTCTAACCAATCAAATAATCAAGAAGAGCAGCAAAAGGAAACCAAATATTAGAGAGAAAGGTTGATTTGCAATCAAGAAAGACAACACAAACTCAATAAAGAAAAAAAGAATGAAGAACAAGTTTTAGTCAAACATGAGCCAAGATCAGAGAGAAGGATTTTTGAGTTAAAGAAGGAGATCCAAAGACTATACCCAACAAGCAAGAAACCCTGAACATTTCCAAAAAGGGGAAAATCAACGCTCTGGTAACCAAGATACCAGAGCACTACAACGCTCCCTAGAAGGCTATGGGGGAGCACTGATCAAGGAACACCACTCTATATTGAACTGTAGGGGAGTGCTAGCTCCGAGGAAAGTTTTAGAAAAAGCTCAAAAATCTCAGTAACTAACGAAAATTCAGTAAGAGGCTCTGTGAGACAACTAGCAAATACAAAGGAGATAAAAAATTCAGATCAAATAAGAAAATAGGATCTAAGGATAGGAAAAATTCTCAGACGAACCAAGGGAAGAACAAACTAAAATATCGTTCCCCAGTGGAGTCACCAATTTCTGTTACGAAAATATTCCCCTACAGACATGTGAACTTTCCCTTGGATTACAAGCCCCTCTACCAAGACATGAAATTATATTTGGACACTACCATTCCTATAGATTCATTTTATCCATCGAAAAATAGATAAGGAGGGGAAGTATGATGTACCTCGTTTATGACATTTTTCCAAGCTTCTCCAATCCACGCGCTCTAAACAATACCTGCAATAGACAAAAAGAAACAAATGGCTATCTCCTACTCTAATGGATTAGACAAAATCAATCGATCTATGAAAATTAAGACAAGTATATACAAGCACATGTAAACACATACTTGAAGGAAATAGGCCAAGTATATTAATGAAAAATTCAAAAGGAAACTTACAATATTTAGATGATGTTGCAACAACCTCTCCAAGTCCTCCTCGTCCAACCCTTGCTCGAAAGATCCACAATCAAAATAACAATGCTTTGCTCATTTTATCCTCCTTTTAACCATGGGAATGCCTCCATTTATAGGCTTTGAGAGGCTCAACTACCTTAGATATATTTGGAATTAGTTGAGGATATGGCTGCAACAATTGTGATATCTTTCTTAGATGCAGCCTTGGAGTTAGATTTGATCCAAACTAACGCAATCCATCCATAGCTCTCTTTAGAGGAAAGTGGGATTTCCTCCAAGATTCCCTCAACCAACTCAATGCTCCCTTAATATGGGCAACAAAGCATTGTAGCACTCCCCCTAAGATGGACAAGAATCTCTAGTGCTCCCTGTGTATGAGGAGGGATCGCCGATCTTCCAAAAAGTTACCAAGATGAGTAATTCCTTAGTAAAAGTACTTGTTCCGACTGTCGGATGACGAGGATTCTTCTTCTAACATGTTTTATGGGTTGTAGCAAGTGTTTTCATGGTGTCGTTCGAGATGGGACACTTAGGAAAAGCGAATGCAACACTTACGACACTTGAGACAAAAGTGAGACATTTATGAAACTTGCGACAATGAAAGTGTGACACTATAGAAGTGAGGAATTTTGATGTGTAACACAAAGCACATTCAAAAAATGATTAGAACTGAAAGAAACCAAGTGTGAGATAACTTGTTCAATCAAGGGCTTGAAGGTGTAAAAGAGAAAGAAGATAAACACTCTTGAAAATCTTCAAAAAATGAGAAACAAGAATCAATATTCAAGGCTGGGTTGCGGTAAACAAGAGAGTCCTAGTCATTCAAAAAGTGAGATGTTTCAATTAAGAAAAGAAGGGATCAATACCAAACAACCTTTTCAAGATCTAGTCGATGAAAACTCCTAAGCAATCAAGCAATCTAGAAACTTTGTGAGATGAAGATCAAACAACTGAAAAGTAGGATGAACCAAGGGATCTTGTTAACCCAAGGGGACCATATAATTTCTCAACTAGGAGAAGTTTGCAAACTCAAAGAAGTAAATGAAATGAGTAATAAATGTCAATTTCTCAATCAAAAGAAAGTCAAAGATAGATCAGGAGACTCTAGGATAAAAACCTCTTAACAATAGATTAAGTAAAAACAAGAAGAAACTCATAAATCCACCTAGAAGGAGAGATTGACGCCCTTGTTACCAAATGAAAAAAGTGCTATGGATCTCCCTAAGAGACAAATGGGGAGCGCCAGTTAGGTCAGTGGCACTCTGGTATGAACTGCAAGGGAGTGTTGGTCCTGAAAAATCTTAAAAATGGATTCCAAAAGATAAAACTCAACAGATACTCAGTCAATGACTCTGTGAACTATTCAATCAAGAATATGGAAGGGGAAATAAATTAGAATCAAGCATCAAACAAGCAAGATCTAATCACAAGAAAGGATTCAAGACGAACCAAAGGAAAGACTAGTCAAATTCCTTCCCCAGTGGAGTCACCATTTTTCTATTATGAGAATTCTTACCCTATGGATAGGCTAAGCTCCCCTTTGGACCAAGACCCCTTCTTTGGTCCAAAGATAGAATTAAACAAGTGGTTGCTACTTTCCTTATAGATCTAGTTCATTAACCTATAGATAAAAGGAGGAATACACACCAATTTTCGAGAGTTTTCCCTTGTTGCTCCATCCTTTTTCCTCATTGTTCCAATTCTTTTAGTGACCATAGAGACTTGCAAAACAAGAGGCAAGAAAACCTTCCTACTTCTACTAGATTTTTTTAGATAAAAACCAGATCTATCTATACCTGAATTGAATTAAGCATAGACACTATCATGAACACAATAGAGAAATAAATAGGTCAAGATAATATTAAATGGAAAGACAAAAGAAGGTACTTACAAATCACATTGATGTTGTAGAAATATTCTCCAAGCTCTCCTCGTCTATCCCCTTGCACAAATATCTTACGATCATAATGATGATACTTCAACAATTTCCTTCTCTCAGGATCAAAGGTTTGACACCTGAAATCTTCCTCCCTTTCACCATGGAAATCCCTTCAATTTATAGGATTGGGAGGCTCAACCACCATGAGATAATGAGTTAAATGGTTGAGGATATGGCTCCATGAGTTGGGATTTGATTCTATTATAGTGCCCTAGGATACGATTCGACCCAAAACAACCTTCTCCTTTAAGAGTTGTCCCTTAAGAATAGTTGGGATGCGCCATATTTTTCTCTAACCACACTGGTGCTCCCTTTAAGTGAGAGACAGAGCACCATTGGCACCCCTAAGAAAGGAAGGGGGAGCGCTGGTGCTCCCTAAGCATGAGTAGGGGAGTGCCACCCTTCATAAATGCCCAAAAATGATCAAATTTTCCAAGTAAAAGGTGTAGTTCCGGACACGAAATGATTTGTTTTCTCTTCCAAACCAACTTAGGGATTGTGACAAATGTGTTTCATGATGTCAACGGGTTGCGAAACTTAGCAAAGTGAATGTGACACTTAGTAATGTGCATACGACACTTGAGACAGTGCATGTGACACTTAACAAGGTGCATACATCACTTTGCAACACTTACACCACTTAGGGTGCGACACTTAAGTGTGACATTTTGATATGTAACATATATGCACATGCTCCAAAATCAAATGTGAAGTGTGAGAATGTACAGATGAATTACTCCACCGTAAGTCTCGGCCTAACATCATGAATTCACACTACCACTTTGAATTATAATCCATGAATACAATTAAGGGATAGAGAATGTGGTTATCTCCCCATTTATTCTTATTTTTTGAGCCTCCAAGTGAGATGATTCATTAAATAACTTGTCAAMTTAATAATTCATGCATCTTAGAATGCRCAAGAAATCAACCCTTTCAAACCTCTTTACCTTAGATTGGATTCTAGAGATAATCCTTACTAACTTGCAATCTAGAAGAGGGGAGAAACAATGCATATGCCTTATAATRATTATGGAATCTCCAATAATAATCAAGCTCTTGATCCAMMTTGAATCAAAGAGCTCAAGTCCTTGACAAAGAGTAAGCTATTCAACTTTATTAATTGTTACTTTACTTAGACCCCATCCAAAACTAATTTCTTAATATCTAATCGTGATCTCTCCAAACCTATTATCCTTAATAGTTTTATATTTATTAATATCTTCATTATAAATAATTTCCATAAACCACAAAACTATAAGTTATGAAATATTATATATTAAAAAATATGAAAAAAAAACAAAAACAAAAATATAATACATATTTTAGATAAAAACCAGATCTATCTATACCCGACTTGAATTAAGCATAGACACTATCATGAACATAATAGAGAAATAAATAGGTCAAGATAATATTAAATGGAAAGACAAAAGAAGGTACTTACAAATCACATTGATGTTGTAGAAATATTCTCCAAGATCTCCTCGTCTATCCCCTTGCACAAATATCTTACGATCAGAATGATGATACTTCAACAATTTCCTTCTCTCAAGATCAAAGGTTTGACACCTGAAATCTTCCTCCCTTTCACCATGGAAATCCCTTCAATTTATAGGATTGGGAGGCTCAACCACCATGAGATAATGATCAGGTAAATGGTTGAGGATATGGCTCCACGAGTTGGGATTTGATTCTACTATAGTGCCCTAGGATACGATTCGACCCAAAACAACCTTCTCCTTTAAGAGTTGTCCCTTAAGAATAGTTGGGATGCGCCATATTTTTCTCTAACCACACTGGTGCTCCCTTTGAGTGAGAGACAGAGCACCATTGTCACCCCCTAAGCAAGGAAGGGGGAGAGCTGGTGCTCCCTAAGCATGAGTAGGGGAGTGCCACCCTTCATAAATGCCCAAAAATGGTCAAATTTTCCAAGTAAAAGGTGTAGTTCCGGACGCGAAATGATTTGTTTTCTCTTCCAAACCGACTTAGGGATTGTGACAAATGTGTTTCATGGTGTCAATGGGTTGCAAAACTTAGAAAAGTGAATGCGACACTTAGTAATGTGCATACGACACTTGAGACAGTGCATGCAACACTTAACAAGGTGCATACATCACTTTGCAACACTTACACCACTTAGGGTGCGACACTTAAGTGTGACATTTTGATATGTAACATATATGTACATGCTCCAAAATCAAATGTGAAGTGTGAGAATGTACAGATGAATTACTCCACCTTAAGTCTCGGCCTAACATCACGAATTCACACTACCACTTTGAATTATAATCCATGAATACAATTAAGGGATAGAGAATGTGGTTATCTCCCCATTTATTCTTATTTTTTGAGTCTCCAAGTGAGATGATTCATTAAATAAATTGTCAAATTAATAATTCATGCATCTTATAATGCGCAAGAAATCAACTCTTTCAAACCTCTTTACCTTAGATTAGATTCTAGAGATAATCCTTACTAACTTGCAATCTAGAAGAGGGGAGAAACAATGCATATGCCTTATAATGATTATGGAATCTCCAATAATAATCAAGCTCTTGATCCACCTTGAATCAAAGAGCTCAAATCCTTGACAAAGAGTAAGCTATTCAACTTTATTAATTATTACTTTACTTAGACCCCATCCAAAACTAATTTCTTAATATCTAATCGTGATCTCTCCAAACCTATTATCCTTAATAATTTTATATTTATTAATATCTTCAATATAAATAATTTCCATAAACCACAAAACTATAAGTTATGAAATATTATATATTAAAAAATATGAAAGAAAAAACATATACCAAAAATATAATAAATATTTTTGAAACCACCAAGTTTCATCATCTCAAAACAATTACCACTGTATTGGTTAGGTCCGTGCCATAATGTGTTTAGATCAAATTAAGTATAACAAAGTCTCAAGTATAATAAAATATTGTTGTTAAAATCATATTGCCCCTTAATGTTTATTGATTATATTGCCTCTCTAATGTTTATTGATTAGTAATATATATATATATATATATATATATATATATATATAT
>ML786372.1:421244-452228 GCA_009831015.1 Picea engelmannii | reverse complement strand
ATATATATATATATATATATATATATATATATATATATATATATATATATATAATTATAATTTAATCTATTGTTTATTTAAAAATAAAAATAAAAATAAAATCTTTAAAGATTTAAAATATGAATGAATTGTTTTAATTAAACACTTTTTATTAGTTTTCAAAGGGACTATAACATTTGATTTATTGTTGATTGGCTATTAGTTTTTTGTTTGACTTAAATTTTTCAGTTATTTTCAATGTTGAACATAGAACAGTCGTAATAAAACTTTTATTGTAATTAAAATAAATAAAACCCTCTATTTTTCTATAATATAATTGGACTTCAACTTTCACCTCTTATTGTCCGAGGGTGGTTGGGTGCATTAATACCCCTTATTTGTCATGCTCTATAAAAAATAAATGAATAAATATGTTATGTCAAAAGTAAGTGAATAAATATGTTAGATATGTTTTGATATTTTGTTTACAATTGCTTGTTACATAAAGATTGAGACATCTATCTAATCATCGCCCTGGTTGTCTATTCATTGCAACCTTGCATATCAATTTAGTCGTCACATAAAGCTTGAGACATCTATCTAATCACCACCCTAGCTATCTATTCACAACAACCCTGCATATCAATTCAGACCTTATCTAGGCAATGCTATAGTTCTGCAATGTCATCTGTCCACTGCCTCTCATTCTCAGAGCTCACCGCTTTCCTCAATGTGAGAGCCTGCAACGCCTTCTTCCACCATAAATATTGCAATGAAGTCTTTCCTCAATGTGAAATCCTGCACCACCTTCTTCCACCCTCAAGATTGCAATGAAGCGATTATTGTAATGAAGTTTAAAATCTTAATAAAAAACAGAGTGTAGAAGCAAATCAAAGTAAGATCTTGCACCGCCTTCTTCCACCCTCAAGATTGCAATGAAGCGAACATTTTAATGAAGTTTAAAATCTTAATACAAACCAAAGTGCAAAAGCAGATCAAAGTAGTGCTCCAATGTTGAAGTTAGGTAAAAAAAACCTCATTTGGCTGCAACATACCTATACTCAATCCAATAAAAGAAGATATTGGGAAGCCCAAAGCTCTTGGGAGCTTTGATCTCAAGACGTCCAGGTCCTATTCTTACATCTTCCTTTAAGGGTCTAGGTCACATATTCTTCATCTAGCTCGTCCTCAACCGCAAGAACAACAACTTAGCTGAGCACGAAGTTGAATCCCCTTCAAAATCTCCAACTCTAAGTCAAACTATATGGAGAGAGCCCCACATCAATCATTTCAACCGAAATGAGCCAATCTATGTTGAACCACTAGTCAACTATTGTAGCTACTGTAACTTTTTGTTGACCATTAATTGTTTTCCCTCTATTCTTTCTTGTGACTTGCTTTGATCACCATAATTCTATACTCAAGAGAGACCTTTGCATTCTCCCTTGACAGTTCCTACATAGAAAAACACATTTTGAATTCTTTCTCATTTTCCATAATGTTCCACCGAGTTCAAACAGAAAATGCCCTATCTCTGGAAGCCCTCCGCGAAGATGTAGGAAACATGAAAGCATTGTCTAAAAGGCGATCCATCCTATCAAGCATATGTCAGATAGTATTCATTGGTGAAAAAAGGTTCACGTCATTTGTATTATAAATGACATGAAAATACTAAATATTCTAGCTATAAATCATATTTGAACCAGGCTAATCCTTGGTGATTCGAGGAAGCATTTCAATTTCATTGATTGCATGATGTGAGGGATAGTGGACCCCCACATATGAATGAAACAACCTCTACTAGGATTGACTCAAGGTTTATATGCTAGTTTACTCATTCGCTGATTGAAAGGGCAGTTTCTAAGGGAAGTTCTAGGCTAATTTCATAGGAAAGAGAGTTCGACTCCGATCGTAATGAGTGATAGGCAGGCATAAATGGGCCTCATCATGAATTCGCTAAACTGTTTCCAATTTTTAAGCCAATAAATTTTTTTTTAAGCCAATAAAAAAATAGCATTTTTTTATATTAAAAGGTACTTGTACTGTATCCACAACATTTACATACATCAAAATTCAAAAAAGAGTATCTTGAACTATATTAATTTTGAAATATATAATACTATCCTCTAACAAAGTTTCCAAATCTTAAGTTCCCAAAGCAGATTTTCATGTAATTTCACAAGTAACCTCCTCAACAAACTATTCCCCAAAAAATGCAATTTTAAAAAACATTCATGACATTAAGGATGAACATTGCCTTGTGCTTCTTGTCTCTAAAGTCCCCCTTTAGAGTGAGGAGGACTTTGTTCCTCAATTGCCATTGGGTCCCTATTTGTAAAACTTCTAATACCCAACAAGATGGTAATCTAGCTCAATAGATTTTAACTCATAAAATTTAAGTCTTGATGCAAAAATAAAATTCAGATCTATACTATGATTACACAAGCTGAGTAGAATTGCATGCACAATGGAAAATAAATATCCAAACACACAATAACTCCATATATACCTTGGAAACCTGAAGTTGGGGAAAACCAGCAAAGGAGGGATTTTATTTTTTTCTTCTTAAGAAAATATCAGTAGAAAAATACAAAGAATACAACTCAGAAAATTCTTACAACAGATCTGATATATTACATCCTTGAAACAGTCCTCTCTGGGTGTTGTATGACCTCCCAAAAATCTCTAGAACTGATATAAATGGATCCCAGTTGAAGCTGTCTCTTTTCAAAACTGTACGACCCACATAGTGCACCTCTTTCAAACCATGTGTGGCTTGCTAAACTCAACACATGCCCTACAACAAGAGATCGACCTGTACAACCCATTGTATGACCTTGTACGATGTATATATGTATCCTGTATGACCCTTTTTCACGCCCAACAAATGACCCCTGCAAAACGCTACCCTTCAACCCTCAAATCAACCTCTTTAATTGCTACCCTTGCTAAAAATATCTCTACAGAAAAATTGGCCTCTTGGTTTAACCCTTGTGCCTCCTCCTTTCTTGTTCAATCACCCTCAAAGATGATATTTCATTGTTCCCTCACACTCACTTCAAAATATTGAATTTATCCTTCTAGATATTTCCAAAAGAGATCAATGATCCAGATTAAATCTCATCTCTTTCTTGGGATCAAAAAACAACTTAAATTATTTCCAAAGTAAACTTTAGAAACTCGGTAAATAAAGTCAACGAAAAACTAGAACTTTAATTTTTCATACTTTCCTAAGTTAGACTTAGGCAAAATTAAAAAGTTGTCTTGGATAATTTTAATGTCCCCTACATGCCTAGGACACATAGACATGAGAATACACCTTCTCTCTACTACAAATTTAACACTCCCTCTTACCGAGGAAGGTGGTCTACACAATCTCCGACTTGTCTCCGAAGAAAACAAATTTTCCTTTTACCAAATACTTCGTGAGAATGTCTGCAATCTACTCACTGGTTGGCACATATTATAGCTTCACGGTTCCTTTCTGCTCCCAATCCCTAATGAAGTGATAACGTATCTCGATGTGTTTGGATCTATCACGAAACACATGATTCTTATAGAGCTTGATGCAACTGATTGTCACAGTGGATAACTTTAGTTTCCAACTTCTAATCAAACAACCCCATGAGCAGCTTCCGAAGCCAAATGGCCTCACATGATGCCAAGTTGGCTGCCATATATTCAACCTCCGTAGAACTCAAGGAAACTAACTTCTGCTTCCTGTTGAACCAAGAAGCAACACCCAAACCCAAGCTGAAACAACAACCTGATGTGCTCTTCCTGTCCACAACGCTACATGCCCAATTTGCATCTGAATAACCCAAAAGATTCACTCCATCCCCCTGGATATAGCTCAATCCATACTCGACTATCCCAAGCATATACCTCGACATATGTTTCGCAACCACCTAGTTTACATGCTTCGACTCAACCATGAATTGACTGAGTGTGTTGACTAGAAAACACAAATATGGCCCAGTGTTAATGATCTAGAAGGATCCAAAACACTCAAAATTTGATCTTCTCAAATGCAAATGAAAATGAATCCATTGCGTAGAGCTCGACGCGAGCTTTCCAATGGTGCGTGATTCACCTCAAACAGACGTCGTATGAGGAAGATATCACATTTTAAAGTTTCAACAAAACAAGGGAAAAATGGAAAACATGAGTGCCATGTGGCATTGTACAGACTGCTGACTTGGCATGTTTGTACAATGACATGACAAAGTGACATGGAATCTGTACAATGATGCAACATGGTGATGTGGCATTTTTACAATGATGTGGCATCTGTATAGTGACATGGTATCACTATCATCAAGACGACATGGAATCCGTACGATGAGTTGGCAATGGTGGCCAATGAGAGGTTGCCATGTGGACAACCTAGATGGTTCCATGTGGCATCTTCTAGAAGGGAAGTGAGGCCTGACGCATCTCGCCAAATATGGAAGATTCCACCAAATCTGGTGAATTCCCATTAAATTTGGTAGATTGTGCCTTATTTAACTGGGCACACAAATCAATGCAAGGGAGTTCTGGCACAAAAATCGATGCAATACAGACTAATGCAGTCTTGGAGTTTGTGCTAGAGGGGGAGTCCTGAGAACCTATTTAGAACTCTATCGTTTTTATACTCAAAAGTCTCAAAATTTTGAGAGGATTCCAAATTTGACATCTATTTTTGAGTTGGTGCAACTGAACAAAAAAGTGTTGTAGAGATGCATGGGCACAAAAATCGAGGTAGTATAGATCTGACAGAGCGCAACATTGGATTTTGTGCCAGAAGGGGAGTACTAATGGCTTGTGCAAAAGTATATCGAATTTATACTCAAAGTTACAGAATTTTAAGAGGAGTGTGAATTTGACCTCTGTTTCTGATTTTGAGTAGCCGATCAAAAAAATGTTTCCAGATCCTTTGTTACCGAGCCAAGTATAACATAGTCTATACTCTAAAGTCTCATATTTTCCTGTAGAATCCAATGGTGGTTTCTATTTCTATCATAGAGTTGTAGATATGAAAGGTGGTTTCAAGAGTTGATATGTAAGCCTTTATTTTGTATTCTTAAAGCATTTGAGATTAATGAAGAGCTGTCTCATTGTTGGGAGTGGACCCAGAGACGTAGCTAGGATGTCTGGTGAACTCTATTATCAAGTTTTGGTGTGCTTGTGTTGATATTGTTCTCTCTCAATATCTTCTTTAACATCTCACAAATTACTTATGAAGAATGGATTAAGCAAGTCAATGTTCATAAGTTTAAGAGTTTAGTTAAGTGAAGCAATTCACATAACATTGAAAGATGCACTGTCAAAATTAAAGATCTTGGAAACTGAAAAAGATTTGTTATCAATGAAGGAATAATGGTTAGATTGGTAACTTAATATTTTCAGATCAAGAGCTATCAGAGCAGGGTTGACAGATGAATGCTTACAAGAGATAGACTAAAGAAAGGTGAAGGCAAGCTTGCAAGTTACAATCCAAGAATTGAAAGGAGAATTCATAAACGTGAAATGGCTTCCGTGGGAAAGGAATGAGAAGATCCTCCCATGAGCCCCAAGGAAGTGATGGATACACTCCGTACAATGAGGGTAATGAATGATGTTTTCAGACCCTTTATCGATGTTTTTATCATGGTGTACTTAGGTTACATTTTGGTCTTTAGTCGTACTTGGAAGGATCATGTGATGCATGTAAAGAAAGTACTTGATGTACTGAAAAGGGAGAAGTTATTTGTGAACTTGTATAAATGTGAGTTTGACAAGACCTCTCTTGTATACTTGGGTTATGTTGTAGGGAATGGTCAGTTGAAGGTAGATCCCTCTAAGGTGAAAGTCATCTTAAATTGGCCCAAGACAAGTACTGTGATGGAAGTAAGAAGCATCCCAGGGGTAGTACAATACTGGAGGACATTTATTGCTAATTTATCATATATAGAAGTTCCTTTGCATGCATTAACAAGTGTGAAACATGTCTTTTAGCGGGGAGGCAAGAAACAAAAATCCTTCAAGACATTGAAAGAGAAGTTGAATACAACACCAAGTTGTGATCCAGATCATTACCATGAATTGGTGAATTTATTTAGTGAAATTGTTAGAAGAAGGAGTCCATGAAGAAGCCCACCTATCCCTTCCCTGGATAGGTATCTGGGAAGATTCCATTACAGGGAAGCAGCTTGCAGTAGAACAATTATGATTATCATTTTGGGGAAGTAGCCTAAAATGGAACATTAATGTTTATCATTTGTAAATAACAAAGTTAGCATGCATATGTAGTCCTTCTAAATTATGTTTCCATTGTTGTAAAGTAGGATGGAAATAATCTTCTTTGTATGAAGCAAGGAGGTAGAATACTTATTACAAGAAAGTATAGGTGGCTATTGATTAAATGTCATGTAAAGTGTATGATTTATGCTATGTACATCACAAAGATGTTATGTAAATGCCATGTTCATGTAATATGTATTCTTAATGCCTTATAAATAAGAAAGTCAAACAATACAATTGTTATGTACATCACAAAGATGTTATGTAAATGCCATGTTCATGTAATATGTATTATTAATGCCTTGTAAATAAGCAAGTCAAGAAATATAGTTGTTTGGGAAACCATGTTTGGATTTTTCTTTTAGGGAAGCGAGTGAAGGAAATCAACAAGAAGTTCATTTAGAGGCTCCAATAGATGCATCAAGTAGTACAAGAATAGTGAAGCCAAGATGGCCCATGGCATGACCAAGACTAGAATGATAAAATCCAATATGGAAGTCCAAGATGGAGATCAAATTCAATATGGAGAGCCAAGATAGAGATCCAAGATGGAAATTCAAGATGGAGAGCCAAGATAGAGATCCAAGATGGAAATTCAAGATCGAGGTCCAAGATGGAGATCAAATATGAGATTGAGATCCAAGATGGGAATCTAAGATGGAGATTCAAGATGGAGATCCAAAATGGATATCCAATATGAAGAGCCAAGATGGAGAGCCAATATAGAGATCCAAGATGGAAATCCGAGACGAAGATCGATCTCGGGAAGTCCAATATGAAGACCAGTTCTAAGATGGAGATCAATTTGAAGTACATTTCAGCAAGGTGGAAGAGTGAGGAATATTTATTATCACTAAGTTGATGAATAATACATACATTTGGAGGTCCAAAAGTTCTTTAGTGGGGAGGTGTGATCCAGAACGCTAAAAAATTGATTTTTTCAAATGAAAATGAAAATGTTTCCACTCGTAGAGGTTGAAAGGAGATTTCCAATGACGCATGATTCGCCTCAAATGGACATTCTATGAGGAAGATATCAAATTTTGTAGTTTCGACAAAAGAACAAAAAATGGAAAACATGAGTGCCACATGGCACTGTACGGACTGCTGATGTGGCATGCTTGTACAATGATGTGGCAAGGTGGCCTAGAAACCATAAAATGATGTGTCATCCCAATCAACAAGATGACGTGGCATCCATACGGTGAGTTGGTAGCGGTGGTGAATGAGAGACTACTACATGGACCAACCAAGTGGTGCTCGGTGGCACCTTCTAGAAGGCCAATGAGGCCTGGTGCATCCCGCCAAATCTGGCGTATTCCACCAAATCTGTAGAAATCCCACTAAATTTGGCATGTTGTGCCTTATTTAATTAGGCACGCAAATCAATGCATGGGGAGGTATGGCATGGAAATTGATGCAGTAGAGATTAACGCAGCCTTGGCATTTGTGCTAGAGGAGGAATCCCGAGAGCCTATTTAGAACCCTATCGAGTTTATACTCAAAAGTATCAGAATTTCGAGAGGAGTTTGAATCTAACCTTTGTTTCTAAGTTGGTGTAGATGAACAAAAAAGTGTTGAAGAGGTGCATAGGCATGAAAACTGAGGCGGTACAAATCTGACATAGTACAACATTGGAGTTTGTGCTAGAGGGGGAGTCTTGAGGGCCTTTGCAGAAGTATCTAGACTTTATACTCAAAAGTTGCATAATTTCAAGAGGAGTCCAAATATGACCTCTATTTTTGAGTTTGAGTAGCCGATAAAAAATAGCTTCCAGATCCTTTTCTCCCGAGCCAAGTATATCAGAGTCTATAATCCAAAGTTTCTGATTTTCCTATATAATCCAATGGTGGTTTCAGTTTCTTTCACAGAGTTGCAGATATGAAAGGTGGTTTCAAGAGTTGATATGTAAGCCTTTCTTTTGTATTCTTAAATAATTTGAGATAAATGAAGAGCGATCTCACTGTTGGGAGTAGACCTGAAGACATAGCCATGATGTCTGGGGAACTCTATTATCAAGTTTTAGTGTGCTTGTGTTGATATTGTTCTCTCTTGATATCTTCTTTAACATCTCTCACAAATTACTTATGAAGAATGGATTAAGCAAGTTGATGTTCATAAGTTTAAGAGTTTAGTTAAGTGAAGCAGTTCACACAACATTGCAAGATGCACTGTCAAAATTAAAGATCTTGGAAACTGAAAAATATTTGTTATCAATGAAGGACTAATGGTTAGATTAGTAACTTAAGATTTTCATATCAGTTAACCAGATACATCAGAGATCCAATGGCCTGCCTGTAAAGAGTGGGATCCACTCCCTATGAGTTGGAAGCATCTATATTCTTCCAGTTAGTAACCATGGGTGTTGCCATAGGCCTACAATCTTGCATGCCAAACTACTTCAGGATGTCCACAACATATTTCCCTTGCCCAAGAAAAATCTGTTCATCCTTCTACCACACCTCTAAACTGAGAAAATAATGCATCAACCCCAAGTATTTCATCTCAAACTCAGTAGCAAGATCCCTCTTGCAATAATCTATGAGCTTGTCTAACCCTTTCATGAATAAGTCATCCACATGTAACACAAGAATGAGTGGCTCACCCTTAACCAAGATGTAGTAAAGGTTAGATTCAACCTCACTCTTGGTGAAGCCCATCCCAAGAAAATAGCTATCAATCCTACTGTACCACGGACGTGGTGCCTGCTTTAGCCCATTTAGCGCTCTCTTCAGCCTACAAACATGAGTTTCCCTATCGTCACCTAGAAAATCTTTGGTTTCTCAATATAAATCTCCTCCTCTATCACTCCATTAAGAAACATTGTCTTGACATCCATCTGGTGGATCTACCACCCCAAATCAACTGCAATGGATATCATGACTATGATAGAAGAATATCTCTCAACGGGTGAAAATGTCTCACTGAAGTCAATCCCCTCCTTCTGTGAGAAGCCCTTAGCCACAAAGTGGGCTTTGAACTTGTCCATACTATCATCAACAATGTGCTTGATCTTATAGATCCATATAGATCCAACCACTGATTTCCCCTATGACCCGGGCGCAATCTCCCACATATACTTCTTCATGATAGAATAATACTCCTCCATAATGTCATCTCTCCACACATGCCGCTCATAAGGCTCAACCTCTATCAACTCACTCATGAGAACCATGTAACTGGAAAATATCTGTGGCACCTTACTCATCCTGACTGAAGTCCTAGGAGCATCCACATGCTCCTAAGCCTCTCTCAATGTGCACTCAACCCATCTCTCAATGTGCACTCAACCCACATCGACATATTCCTACTAGAGTAATCAACCTGAGTAAATGGAGCATCTTGGTCCTCCTCATGCTGCTCATGCTGCTCACCCTGCACAATCTAGTGCTACTGCTACTCAACTTGTACAAAAGTCTGGGGACTTGTAATCTATAATGGATTTCTAGCCTTCTCCTTAGGATCACTCTGCTCTTGACTTTTCTCATGACTCTTCTCATCAGCTAGCATCTATTGTTGAAATTTTAACAAGTGGATTCAACCCTTGGTATGCACTAATACCATGTTGATATTTTAACACTCTACTCAAGACTCGACAATTATCTCAAAACAAAATCAATTTATCTATTGAAATCACATCTCAGTAATCAACTAAACATGCAACACAAGCATAAACAAGGAAACCAAATACGGCACACATAAACACTAATATTTGTGGGTAAGCCCCTGGAAAAACCCCGAAGAGAAAAGTAGTCCAATGATGCTTTTATTAAAGTCAAAGCAGGGCTCCCACAATAGGAATAATGTCTCACTGAGAGAAGTATACACTGCAGACAAACCTGGAAACTCTTGTGCTACTATACGAATTGTTTTGGCATGTTTCTTGAGGCATCCATGAATTTTCCTTCTGTGACCTGCAAACATCCACAACTGTCTCCATTGTGACCCATGGATATCTTCGATTGTCTCCACTGTGACCTATGGATGTGTATGGAAAGTCTATATGGAAAGCTTCGCACGGTCCGATTCTTTCCTGTGGCTTCTGGCCTCTGAAACCCACCTACATATGCTCCTGTTCTCTCTCCTCCTTGACCTGTATGACATCTAGATGGAAGTCCTTCTCCACATATTCAAGATATTTAATCAAAGTATTTCATGATATATCCCTCTGATCAACATTTGGATGAAATATCTTCGACCAACCTATGAGATATGCTCACTCTAATGTAAGCAAAAGTCCTTGTTTGCTCGTACACTCCTTACACTGACAAAATTCCTTCTTTTCTATCCTTGACCTTGGTCTCTCACCAAAGTGACTTCCTCTCAAAGTTCTGATTGTGTCGACTCCCTCAACACAAGTCTCTCACAAGTGTATCTCACACAAGTCTCTGATGAGTGTATCTCACACAAACGTCTTCCTCCTTCTCCTAGCCTTTCTTTTATAAGAAGCACAAGGTAGTGTTCATCCTTCACGTCCCACATTTCCTTAGCATTTTTCTTCTCATCTAGATGTGGGATCATATGATCCTTGACACCATCCAATATAATCCTTTGTGCCCTTGCTTCTTTCACCTCATGGAGGTCCAAGGAAATAGGATCATTGACTGGTATCAGAATTGATGTGGTAACATGTGCCCACAACTTATTCTCCTTGAGAACAGTTGTGATGTTGACCTTCCATTGAAGATAATTTGAACCACCCTCTAATATGTCCTCATACCTCACGCTGGTATCCATGGAGATCTGAAATCTATAAACTGAAGAAATTTTACTGACTATAAACCAAATTTGAACTATATCCGTTAAATCTGAACTAGATCTGAAGAGATCTACTGAATCAAATTCCTTCAAGATGGCTATAAATTTATGTATGTTTAATCAGAGGAAATGCTATGATACCATGTAAAATTTCTAATACCTAGCAAGATGGTAATCTAGCTCAATCTATTTTAACCCATAAAATGTAAATCTTTATGCAGAAATAAAATTCAGATCTATACTATGATTACACAACTTGAGTAGAATTGCATGCACAATGAAAAATAAATAGCCAAACACACAATAACACTAGATATACCCTAGAAACCCCAAGTTGGGGAAAACCAACAAAGGAGGGATTTTATTATTTTCTTGAGAAAATATTAGCAAAAAAATACAAAGAATACAACTTAGAAAATTCTTACAACAAATTTGAAATATTACAGCCTTGAAACAATCCTCTCTGGGTCCTGTAATGCCTCCCCAAAATCTCTAGAACTGAGATAAATCGATCTCAAATGAAGTTGTCTCTTTTCCCAGCTGTACGACCCACCTAGTGCGCCTTTTTCAAACCTTGTGTGGCTTGCTAAACTCATCACACACCCTGCAACAAGAGATCAATCTGTACGACCCCTTGTATGATCCTATATGATGCTGATCTATAGCCTGTATGACCCTTTTTCACGCCCAACAAATGGCCCTTGTAAAATGATGCCCTTTATCCCTCAACTTAGCCTCTTTAATCGCCGCTCTTGCTCAAAAAATCTCTGCAGAAAAATAGGCCTCTTGGTTTAACCCTTGTGCCTCCTCCTTTCTTGTTCAATCACCCTCAAATATGATCTTTCATAGTGACCTCACCCTCACTTCATAATCTTGAATTTAACCTTCTAGATCTTTCCAAAATAGATCAATGATCCAAATTAGATCTCATCTCTTTCTTGGGATCATAAAACAACTTAAATTTTTTCCAAATTAAACTTTAGAAACTAGGTAAATAAATTCAATGAAAAATTATAACTTTAATTTTTCATACTTTCCTAAGTTAGACGTAGGCAAAATTAAAAAGTTGTCTTGGGTAATTTTAATGTCCCCTACATGCCTAGGACACATAGACATGAGCATACACCTTCTCTTTGCTACAAATTTAACACTTTTTTGTCTAAATGTCTCATCCTCCCCCATGCCATGTAGCATAGAATTACCAGAACTTGGGTTGTTGGAGGCCAAAGAAAGTTCTACCATTTGCGAAGATGCTACCAAAGTGCACAACCTCTTACATTCCACTTCTCAGGCCATTACATCGAAGATGAGTGTATGAATTTTCCGCTCCATCTTTGTCAGTTTGGCTGAGAAAAACTTGAGTGTCCTGCTATAAGCTTGAATAACTACCTGGTGCCTACACAAAACTTTCCAAATCTCCTTGATCTTTGGGTTATCCATGATTGCAATGGATAACTTCTTCAATTAAAATTAAAAAAACACTATTAGAAGGTGATGATACTTCACAAATTATAATATAAAAAATATTAAAATAAGAATTAAAGTTGTTAAAATATTTAACATAATAAGATTTTTACGTTTAAGAAAACTAAAATAAAATTATAAAAATAAAGTGATTTAATAAACATAAATTGAAAATACAATTCTGCTATCCATTTAAATCTTGGAGGTATAACATATTTTAACTAACCAAATGTATTTTATATGAAATCGCGAAGGTTTTTACCATGCAAATAGTGTTGCTAGTCGTGCTTAGAATTCTCTCATGAAATTCATACCATATATTCCTACCAATCAGGTTGATGGAGGTCAAGGAGAGTGATACCATTTGCAAGGATGTTTTCAAAGTGCACATCTTGTTACATTATGTTTCCAGGACCATTACATTGATGTTGAGCGTATCTGCTCCATATATATTAGTTTTGTTGAGATGGGCATGAATGTCCTGCTGTTAGCTTGAATGACTGTCTCATGCAAGAGTAGAACTTTCCAAATCTCCTTGATCTCTGGGTTATCCATGATTTCAATGGATAACTTCTGCCATTCAAATTAAAAATCAGTAGAAAATATCAGTAGAAAAATACAAAGAATACAACTCAGAAAATTCTTACAACAGATCTGATATATTACAGCCCTGAAAAAATCCTCTCTGGGTGTTGTATAACCTCCCAAAAATCTCTATAACTGAGATAAATGGATCCCAGTTGAAGCTATCTCTTTTCCCAGCTGTACGAACCACCTAGCGTGCCTCTTTCAAACCATGTGTGGCTTGCTAAACTCAACACACACCCTACAACAATAGATTGACCCGTATGACCCATTGTACAACCTTGTACGATGCAGATCTGTAGCTTGTATGACCCTTTTTCACGCCCAACAAATGACCCCTACAAAATGCTACCCTTCAACCCTCAAATCGACCTCTTTAATTGCTGCCCTTGCTCATAAAATATCTACAGAAAAATTGGCCTCTTGGTTTAACCCTTGTGACCCCTCCTTTCTTGTTCAATCACCCTCAAAGATGATCTTTCATTGTTCCCTCAGACTCACTTCATAATCTTGAATTTGTCCTTCTAGATATTTCCAAAAGAGATCAATGATCCAGATTAAATCTCATCTCTTTCTTAGGATCATAAAACAACTTAAATTATTTCCAAAGTAAACTTCAGAAACTCGGTAAATAAAGTCAATGAAAAATTAGAACTTTAATTTTTCATACTTTCCTAAGTTAGGCTTAGGAAAAATTAAAAAGTTGTCTTGGGTAATTTTAATGTCCCCTACATGCCTAGGACACATAGACATGAGCACACACCTTCTCTCTTCTATAAATTTAACACTCCTTCTTAGCGAGGAAGGTGGTCTGCACAATCCCCAACTTGTCTCTGAAGAATTTTTTTTTTCCTTTCACCAAAGGCTTCGTGAGAATATCTGCAATCTACTCACTGGTTGACACATATTATAGCTTCACGGTTCCTTTCTGCTCCCAATCCATAATGAAGTGATAACGTATCTCGATGTGTTTGGATCTATCATGAAACACATGATTCTTAGAGAGTTGGCTGCAACCCTGATTGCCAAAGTGGATAACTGTATTTTCCAACTTCTAATCAAACAACCCCATGAGCAGCTTCCGAAGCCAAATGGCCTCACATGATGCCAAGATGGTTGCCATATATTTAGCCTCCGCAGAACTCAAGGCAACTAACTTCTTCTTCCTGTTAAACCAAGAAACAACTCCCTAACCCAAGTTGAAACAACAACCTATTGTGCTCTTCTTGTCCACAACGCTACATGCCCAATATGCATCCGAATAACCCACAAGATTCACTCCATCCCCCTGGATATAGCTCAATCCATACCCAACTATCCCAAGCATATACCTCGACACATGTTTCGAAACCACCCAGTTTACATGCTTCGGCTCAACCATGAATTGATTGAGTGTGTTGACTAAAAAACACAAATATGGCCCAATGTTAATGATCTAGAAGGATCTGAAACACTCAAAATTTGATCTTCTCAAATGTAAATGAAAATGAATCCATTGTGTAGAGATCAATGCGATCTTTCCAATGGTGTGTGATTCACCTCAAACGAACTTCGTATGAGGAAGATATCACATTTTGAAGTTTCAACAAAACATGGGAAAAATGGAAAACATGAGTGCCATGTGGCACTGTACAGACTGCTCACTTGGCATGTTCGTACAATGACATGGCAGGGTGACGTGGAATATTTACAATGACGCGACAAGGTGACGTGGAATTTGTATTGTTGTTCCTGAGATTGATTCTAGGCTCAAAGAATAATGTTAGGCATCAAAGATTTTAAATGAAATGTTTTTATAAGTGATTTCTTCTACCTTTAGTTTTTCTGAGAAATAATCTTTAAGTGAAATTTATGATAAGAAAGTATAGAGGCTGTATCTCGTTATCTGAGTCATATTTTTAATTTCAAATGATGTAGAAAGGATTGACAAAACTATTAAAACAAATCAAGATATCAATTACAGATAACTCTCACCTTATTTGCAGTAGAAGAAAAATAGAAGTTGTACCCTTGAAAGGAGATTAAGAATGAAACAATTCACACAGGTCATAGGTCTTATTTTTACTCACAGTAATAACAGAGGAAAAACTATAACTGAATGAACTTCTGATATATTATGATCACAGTAGACATATTACTAAATTGTAATCATTCACTCTTCAAGAACAACAGAAGGAAACTCATAAGAGATGGAGACACAAAGAAAACACATAACTCAAATGGAACGAAACTTAGAATCTCTATCTGTACTTGTATTAGTATTCAAAAAGTTCTCTCTTTTACATTAGGCTAGAAGCAACCATGAATAAATCTAAAATCTATATATTTGTACAAAAATTGTCTCAACTAAAATTAGTTGGACTTTCCACAATATTTGCTCTAAAGATAGAATACAATCCGAATGGAAAAACAAAATGCAGATATTGTTGAGTTATGGTTTGATGTGTTGGCGCTTCATGTGTTCCTTCATTTTCTCCCAAATGCACTCACTTTCCTTTGTTCATTGAACGGGGTACACATGTCCATCAAGGATACCACAAATCTCAAAGGTTCAATTTTCTCGTTCAATTCAAAGGCAAACATTTTCTTTTGTACTAGTGGCAGCTTCTCCTAGATCTTCTTTACTTTCTGGGCTGTAATTTGACACTGTAAATTTGGTTTTACCAACAACTCATTAATATTAAGAAAATCAATCTAATTCATCTATTGGATGACAAATTGCATATTTTCCTTATTTTTTCTGGAGTTTTCCTTATTCATTTCTATTTCAATATTCCCCAGTGCCTCCGAGATATCATGCTATTCAAATTCAACCAAATTTGATTCTACAGAAGATAGTGTCTCCGGACAAGCCTCCTTTGCCTCTTTGGCAAGTTTCTTGCTTTCCTATAGATTTGTCTCCCAAAATTTCAAGGCCATTTCA
The DNA here is from genome assembly GCA_009831015.1 of Picea engelmannii. Taxonomy (NCBI): domain Eukaryota; kingdom Viridiplantae; phylum Streptophyta; class Pinopsida; order Pinales; family Pinaceae; genus Picea; species Picea engelmannii. The sequence goes on along the minus strand of ML786372.1, from coordinate 436,255 downwards.
CCCTTCACTTGTTCATATTGTGAGAAAGGGGCAAGACCAGTGATATTGGCTTTCTGCCTCCACATGATGAATTCCTGAAACTTGGATCTAGCCACACATGCATCTTTTTCTTTCTCATAAATACTTTTCAGAGAATTATTTATTGCTTGATAATATTTTTGAATAATATCTACCTTTTGATATAGATCCTGCTGGACAACTTCCAACTTCTCATTGATTTCTGATGCTTGTGCTTTGAAAGCATTGATGTCTATTGTTGTATTCTCCACTAGGGATAATTTGGCTTGCAACTGTTCTATCAAAATGTCCCGCTGAGTGATCATGCCTTTGCTGGTCTGTGAACTCTGGTAAAGAAGCTCAAGTTTATCCTGTAACTGCTTCATCTGATGCTGATAATTTAACCCGATTTGCTCTATATCTTGATTCATTTTACTGCTGAAAATATGTTCTGTGTTGTGTATTTCATTCTGCAATTGTTCCACCAAGAGAGATTTTTGTTGTAGTTGCTTTGTCAGATTATCCACTAACCATTGGTTGGCAATGACGAAGGCCCCTAGTGAATCTTCAACCTCCTTGGAAAACTCAGGATCATCTTGGCCTTTTCCATCATACAATATTCTCTGCCTCTTAGTAACTACTCCATATTTTTGCTGAGATTCTTTGTTTACAATAGCTTTCCTTTTCTTTTTGAAAAATAAACTTGAGGGAGGCGTTTCTCCAGGCAATATAGTAGTAAGTTCATCTATGTGAATGGCCTCCAAACTAGGAGTTCCAAAACTGGTCGCTAAGGGAGTTAATGAGGGAATAAGAGAGATAATTGCGGTGGAGCTTTCTGGACCTATTGTGCTTGGTATGCCAACAGAATTAACTGGTGTTGAATGAGGAAAAATTTGTTCTAACTAATCATGTTTTAAAATTTTTATTAGCCTTAAGTATTTCGTAAGTTCGGTATTCGAGAGTTTTGGATGAAGGATGATAGAAATCCTCCGAAGGCCGAAATCCCGGAGTAAATGCTTCGAACTATTACGAGCTCCGAGAGTTCATTTGTTTTAAAAGTGCGGTTCGTACTTCGACGGTTTGACATTCAGAAGTTTTGGATATAGCTCGAAGAAATCTCCCTAAGAACGAAATTGCGGAGTGATTAATTAATACTTAATCATGATTAATTAAATTTATTAAATGTTTATTATCTTTTTTTTTAAACACTTTACTTTTTGTGATATCCAATACTCAGAATTTTGACACTTCGACAATTGTGAACCCAATCTTTGTTTGAACTCCCTAAGCACGAAGCTCTGAAGTGACCGTTAAAGGTTTTCTTTTAAAATTCGGGCAACTTTTACATTTCAGAGATCGCAAGAACCGTTCGATCAACTTAGTACAAATCATCGACGAGTGATATTGAAAGCGCCTTATTAATATATAATGACCAAGGATTTATTTAATTAAAAGGCAATTTCCTAAGTTTTTTTTGGTGAAATTTTATTTCTAAGAGACAAAAACAAAAGAATAAAAGTTCAAAATTCTAAGTGTTCTAACATGTACAATGATGTGGCATCTATATAGTGATGTGGTATCACTGTCAGCAAGATGATGTTGCATCCATACGATGAGTTGGCAGCGGTGGCCAATGAGAGGCTGCCACGTGGACCAACCAAGTGGTGCCATGTGGCACCTTCTAGAAGGGAAGTGAGGCCGACGCATCCCGCCAAATATGGCAGATTCCACCAAATCTGGCGAAATCCCATTAAATTTGGTAGATTGTGCCTTATTTAACTGGGCACGCAAATCAATGCAAGGGAGGTCTGGAACGAAAATCGATGCAGTACGGACTAATGTAGTCTTGGAGTTTGTGCTAGTGGGGGAGTCCTGAGAGCCTATTTAGAACCCTATTGATTTTATACTCAAAAGTCTCAGAATTTCGAGAGGATTCCAAATCTGATGTCAATTTTTGAGTTGGTGCAACTGAACAAAAAAGTGTTGTAGAGACGCATGGGCACAAAAATCGAGGAAGTACAGATATGACAGAGCGCAACATTGGATTTTATGCCAGAGTGGGAGTCTCGAGGGCCTGTGCAAAAGTATATCAACTCTATACTCAAAGTTATAGAATTTCAAGAGGAGTTTGAACTTGACCTTTGTTTCTGATTTTGAGTAGCCGATCAAAACAATGTTTCCAGATCCTTTGTTACCGAGCCAAGTATAACATAGTCTATACTCTAAAGTCTCATATTTTCCTATAGAATCCAATGGTGTTTTCTATTTCTATCATAGAGTTGCAAATGTGAAAGGTGGTTTCAAGAGTTGATATGTAAGCCTTTCTTTTGTATTCTTAAAGCATTTGAGATTAATGAAGAGTGGTGTCATTGTTGGGAGTGGACTCAGAGACGTAGCCAGGTTGTCTGGTGAAATATGTTATCAAGTTTTGGTGTGCTTGTGTTGATATTGTTCTCTCTCAATATCTTCTTTAACATCTCAAAAATTACTTATGAAGAATGGATTAAGCAAGTTTATGTTCATAAGTTTAAGAGTTTAGTTAAGTGAAGAAATTCACATAACATTGAAAGATGCACTGTCAAAATTAAAGATCTTGGAAACTGAAAAATATTTGTTATCAATGAAGGACTAATGGTTGGATTGGTAATTTAAGATTTTTAGATCAAGAGGTATCAGAGCAGGTTGACAGATGAATGCTTACAAGATCTAGACTAAAGCAAGGTGAAGGCAAGCTTGCAAGCTTGCAAGTTACAATATAATAATTGAAAGGAGAATTCGTAAACGTGAAATGGCTTCCATGGGAAAGGAATGAGAAGATCCTCCCATGAGCCCCAAGGAAGCGATGGCTACACTCTATACAATGAGGTTAATGAATGATGTTTTTAGACCTGTTATCGATGTTTTTATCATTGTGTACTTAGATTACATTTTGGTATTTAGTCATACTTGGAAGGATCATGTGATGCATGTAAGTAAAGTACTTGATGTACTGAAAAGGGAGAAGTTATTTGTGAACTTGTCTAAATGTGAGTTTGGCAAGACCTCTCTTGTATACTTGGGTTATGTTGTAGGGAATGGTCAGTTGAAGGTGGATTCCTCTAAGGTGGAAGTCATATTAAATTGGCCCAAGCCAAGTACTATGATGGAAGTAAGAATCATCCCAGGGGTAGTACAATACTGGAGGAAATTTATTGCTAATTTATCATATATATCAACTCCTTTGCATGCATTAACAAGTGTGAAACACGTCTTTCAACGGGGAGGCAAGAAACAAAAATCCTTCGAGACATTGAAAGAGAAGTTGAGTACAACACCAGGTTGTGATCTAGATCATCACCATGAATTGGTGAATTTATTTAGTGAAATTTTCAGAAGGAGGAGTCCATGAAGAAGCCCACCTATCCCTTCCCTAGATAGGTATTTGGGAAGATTCCATTACGGGGAAGCAACCTACAGTGGAACAATTATGATTATCATTTTGGGGAAGTAGCCTAAAATGGAACATTAATGTTTATCATTTGTAAATAAAAAAGTTAGCATGCATATGTAGTCCTTCTAAATTATGTTTCCATTGTTGAGAGTAGGATGGAAATAATCTTCTTTGTATGAAGTAAGGGGGTAGAATACTTATTAAAAGAATGTATAGGTGGCTATTGATTAAATGTCATGTAAAGTGTATGATTTATTCTATGTACATCACAAAGATGTTATGTAAATGCCATGTTCATGTAAGATGTATTCTTAATGCCTTGTAAATAAGCAAGTCAAACAATACAGTTGTTTGGGAAAACATGTTTGGATTTTGCTTTTAGGGAAGCGAGTGAAGGAAATAAGCAAGAAGTTCATTTAGAGGCTAAAATAGATACATCAAGTAGTACAAGAACAGTGAAGCCAAGATGGCCCATGGCATGACCAACACTAGAATGATCAAATCCAAGATGGAGATCAAATCCAAGATGGAAGTCCAAGATGAAGATCAAATCCAAAATGGAGAGCCAAGATAGAGATCCAAGATGGAAATTCAAGATGGAGGTCCAAGATGGAGATCAAATATGAGATTGAGATCCAAGATGGAGATATAAGATGGGAATCCAGGATGGAGATTCAAGATGGAGATCCAAAATGAATATCCAAGATGAAGAGCCAAGATGGAGAGCCAATATAGAGATCCAATATGGAAATCCGAGTCGAAGATCGATCCTAAGATGGAAGTTTAATATGAAGACTAGTTCTAAGATGGAGATCAGTTTGAAGTGAATTTCAACAAGGTGGAATAATGAGGAAGCTTTATTATCACTAAGTTGATGAATAATACATACTTTTGGAGGTCCAAAAGTTCTTTAGTGGGGAGGTGTGATCCAGAATGCTAAAAAATTGATTTTTTCAAATGAAAATGAAAATGTTTCCACTGCATAGAGGTCGAAAAGAGATTTCCAATGGTGTGTGATTCGCCTCAAATGGACATCGTATGAGGAAGATATCGCATTTTGAAGTTTTGACAAAACAAGGGAAAATGGAAAACATGAGTGCCACATGGCACTGTATAGACTGCTGATGTGGCATGTTTTTACAATGATGTGGTAGGGTGACGTGGAAACCATACAATGACGTGTTAGCCTAGTCAACAAGATAACGTAGCATCTGTACAATGAGTTGGTAGCAGTGGTGAATGAGAGACTACTATGTGGACCAACCAAGTGGTGCTACGTGGCACCTTCTAGAAGGCTAATGAGGCATGGTACATCTTGCCAAATCTGGCGGATTCCACCAAATTTGTCGAAATCCCACTAAATTTGGCATGTTGTTCCTTATTTAATTGGGCACACAAATCAATGCAAGGGGCGGTATGGCATGGAAATCAATGCAATATAGACTAACACAGTCTTGGAGTTTGTGCTAGAGGGGGAATCCCGAGAGCCTGTTTAGAACCCTATCGAGTTTATACTCAAAAGTCTCATAATTTCGTGAGGAGTTTGAATCTAACCTCTATTTCTGAGTTGGTGTAGATGAACAAAAAAGTGTTGTAGAGGTGCTTAGGCATGAAAACTAAGGCAGTAGAAATCTAACATAATGCATCATTGGAGTTTGTGCTAGAGGGGGACTCTCGAGGGCCTCTGCAGAAGTATATTGAATTTATACTCAAAAGTTTCATAATTTCAAGAGGAGTCCAAATATGACCTCTGTTTCTGAGTTTGAGTAGCTAATAAAAAATAGCTTCCAGATCCTTTGTTGCCGAGCCAAGTATAGCAGAGTCTATACTCCAAAGTCTCTGATTTTCCTATAGAATCCAATGGTGGTTTATGTTTCTGTCATAGATTTGCAGATCTAAAAGGTGGTTTCAAGAGTTGATATGTAATCCTTTATTTTGTATTCTTAAAGCATTTGAGATTAATGAAGAGCAGTCTCACTATTGGGAGTGGACCTGAAGACATAGCCACGATGTCTAGGTAACTCTGTTATCAAGTTTTAGTGTGCTTGTGTTGATATTTTTCTATCTTAATCTCTTCTTTAACATCTCAAAAATTACTTATGAAGAATGGATTAAGAAAGTTGGTGTTCATAAGTTTAAGAGTTTAGTTAAGTGAAGCGGTTCAAACAACATTGCAAGATGCACTGTCAAAATTAAATATGTTGGAAATTGAAAAAGATTTGTTATCAATGAAGGACTAATGGTTAGATTGGTAACTTAAGATTTTCATATCAGTTAACCTGATACATAAGAGATCCAATGGGCTGCCTGTAAAGAGTGGGATACACTCCCTCTGAGTTGGAAACATCTATCTTCTTCCAGTTAGTAACCATGGGTGTTGCCATATGTCTGTAATATTGCATGCCAAGCTACTTCAGGATCTCCACAACATATTTCTCTTTCCCAAGAAAAATTTGTTCATCCTTCTGCCACACCTCTAAACTGAGAAAATAATGCATCAGCTCCAAGTATTTCATCTCAAACTCAATAGCAAGCTCCCTATTGCAATCATCTATGATCTTCTCTAACCCTGTCATGAATAAGTCATCCACATGTAACACAAGAATGAGTGGCTTAACCAAGATGTAGTAAAGGTTAGAGTCAACCTCACTCTTGGTGAAGCCCATCCCAAGAAAATAGATATCAATCCTACTGTACCATGCATGTGGTGCTTTCTTGAGCCCATATAGCACTCTCTTCAACCTGCAAACATGAGTTTCCCTTTCGTCACCTCAAAACTCTCTGGCTTCTCAATATAAATCTCCTCTTCTATCACTCCATTAAGAAACATTGTCTTGAGATCCATCTAGTGGATCTACCACCCCAAATTAGTTGCATGGATATCATGACTATGATAGAAGAATATCTCACCACGGGTGAAAATGTCTCACTGAAGTCAATGCCCTCCTTCTGTGAGAAGCCCTTAGCCACAAAGTGGGCTTTGAACTTTTCCACACTACCATCAACAACGTACTTGATATTCTAGATCCATCTAGATCCAACCACTGATTTCCCCTCTGGCCGGGGCACAACCTCCCACATATAATTCTTCATGAGAGAATAATACTCCTCCATAATGTCATGTCTCCACACCCGCTTCTTAGATGCCTCTTGAAAAATGGAAGGTTCAACCTCTATCCACTCGCTCATGAGAACCATGTAACTGGAAAATATCTGTGGCACCTTACTCATCTCGACTGAAGTCTTGGGAGCATCCACCTACTCCTAAGCCTCTCTCAATGTGCACTCAACCAACTTCAACATTCTCCTACTAGAGTACTCAACCTAAGTAAATGGAGCATCTTGGTCCTCCTCATGCCACTCATGCTGCTCACCCTGCACAATCTGGTGCTGTTGTTGCTCAATGTGTACAAAAGTCTGTGGACTTTTAATATGTGATGGTTGTCTAGCCTTCTCCTTAGGATCACTCTACTCTTGACTTTGCTCATGACTCTTCTCATCATCTAGCATATATTGTTGAAATTTTACCAAGTGGATTCAACCCTTAGTATGCGCTAATACGATGTTGATATTTTAACACTCTACTCAACACTCGATAATTAGCTAAAAAAAAATCACTTTATCTATTGAAAGCACATATCAGTAATCAACTAAACAAGTAGCAGAAGCATAAACAAGGAAACCAAATCAAGCACACATAAACACCAATATTTTTGGGTAAACCCCTGGAAAACCCCAAAGGGAAAAATTGCCCAATGATGATTTTCTTAAGGTCAAATTAGGCCTCCTGCAATAGGGATAATGGCTCACTGCGAGAAGTATACACTTCAGACAAACCTGGAAACTCCCGTGCTACTGTACGACCTATTTTGGCATGTTTCCTGAGGCATCCGCGACTTGTCCTTATGTGACCCGCAAACATCAGCAACTGTCTCCACTATGATCCATGGATATCTGCGACTGTCTCTACTGTGACCTATGGATGTGTATGGAAATTCCATATGGAAAGCTCCGTACAATCCAACTCTTTCCTGTGGCTTTTGGTCTCTGAAACACACCTCCATCTGCTTCTATTCTCTCTCCTCCTTAACCTGTATGGCATCTAGATGGAAGTCCTTCTCCACCTATTCAAGATATTGAATCACAATATTTCATGATCTAACCCTCTGATCAAAACTTGGATGAAATCTCTTCAACCAACCTATGAGATCTGCTCACTCTAATGTAAGCAAAAGTCCTTGTTTGCTCGTACACTCCTTACACTAACACAATTCCTTCTTTTCTATCCTCAACCTTGGTCTCTCGCCAAAGTGACTTCCTCTCAAAGTCCCGATTGTGTCGACTCCCTCAACACAAGTCTATCACAAGTGTATCTCACACAAGTATCTCATGAGTGTATCTCACACAAACATCTTCCTCCTTCTCCTAGCCTTTCTTTTATAATCATGAGTTACAATCTATTACTAATATTCAAGGTGATCTATGGATTAGATTAATTCTCATTCCTACTAAAGGTTTAGATTACATGTTGCATGATAAACATGTTCCTTAAATAACTCAATTCACTAATAAATACAATTTTATTTTAATTAATTCCTTTTAACTAAAGTAAACTCAAGACTAGAAGATACTTTGATGAGTTCCACATGCTAGACACATGCTAATGCGGAAGTACCTGTCCGATGCTACTACCAACATAAACACTCCCTCTTAGAAATGAAGGTACATCTCCCACCTGGAGTTGGCTCAATATTCACTACCAGAACTGCTACCATGCCTACTCTCCAATATACTTGATTGGCTTCTCCCCTTTGACATAGAAGTTATCCTTGCCATGATGGTTTGAACTGTCTTTGAAGACTCACTACCTCTAAACATGCTCCTAGAAGTCTCCTATTCTTGAGCATCCTGCATGGCCATCTCATACCATGACTCGTTCTTGACATAATTGGAAGGATGCTCCTTCCCACCTAAACCTGAAGGATAACTGCCTCTGAGATGCTCAACCTTCGTAGCTACCTGCTCCCTATTCTCTACCACTCTGCTACTTGTCATTTCTCACATAGGTTGTCCCTTTAGCCCATCCTCATTTTTTAATGTGTTCACCATATTCAAGATCTGATCTGATAACCCTCTACTGAAAATGTCATTTCCTTGAAATCTATCCTTCGATTTCCCTTGTTGGTTATCAACCTGAGAAGATTTGTCCTCTTGGTTTCCCCCCTCATAGACTAGGCTCCCTCTTTCCTTCAAATCCTCGACTCTAATACCGTGTTGAATTTTTCCCAAGTGGATTCAACCCTTGGTATGCACTAATACCACGCTGATATTTTACTACTCTACTCAACACCCGACAGTTAGCTCAAAATAAATTCGCTTTATCTACTAAAAGCACAATTAAGTAATCAACTAAACATGTAGCGGACAAGGAAACCAAATCAAGCACACATAAACACCAATATTTCCGAGTAAACCCTTGGAAAAACACGTAGGGAAAACCAGTCCAATGATGATTTTATTAAGGTCAAATAAGGGCTCCCGCAACAAGGATAATGGCCCATTGAGAGAAGTATACACTGCAGAAAAACCTGGAAATTCATGTGCTAAAGGTATGATCTGTTCTGGCACGTTTCCTGAGGCATCCACGACTTGTCCTTCTTTGACCCATGAAAATCCATGAGTGTGTCCATTGTGACTCACGAAAATCCATGTCTGTCTCCACTGTGACCCATGGATATCCATGACTGTCTCCACTATGACCTGCGGATGTGTACAAAAATTCTGTACAGTAATCTTTGTACGGTCTGACTCTTTCCTATGGCTTCTATCCTCTGAAACCCACCTGCAACTGCTTCTTCTCTCTCACCTCCTTGACCTGTATGACCTCTATATGGAATGCCTTGTCCACCTATCCAAGATATTCAATCATAGTCCTTTGTGATCCAACCCTATGTTCAACACTTGGATGAAATATCTTCACCCAACCTGTGAGATCTCCTCACTCTAGTGTAAGAAAAAGTCCTCCTTTGCTATTCTCGATCTTGGTTTCTCACCAAAGTGACTTCCTCTCAAAGTCCCGACTGTGCCAACTCCCTCAAAACAAGTCTCTCACACAAGTCTCTCATAAATGTATCTCACACAAGTGTCTTCCTCCTTCTCCTAGTCTTTCCGTTATAATCATGAGTTACAATCTATTTCTAATATTCAAGGTGGTCGATGCCTGAGATTACTTCTCACTCCCGATGAATATTTATATTACATGATGCATGCTAAGCATGTTCCTTAAATAAATCAATTCACTAATAAATACAATTTTACTTTAATGAATTCCTTTTAACTAAAGTAAACTCAAGACTAGAAATTCTTTGACGACTTCCACATGCCAATGCATAAGTACCTGTCCAATGCTACCACCAACATCAACATCTATCCACAAGAATTTATGAAAGCTCCATCCTCCTCAAATCTCACGTCCCTCCTAACCACTAACCTCTTGAGTGAAAGAATGTAGACCCTATAGGCCTTAGACGTCTCACTGTAACCAACAATGATGCCCTTCTCTACAGTAGGGTTAATTTTGGTTCTCCTCTCTGCCAAAACATGGCAGTAGATAAAGCACCCCAAAATGCGTATGTGACCAATATCTGGTTTCTTCTGCGTGAAGGCCTCCTCAGGGGTCATCCTCCCTAAGACCTTATGCAAACTCCTGTTTTGCAGATAGACTGCAGTGTTACATGCTTCATCCCATATAAACATGGTCAAGTCCTGATCATGCAACATAGCCTTTGCTGCCCCAACTATTGACCTATTCTTCATCTCTGAGACTCCATTTTATTGCGTTTTATATGGCACAATCAATTCCCTCCTTATCCCAAAACTTGCACATAACTCCTTGAAGGCACTCGAGGTGTACTTGCCTCCATTGTCTGATCTGAGCACCTTGATATTTCTTCATGTCTGGTTCTCCATAAGAGCTTTGAACTCTTGGAATCGGTTGAAGACATCATCCTTGGCCTTCATAAAATAGATCCAGGTTTTCTTGAAATAATTGTCAATAAAGGATACATGAAAATTGAACACTCCAATAGACACTGCTGATATGGGCCCATAGACATCCGAATGGATCAAGTCTAAAATCCCTTTGGACCTGCTATCACTACTAGGGAAGGCTATTTTGGTGTACTTTCCCATAACACACCCCTTACACACACCATGCCGATCATAAATGAAATCTGGAAGCCCAACCATGGCATGGCCTCCCTAAGCACCTTGAGTGCTCCATGATGTAAATGATCCATCTGCCTATGCTAAGGCTCCCCCAAATATCGACGACTGTTGTTGCTACTAACAAACACACATGCTGGTTCAAATTGCAGCTTGTATAGTTTTTCCTATCTTATTCCCAACACTTTCCCCATGCTAGCATTGGATCCCTTAGGATGTATAAGTACTCTTCCATCCCGAAAAGTGACCTCACATCCCTCATCTTATAAGGGTGAAACAAAAATCAAAATTTTGGTCAAACCAAGAACAAACAAAACATCATTAATTAACAAAGTCTTACTAGACTCCCTTTGAAACCTCATGGTTCCTATGGATGTTGGCCTGTACTTGGAATCATCTCCAAGTACAATGTTGAAGTTGGCATTGTACTCCAATTTGCTGAAGTATTCACACATCCTTGTCATGTGGCATGAAGCATCGTGGTTAATGTACCATGTACTAGTGAGCATGGAGGCAGATAGGCATGATAAGAGTGAAAATTTCTTTTAAAATCTAGTTGCAAAAGCATCCATATCAGTTGTAGCATCCATCTTCTTCTTGGGATTTCCCTTCTTCTTATTGGGGCATTGACTGAAAAAATGTCCAAGCTAATGACACACATAGAATTTTACCTTGCTAGGGTCAAACTTCTTCTTGCCACCTTGTTTAGAAGATGCTCCCTCTGCAAAGCTCGTTTTGCTCTTTCCCTTCTTGGTGGCCGATGTAAGGTCTCCTCATCCTCATATTTCTTCCTCTGATATCCATGCTGAGACCCCTCCTATATATCCTCCTTTATAAAGTCATCCCATATCCTCTCCCAAGTAGGCAATTTCTCATGGCCCACCACACATTTGACAAACACATCTCGTTGCTTGCCAAAGCCATTCAAGGCTATTCAAACCAACTAATCATCCAGAACAATACCCCCTATAGTTTCTATCTCATCACGAACCTGTGTTAGATTTGTGAGATAGGATGTCATGCTCTCACCCCTAGACATCTTCGTGCTCTGTAGCTTGTCGATGAGAGCCATCTTCTTGTTTTGATTGTCACTTTGGTACAACTTAGTCAGTGCGTCCTACTTTTCCTTAGCATTTTTCTTCTCATCTAGATGTGGGATCATATGATCCTTGAAACCATCTAATAGAATCCTTTGTGCCCTAGCTTCTTTCACCTCATGGAGGCCCAAGGCAATAGGACCATTGATTGGTATTGGAATTTCTGTGCTAACATGTGCCCACAACTTATTCTCCTTTAGAACAGTTGTGATGTTGACCTTCCATTGAAGATAATTTGAAACACCCTCTAATATGTCCTCATACCTCACAATGGTAGCCATGGAGATCTGAAATCTATAAACTGAAGAAATTTTATTGACTATAAACCAAATTTGAACTAGATCTGTTCAATCTGAACTAGATCTGAAGAGATCTTCTATATCAAATTCCTTTAAGTTGGCTGTCAATTTATGTGTGTTTAATCATAGGCAATTCTCTGATACCATGTAAAATTTTTAATACCCAGCAAGATGGTAATCTAGCTCAATATATTTTAACCCAAAAAATGTAAATCTTTATGCATAAATAAAATTCAGATCTATACTATGATTACACAACCTGAGTAGAATTGCATGCACAATGATAAATAAATAGCCAAACACACAATAACACTAGATATACCCTAGAAACCCCAAGTTGGGGAAAACCAACAAAGGAGGGCTTTTATTATTTTCTTGAGAAAATATTAGCAAAAAAATACAAAGAATACAACTCAAAAAATTCTTACAACAAATCTGAAATATTACAGCCTTGAAACAATCCTCTCTGGGTGTTGTATGGCCTCCCAAAAATCTCTAGAACTGAGATAAATCGATCCCAAATGAAGTTTTCTCTTTTCCCAGCTGTACGACCCACATAGTGTGCCTTTTTCAAACCTTGTGTGGCTTGCTAAACTCAGCACACACCCTGCAACAAGAGATCAATATGTACGACCCCTTGTATGACCCTATATGACGTTGATCTATAGCCTGTATGACTCTTTTTCACGCCCAACAAATGGCCCTTGTAAAATGATGCCCTTTATCCCTCAACTTAGCCTCTTTAATCGCCGCCCTTGCTCATAAAATCTCTGCAGAAAAATAGGCCTCTTGGTTTAACCCTTGTGCCCCCTCCTTTCTTGTTCAATCACCCTCAAAGATGATCTTTCATAGTGACCTCACCCTCACTTCATAATCTTGAATTTACCCTTCTAGATCTTTCCAAAAGAGATCAATGATCCAAATTAGATCTTATCTCTTTCTTGGGATCATAAAACAACTTAAATTATTTCCAAAGTGAACTTTAGAAACTAGGTAAATAAATTCAATGAAAAATTATAACTTTAATTTTTCATACTTTCCTAAGTTAGACGTAGGCAAAATTAAAAAGTTGTCTTGGGTAATTTTAATGTCCCCTACATGCCTAGGACACATAGACATGAGCATACACCTTCTCTCTGCTACAAATTTAACACCTTTTTGGCTAAATGTCTCATCCTCCCTCATGCCATGTAGCATAGAATTACCAGAACTTGGGTTGTTGGAGGCCAAAGAAATTTCTACCATTTGCGAAGATGCTACCAAAGTGTGCAACCTCTTACATTCCACTTCTCAGGCCATTACATCGAAGATGAGTGTATCAATTTTCTGCTCCATCTTTGTCAGTTTGGCTGAGAAAAACTCGAGTGTCCTGCTATAAGCTTAATAACTACCTGGTGCCTACACAAAACTTTCCAAATCTCCTTGATCTTTTGGTTATCCATGATTACAATGGATAACGTCTGCAATTCAAATTAAAAAAAATTGTTACAAGGTGATGATACTTCACAAATTATAATATAAAAAATATTAGAATAAGAATTAAAGTTGTTAAACTATTTAACATAATAAGATTTTTACGTTTAAGAAAACTAAAATAAAATTAGAAAAATAAAGCTATTTAATAAACATAAATTGAAAATACAATTCTGCTATCCATTTAAATCTTGGAGGTATAACATATTTTTAACTAACCAAATGTATTTTATATGAAATCACGAAGGTTTTTACCATGCAAATAGTGTTGCTAGTCGTGCTTAGAATTCTCTCATGAAATTCATACCATATATGCCTACCAATCGCTGGGTTTTATAGTATTTTATAAACAAGAAAGACAAATCGCTGCACCAAACTGCGTTTTTCACGGCGTTGTCAAGAGTCCTGCGTGAAGTCGTCATACAAAGAATACGGGGGCAGATGCATAGATTTTTTCTGTTCTTGCTAAAAAACGCAAGTGCAGATGCAAAGATTTTAGCTTGGTGGAAAATATTAAATATTGTAAATTTCCAAAGGTATTTATGGTATTAGCGATATTTCTTTGAGAATATCGACATGTCTAAATGTTAAGCTTTTAGTTCGTGATTTTACGAACTAGGTATGGATCATTGTGATTTTACGAAGAAGTTATGGATTTTTTTGATAGAGTCCTACTCTCTATCGGTTGTCTGGAGAGGTCCCACCTTCACGGCCTGCATTTCTGACTGGGTCACTCAAAAGTCCTCTCCTCCGAGCTTGGCTGTCCACATTTGCTGGCAGATCTGGGCTGAGAGGAACAAAGCGGTCTTTGAAGAGCATCCTCCCTCAGTACAGGCGGTTGTCCACAGAGTTTGGGCCTCTTTCCATTGGCAACCTTCCTCGATCAAGTCCTTCCCTCCCAAGGAGTGCGAGATCCCATTGACAGCTGGACACACGCTGGCTTGCTTCGACGGAGCCGCTGGGTCCAATGGCCTTTGTTGTGGGGCGGGTGGTTTTTTCAAATCTCATCCAAAGAGAATCACTAAATGGTTCTTAAATTGCGGGGAGGGCACGAATACTAAAGTTGAACTATTGGGATTATGTGTAAAACTAATTTCTCGAATTAGTGTTTAAATGACCCATATGAAGAGACGGATACGAGAACTGCGACGAATCTCCTACTCTGATGGACAGGTGGAGAATAACGGTCTTGGGGAAACCGGTCCTCTCTCTTCCCATAAAAGAACCTTCAGAATACCCATCCTCATTGATCTGAAAGTGCGTATGGCAGCAGGGTAAGAGAGGGAAACTCAATTTCCGTTCTGTGCAGAGGGTTTTTGCGCAAGAGGGATCGCTGCTGGTTCCAACGGAGGGTTTCTGTGCAAGAGGGCTCGCTGCTGGTTCCAAAGAGGGGTTTCTGTGCAAGAGGGCTTGCTGCTGAGGAACAGAGGGTTCCGAAAAACAAATGGATCCAGGTATTAATTCACTTAAATTCCGCTTCAATATAATGCA
>ML786372.1:390616-415602 GCA_009831015.1 Picea engelmannii | reverse complement strand
TAAGGACAGGAATAGTCTCTGACAAGGGACATTATTGTTGGACCTTATGAAATCACTCCTTGTTTACAGACTATTTTTAAACAAGTTACTGATGTTGTGGTACATGAAAGGGACTATGTTGTCTTATTGACATGGAACCGTCATGACTCGCATTACTAGGTTGTTTAATTATAGTATTATGATGACCAAACTGAAAACCAAGATGAATATGACTTATGGCGCACCTAATATCCACTCTGTTAAACTCTAACATTAAGTTGTCATATGTGCCAAGTGGGAGAATGTAAAACTAATTTCTCGAATTAGTGTTTAAATGACCCATATGAAGAGACGGATACGAGAACTGCCGCGAATCTCCTACTTTGATGGACAGGTGGAGAATAACGGTCTTGGGGAAACCGGTCCTCTCTCTGCCCATAAAAGAACCTTCAGAATACCCATCCTCATTGATCTGAAAGTGCGTATGGCAGCAGGGTAAGAGAGGGAAACTCGATTTCCGTTCTATGCAGAGGGTTTTTGTGCAAGAGGGCTCGCTGCTGGTTCCAACAGAGGGTTTCTGTGCAAGAGGGCTCGCTGCTGGTTCCAAAGAGGGGTTTCTGTGCAAGAGGGCTTGCTGCTGAGGAACAGAGGGTTCCGAAAAACAAATGGATCCAGGTATTAATTCACTTAAATTCCGCTTCAATATAATGCAGGTTGAAAACTGAAAGTTCTAGGTCCTGCAAATAACAAACATACATTTAGTTTGTATTAAGAAAAACAGCTAACATTATGGGCATCCCTCGCTTTAGACTCTCTTTGGTCGATTGATCACCTTCTAGTTTTTGGAGACTCGCGAGTCATTATAGACTGGATCAACCAAAAGTGTATGCTGCACTCGGTCCATATAGAAGGCTGGAAAGATAAAACGCAGATTCTCTCAAAGCAATTCAAGGACATCAACTTCCGGCACTTCTCCAGATCTCACAATAAGGAGGCGGATGCTCTTTCTAAAAGAGCCCTTTGTGGGGAGGTGGGGAGACTTTCTGTGTTCCATTGTGAGAACGGTTTTGAAAGTCCCATCTCCTGCTTTAATCTATTTGAATGAGGTGGGCGATCGATCCATTTTGCACTGCCTGGCCGATTATGGTGTCTGCTAATTCCGGGGCAGCTTTTGTCTTATTGAGTACACAGCCTGGTCGGTCATGCCCTTTTACAGATCGGTGGCAGTCAGTCAGATGGTGGCTGCGGGACTGTTCCCTCACTAGTCTCCGTTACTTTCATTGGCGAGAGAGTTTTTTTACTGATAATCAGCTCGTTAGAGCTAGCTTTGTAAATGAAATTATATTCTTAATATAATCTTGAGTAATTTTTTCTTGGAAAAAAAAAGCTTTTAGTTCGTGAAAAATGTTAAATATTGGAACAAGCGAGCAGTGGGTATACGAACAAAGGGAGCTACGCACCTGAACACCTTAATGAATTAAAATATAATTTTATTTTTAAAATATAATGAATTAAAATATAATTTTTTTTTTAAAATATAAAGCCTAAGTGTTGTAAATAAATGGGTATACGAATAAAGCATACCTTTCCTTGAATTTCATTGTTTTAAACGTAAATATTAAGTTCACACCAAAATGAATAAACTTGGTTTTTACAATTCCGTTAAATAAGGATGGTCTGTGTCGTTGGAAGTTAAGTTTGTAAGAGAGAACGAGAGACTTTATAATCATAAATTTATAAATGATATTTATTTATTGATAAATTAAGTTTTAAAAGAATTATAATAATACAAATAATTTACATTATTATTACTTAAGTATTTAGTTAATTTTATATAAATATATATTCATTTTAATTTTTAATTTTATATATTATATTTTAATTTTTTAAATTAAGTGTATTAATTTATACAAACATGTGAAATGTCTTTGGTAATTATTAGAGGCCGCATTGGAATGTGCAACACCATAAATGTAGTTAATATAACACGAAGTATTAAAGGTGTTTTAATATAAAAATGTACTTCATAAATAGCCATGTAGAGGCGTGGAATTTGACGGCCTGTATTTGACACTTAAATCCGAACTCCACATGTTATTGTTGTCTTCCATTAAAACTCTGATCCTATCAAATTGACATGTAATTACTTGGAGTAACCTTAAAAATTTTTAGTAGTTAAGTAAGCTATAGGTTATATAGTATATAATAGAGGTCCTAGGCTTTACGCATGGCTTCACCAAGTTAGTGAATCATAACTGGTTGAAGCTTCAAGAAATAAATGAAAATAAATGACTAGGCATGGGTAGGCAGAGACGATGCATCACTACAAATTAGCTGAAGCAATAAATGGCAGTAAATGTATCTTTTCCCAAACTCCAGTACATTTGCATTTCAATTTTGGTTCAACGAGGCATCATGAGATCGTATCCCCCTCATCCCGTAGGCTCTTCTACATGGCACATCAGGCTGCTCTACTGGTGTTCATGTCCCATATCGTCTGTCGTATGTCCAAAAGTCCCATAACATGTGACAAGAATATTAGAGGGAGGTGACAAGGGAAGGCATAACTGGCTAGGATATGTTCTTTCCTACAAGCATAGTTTAGGAATTTGATCGATGGTAGAAAATGTGGGCTTAAAAAAAACATGGATATAACTTCTAAATTTGTCCTCTCCAAGCGGTAGCAGATCACCTCACCCATTGTACAAACATTGTTTGAGCGGTAGCAAGTCATGCCCAGGAATGAAAGGAAGGAACCCACTGAATGGACACATGAAGGGTTGGGTAAGTTAGAATCATGCATTGTATGAATAGTCTTTTAATTCCTCACAGATTTTGCAGATTTGATTTGTAGCTTCAAGTAATCAAATCCATTGTTATTTTTTATGGGTGAAGATCATTTTGTAAAATTTGATTGGTAATTTTTTGGGTACAAATAAGTTCATAGCTTCACAAACTGTAGTGTTGTTGCTTAGAGCTATGGCTCTGGCCTACCCAAGTTCGGGTTTTCAGTTGGTTGCCTCCGACCCCCTCTAGCTCCTTTTGTTCGCTCAACCTATCACCCTTCCCTATCTATCAATATTAGTAAAGTATTCTACTCTGAATTTTATAAAAATAAAATATTGTACACCAAAAAAACTATAAACTCTCACTTCATGTTACATATATGTCCAAAGCCTGTTAAATAACTCTTAATGTTGCTTGTCAAAATTACATAAAACTCCCCATTCATGAGGGCATGGCCAAGAATGACGACCCTACAATAAGGTATATATGCTGGTATATACCCCTTTAATGCATCGTTGTATCATGATTAATGACAATGTGTAAGTCGCTATGGACTCTCATGAGTTTGCTTTCGTTAACTCACCTCCAACAAACAATTATATCTTTGTTTTGATTGGGCCCTTAAAAAAGCCTTGCTAGGGGTGTTTAATTAAGGAATGGTTTCTTACTTGGGAATGGGGAATGTTCTCTTTTGGATAGTGAATACACAATGAATATACAAATAGAATTGAGGTGAGGAGATTGAGTCTTCGATTTGATTCTTTAAAAAAAAATGACACTTATGAATATGCATGAAACGTAAATTGAAAGGCATGAAAAACAAATGAGTGTCATCAAATTTTCACTTTACAGGTAGGTTAAATTTGAAATTCCAGGCCTCGCCGTGTAGATATTGTTCTTCGTGACTGAGCAATGTGTAGTTAATAGAGCACGAAGCATTAAAGACGTTTTACTATAAAATGTGTTGCATAAATGGTGATAGGTGTTGTTCTCCGTGTTCGCTAAGATCCTTCGCAACGTTTTCAGAGCCGCCGACAAGGTCTATGGATATTTTGATGGTGCAACACAGAACGAGAATTGTGGGGGAGGATTTGCCATTTATAGAGATTCCTCTTTTGTTTGTTTTGGTATTCGTGGTGGAGGCAAATGCACAAATACAAAGGCTCAACTGCTGGGTATTTGGACTCTCCTCATGTGGGCTAGGCAATTGGGTATTCAGTGCATATCAGTGATGGGGGATTCCAAGATGATTATTGACTGGTTAAACTATCTTTGTGTCATAAAGAACATCACTCACACCCATCGCCGTGACAAGATCAAAGCTCTAGCAAAGACTTTTATTGAGATTGAATTTCGACATATCTATCAGGAATTGAACACTGTTGCGGACAAACTCTCAAAGGAGACTCTGGGGTGGAATGAAGGACTCTCATGGATCAAAGTATTGAAAGATGGGAAATTAATTTCCCACAGATTTTGTTGCAGCTCTTAAATGTGTGGTTTTGAGAAAAACCAGTGAAAATACATGCTTCTTGATAGCTGATGGGTATTTTACCGATTGACTATATACATGCTTCTCATCAAACTATGTTAAGTAGACTAAACATCATAGGTTTTAACATAACACACTTTCCCTCTTTTAAAACGGAAATATAATAGTGATGTAATATTACTTTTGATTTTTATAATAATTGATTTCTTCTAATAACAGAGTAATGTTTTTTTTTTCGTATGAAACAAAAACATTACTATGTTATTATAAGAAATCAAAAGTAATATCTATAATACAGGTCCCATGGGATAGCACAATCGGTTAAGACGTGCGCACACTTTTCCAATTTGGGGAGAGGTCACGAGTTCGAAACCTGTGTCCCTTGGGGCTGCGAAGCTTTATCACTCCCATATCAGCCACTATGTGGGGAAGTATCTAGAATGGGTTTCCAGCGCGGAATTCCAACGTGGAAAAAAAAGTAATATCTATAATACACCTAGTTCTCTTAACTACACTGCCCAAAAACGAAATGGGGAAGAGGAAATATCTATTCACATGAGTGTCCACCGTCGTTTCTACAACAAGTTTAAGAACTTTTGCTTGTAAATGATAGGAAGCAATTTAGTGGAAATCTATTAGAAAACGGTGAATGGCAGATTCTCTAATAGCCAAACTAGATCATGAAAAATGAAAGGATGCCAGAACAAAAAATGCCCTCTATTACCATCTCCAATTACAATGAATGCAGGTTGTCTTCTTTTTTAGCTGGAAAACACTTTCTAAAACTTACAGCTCTACAATAATTAAATTAAAAAATTACCGTTGCAAATTGCAATAAACAAGTGCAATGATTAAATGTTAGAGGAATATAATAATTAAGACCCGCCTTCAAAACAAGCCCATGATACCATATATTTTGGAATTAACGTTCTTCTATTATAAAACCATACGTGTCCTCCTCTTTATTTGTTGGAAAACACTCTTTCTAAAACTTACAACTCTACAATAATTAAATTAATGAATGACCTTGGGAGATGAATTATCTAATATCCCGTAAGCAAGAAGTGAATTTTCTATAATTCTTATTATAGCAAGAATTACAGTGTAATATTATTCTTATTATATTAAAGTTACAATATAGTTCTTATTATATTAAATTTCATATGAAATAAATAATAGTTAGATAAACAATTACACTATAATTCTTATTATATCAAGTTTTAAATTAAATAAATAACAGTTCAAATGAATTACAAGTTTCATATGGTAATGATCTTATATGACATTTAATAAAAAAAATAAATTAGATATAATAAAAAAATAAATTTAATTTTATTTCTATAAAAGTTTAATGTTTTTTTTTTTTTTTAATTTGTTAACATAATTATATAAACATCTAAACAGTTATAATATAATATAATTATAATATAATTCTTATTATATTAAATTTCACATTAAATAAATAATAGTTAGATAAACAATTAATATATATATATATATATATATATATATATATATATATATATTATTTTTATAAAAACAAATTCGCTATACTGAAAAAGGAATATACATGTTGATGTCTTTCAAGTCCAGTCTTGGTAGGCTTTCTTTCAGATTTATATTGCTTATACTTCGTCTACTGCACTAACAGACTTTTTAAGGCCTTTTACAATAACTTTCTACTAACTGTTTCTGTTATCACATAAAGTTGTCAAGGGTCGCAATAGTTGTCCAAATCTTTTGCTTGCGCAAGAAACAAACGTAAGCACAAGAGCAACATTTAGAACGATCTATTTTGGGGCTGAAATACAAGTAGTGGTCGGGTTAAATTTTCAACGACAGAGATCCCGTATACGGTTCGGATCAACGACTCTCGGGTGATCGGGATTTCAATGACGCACATGAATTAACGACTAGGCAGAGGGGTTGAAGTCTCGAAGTAAATATGTGCCATCCAAGTCAAAAGGGCACGTGGGGGGCAGAACCCTCATTTCGGATTTCCGCACTCCGGAGAATTGTGTAAGTCAACCATTCAAAAATCCTGAAGAGTCGAAGCCCAAAGAGCCGAAGAGCTGAAGCCCCGAAGAGACGAAAGTACGAAGAGACGAAAGTCCGAAGTGACTCTGAACTGTTGATCTCAAATCAACAGAAGCCGTTGATCTTTGCAGTCGTATTGCTGGAAGCCTTGAAGTAGTAAAGAGTCCAAAGTAAATCTCAGTCATTCGATTCAAGAGGACTTGCGGAAAAAATCCGCGCACTTCAAGGGAAAGTGAAAGTTGAAATTGAGTTTTCTGAAATCCGAAGACTCGAAGAAATCGAAACCGTCGATCGACATGGGCCATGCGTCATCTGATCCATCACTTCGGATAGAAGAAATTGTGGTGAAAGTGAGGTTTGAAAGTTGAAAACTCCGAAACCCGAATCACGAAGCAAATCTGATCCGTTGGTTTGAAAGGGGCATATTTGAGCCACTGATCGAGAGGCCGAATCTAAGATCGCGTGATCAACGGTCACGCTCAATTGCGGGGTCAGAAGATGATCAAGTTTTAAAGTTTGAGGGCGGGCCACAATCGGAACCACGATATTGAGAAAGGGACACATGGTGTCTCGTGGCGAATTGCGGGGAAACACTCTTGGTCGTGCCCGCAATCACGTATTTACGTGAGGTCATAGCCCTAGGTCACATCTAGGAAGGGGCCAAAGGAAAAGGAGCTAGNGAACCACGATATTGAGAAAGGGACACATGGTGTCTCGTGGCGAATTGCGGGGAAACACTCTTGGTCGTGCCCGCAATCACGTATTTACGTGAGGTCATAGCCCTAGGTCACATCTAGGAAGGGGCCAAAGGAAAAGGAGCTAGCGCCCGAATTCTGAGATTTCACAAGCGCGAAGGGAGAGGTCGCAGGTATCATAAGACCTACACTAGAAGTCGAAAGGGCCTGTGTCTGATTAGGAGGTGAGACCATCAGGGTCGCAAAAGGGTCGACAGATGGATAAAATCTAGCGGTGGCGCCAAATCTAGCAGGTGTGCTCAGATCCTAGACCGCAATTAGATCAATGGCCATGTTACATTGCGGGGACACAACATGCTTGGTCGATAAAACTCTTAAGCGGTCCCACAATTGAAACTGTGGTAAAGTGAAGGAGATATGTGGCAGAAGGTGGTGGATTGCGGGCCCAAAAGCGGTGTGAGTTCAAACCGCTTTTGAAGACCCCACAATCACATGCTCATATAACATCAAATCCAAGAGCAGCACGTGGTCGCCCCCTAGGCATCAAGCCTCGTTGAGTTCCCAAGGAAAAGTAGTTAATAGAAGGAAGGACGAGTGGTTGAAACCTCGACTCACCCCATAAATGGAAAGCATGGAAGCTCTGGTCATGGAGACTGAACTATTAGCCCAAGGTACCCTTGTGGATGGATTTTTCTGCAGACCCATGTTGATCTGAGTGTGCATCTAACAGAAGGATGCATGCTCAGTTCGACAGAAGAAAGCATAGACAGAAGGCTTTGAATGTGATGGCCAGGTCACACTCCTGGTAGTGGTGAACTGAGCCGATATAAATAGATCAATTTAGATTTTGTAAAAAGGGGGTTAGTTTTGGCCCAGATTGGGGGAAGCTTTGAGAATTGTTATGACTGTATTTGTGTTGTAAGCCTGAGGGCCTAGATTGTAAATTGTTACGTTAATGAAGATTCCTTTAAGTTGTTATATCAGACCGCCTTCTTAGTTTTCATTTCTTGTTTTCCTTCTTGTCTGGACGTAATCTCTCTGATTTATGGATTCCTGAGGTGATGGAGGATCTGCTGTCGTCATGCCCATTTTTCATGGTTCAATAGACGTTTTCTGTTTCTCTTTCTTGTCTAGATGTAATCTCTCTGATTTATGGATTCCTGAGGCGATGGATGATTTGTTTCCATCATGCCCATCTTTCATGGTTCAACAAACATTTTCTGTTTCTCTTTCTTGTCTGGATGTAATCTCTCTGATTTATGGATTTCTGAGGCAATGGAGGATCTGTTTCCGTCATGCCCATCTTTCATGGTTCAACAAACGTTCTCTATTTTTCTTCTTGTCTGGATCGTTGTAAACCCTCTGATTTCTGAATTCCTAAGGTGGTGGAGAATCCGCTGTCATCTTGCCCATTTTTTACGGTTTATTATTCAAACACTTTCTATCTTTATCCTTCCCATCACCACTTAAATCCTTTTGTCTGATATGGAGCTTAAATGCCTTCATTCAATAGACTGTTTATGACTCCATAGCCCAATGGCCCATCACTGATTTGCAGTGATCTCTGTTGTCTTTCCTTTTCTTAAAGTCTTGCTGACTCGCCCACTCACACCATTTTAATCCACAATATTTTGATGGGTACTGGGCTTATCCTCTTGCATTCGGAGGGTGACTCTTAGTGCTAACATTCATGGTGCCATTGCCGGGGAAGGAAATGAAGAAATATTCCATGGGAGAATGAAAATGATCTGATCTGATCTTTGATGGTGAATAAAGATCAGACACATTCAGACTGCATATCATTCACCTAGCAACTCCACGATAAAAGGATCCAGTGGCGACTCCACAAGTTTGAGAGGTCATATTTTCAGATGGAAGCTATCTTGGCTCAGAGGTTTTCTCCTTTTAATTTCTCTGTTGTTCCTGGTTTTCCAAATGTTGTTCCTACTATGGATCAATGGGGTGATTTTTTCCCCATATTTAAAGAACATAGAGATGACAACCTTGCAGAGCATCTCCTTGAGTTTCATAAACTCATGCATCAGTGGGAAATGCATCATGAGGGTGTATTAATGAAGATGTTCATGTTCTCATTAGATGGAGATGCTCGTGAGTGGTATCGATCCTTGCCCCCTGTTAGCATCTCTTCCCTGTAATGGTTTCATGCAGTTTTCAATATGCATTATCAAAATTATTATTCCTCTGAGTTAATTTGTCATAGCTATTGTGAGGAATATAAAGACGGTGTTCAAGGTATAACTATTTCTTATGAAGGCTGTGAGAATGAAGGATATGCCTTGGATGAGTTGATGAAACTGGTAAAATCACTTTCTACAGAAATAGAGAAATTGGAGGCAGATTTTGCTTGCTGCTCTTATGAAGGAAATGTAGAGGATATTCCGGTCCTTGAAACAAATGTTTTTGGCAGCCCCGCTTATGATGAAGAAGTGATTTCAAATACTGAGAAAGAAAAACCAAATCTTGATGAATATCCCAATGAAGATGACGAAGAGCGGAGCTTTTCCATGGTTCATGTTTATGATGATTATGAATCTGATCCTTGGGAGATCCATGAAAGAGAAAAGGAGGAGATAAATGTGCAACTTACCTCCTGTCCAGAGCCTGTAAATGAGAAAATGTCACCTGGGATCAACCAACCTACATCAGTCCTCCTCCCACCTATACACCCTGTGAACATCAAATGACGGGTGAGTAATAATGAAGTACAAGAGGTATTTTCTTACCAGTCGAGCTTACCTGATTATAAATTTTGTAACCTTGTGGGGTTGTATATGGAACTGTGTTTTCCAAAAGCATTGGAGCCTGCAAAATTATTCATCTTATCATCATTTGGGGGCATTGTCAGTGTTTCAAGACATGTTTTCTTTATGTTGTCATACTTCCTTTACCTTTTGTGGATCATTTGCAGTAAAGAGAAGAATTATATTACCAGACAGTTTGGGTGGATATGGTGGAAGTTTGTTTTCACCTAGCACTTTGTACAAATTAGTTAGCCTAGGATTGTACATAAATAAGCTCCTTTTGGAGCCCATGTGTTTTTTTTCATTTCTTAAGTAGAGTAGTGTACATATCTCCCTGTTTTCTTCAACGAATGTTTTGAGCTCGACTCCATATCCCAACAACTAAGGCACTGGAACTACGCATTCTTGGAATCTCACAGGGAGCACGCCATCCCCTATGGAGCCAAATGTTATCACATAAAGTTGTCAAATGTCACAAAAGTTGTCCAAATATTTTGCTTACGCAAGAAACAGACATAAGCACAAGCAAAGCATTCATAACAGTCTATTTTTGGGTTGAAATACAAGCAGTGGTCGGATTAAATTTCAATGGTGGAGATCACATACACGGTTAATATCAACGACTCTTGGGTGATCAGGATTTCAAAGACGCGCAGGAATTAACGACTAGGAAGAGGGGCTGAAGTCTCGAAGTAAATATGTGCCATCCAAGTCAAAAGGGCATGTGGGGGGCAGATCCCTCATTTTCGATTTTGACACTCCAAAGAATTTTGGATGTCAAGCATTCAAAAATCTCGAAGAGCTAAAGAGATGAAGCTTGAAGAGCTGAAGAGCTGAAGCCTGAAGAGCCGAAGAGCTGAAGCCCCAAAGAGCTGAAGCCCCGAAGCCCCAAAGAGCCAAAAGTCTGAAGTGACTCTGAACCGTTGATCTCAAATCGACAAGAGCCATTGATATTTGCAGTCGTATCGCCAGAAGCCCCAAAGTACTAAAGAGTCTGAAGTGAATCTCAGCTGTCCGATTCAAGAGGACACATGGAAAAAATCTGCGCACTTCGAGGGAAAGTGAAAGTTGAAAATTAAGTTTTTCAAAATCCAAAGACCTGAAGAAATCACAACCGTAGATCTGCAGAGGCCACGCGTCATCTGATCCATCGCTTCAGATAGAAGCAATTGCAGCGAAAGTGAGGTTTTAAAGTTGAAAACTCCGAAACCTGAATCGTGAAGCAAATATGATCCGTTTGTTTGAAAGGGGCATATCTGATCTGCTGATCAAGAGGCCTCATCCAAGATCATGTGATCAACGGTCAAGCTCAATTGCGGGGTCAGAAGATGATCGAGTTTTAAAATTTTGAGGGTGGGCCACAATCAAAACCAAGGTATTGAAAAAGGGGCATGTGGTGTCTCGTGGCGAATTGCAGGCAACCACTCTTGGCCGCGTTCGCAATCACATATTTACGTGAGGTCATAGCCCTATGTCACATATAGGAAGGGGCCAAAGGAAAAGGAGCTAGTGCCCAAATTCTGAGATTTCAAAAGCGCGAAGGGAGAGGTTGTAGGTATCATAAGACCTGCACCAGAAGTCGAAAGGGCCTATGTCTGATTAGGAGGTGAGACCATCAGGGTCTCAAAAGGGTCAGCAGATGGATAAAATCCAATGGTGGCACCAAATCTAGCAGGTGCACCCAGATCGTAGACCGTGATCAGATCAACGACCACGTTCCATTATGGGGACCAAAAACATGCTCGGTTGATAAAATTCTTAAGCAGTCCCGCAATTGAAACCGTGGTAAAGAAAAGGAGATACATGGTGGAAGGTGGTGGATTGTGGGCCCAAAAGCGGTGTGAGTTCAAACCGCTTTTGATGACCCCACAATCACATGCTCATATAACATCAAATCCGAGAGCAATGCGTGGCCGCCCCCTAGGCATCAAGCCTCGTTGATTTCTCGAGGAAAAGCAGTTAATAGAAGGAAGGATGGGTGGTTGAAACCTTGACTCACCCCATAAATGGAAAGCATGGAAGGTCTAGTCGTGGAGAATGAACTGTCAGATCGAGGTACCCCTACGGACGGATTTTTCTGCAGACCCATGCTGATCTGAGCTCACGCCTGACAGAAGGATGAACGCTTAGTTTGACAGAAGAAAGCGCACACGAGAGGCTTTGAATGTGATGGCCAGGTCACACTCCTGGTAGTGGTGAATTGAGCCGATATAAATAGGTCAGTTTAGATTTTGTAAAAAGGGGGTTAGTTTTAGCCCACATCGGGGGAAGCTTTGAGAGCTATTATGACTGTATTTTTGTTGTAAGCCTAAGGGCCTGGATTGTAAATTGTTACGTTAATGAAGATTCCTTTAAGTTGTTATATCATACCACCTTCTTAGTTTTCATTTCCCGTTTTCCTTCTTGTCTGGATGTAATCTCTTTGATTTATGGATTCCTGAGGTGACAGAGGATCTATTGCTGTCATGCCCATCTTTCATGGTTCAACATATGTTTTATGTTTCTCTTTCTTGTCTGGATGTAATCTCTCTAATTTATGGATTCTTGAGGTGATGGAGGATCTGTTTCCTTCATGCCCATCTTTCATGGTTCAACATACATTTTCTGTTTCTCTTTCTTGTCTGGATGTAATCTCTTTGATTTATGGATTCCTGAGGCGATGGAGGATCTATTGCTGTCATTCCCATATTTCATGGTTCAACAAGCATTCTCTATTTTTCTTCTTGTCTGGATCGTTTTAAACCCTTTGATTTTTGGATTCTTGAGGTGGTGGAGGATTTACTGTCATCTCGCCCATTTTTTTATGGTTTATCATTCAAACACTTTCTATATTTCTCCTTCCCATCACCACTTAAATCCTTTTGTCTGATAGGGAGCTTAAATGCCTTCATTCAACAGACTGTTTATGACTCCATAGCCCAATGGCCCGTCACTAATCTGTAGTGATCTCCGTTGTCTTTCCTTTTCTTAAAGTCTCGCTGACTCGCCCACTCACACCATTTTAATCCACAATATTTTGATGGGTACTGGGATTATCCTCTTGCAGTTGGAGGGTGACTCTCAATGCTAACAGTTCCAACTGGTCAAAAAACATTTAGAACCTTACAAAAAGAAAAGGCATTCTTCAGAGGAGAAATTTCATTGCCTTAGTTTTTGTTCCTTCGAAGAACTCATGAAAGACGAATGCTCCTTTTTGCAGCTACAGGGCTTCTTTGGAGAGTTCATTTGCCTTTGTGTTTAGCTCCCTCAGAATGTGCTGAAAAGAAAGCCATTCGGAATTTCTAAAGGTGAGCTTGATATCTCTTAGAATTGAAGCCAACCTGGGGTTCTGGATGTTGTTTTGGCCCCTTGCCCAATCGATCACCAACTTGGAGTCACCAAACACTTGTAGCTTTGTCATATTTTTTTCTTTGGTAGTTTCTAGAAGAGTCCAAAGTGCTATCAGTTTTGCTCTGTTATTTGTTCCACCTCCTGGTGAATATCTGAAGTGGATGTAGTGACTATGAATGATAAATAGAACCAACCCAACTCCACATGAAGGAGGATGTCCTTGGTTGGTCCCATCAAAAAATCCCCATGGGATGGTGTAATCAATGGGAGGGGGAACTATAAAACATTGTTTTCTTGTTCTTGGCTCTGTCCTATGTTCTTGAGCCTGACTGATTGACATTGTTGTTGTCACTTTCGGGGGAATTTTCTTGTATTTAAATACAACTTTGTTTCTTTCCCACCAAATGTTTGTGATCATGATACTTGGAAGACCTGCATATAAGGAAGTTGTTATGTCTTGCAGCCATGTTTTGAAACAATCTTCAAGAGAGATCTGGTCCCAATTGGCCTTGGTCTTTAGTTGGTCTTTTATTAACTACACGACCTTTTATGCATAGGGACAAGAGATAAAAATGTGAGTAATGGATTCTTGATTTTCCTTATAGAGAGGGCATATGCTAGGTCCACACCATCCTCTCTTGAGGAAATTGTCCCAAGTTAGCAGTTTGTTGTTTAGAGCTAGCTGGAGCATCACTTTACATCTGGGAGGAGCCTTGATTTTCCACAAGGGCTTCCACCACCACTTTGATTGTATCACCGATTTTGCTTCTAGCCAATATTTATAGCCTAATTTAATCGAGTAAGAGCCATTTTGCAGGTCTTTTGACCAACAGAGAGAGTCCACAGACTCTCTATCCAGGGAAATGAAGTTTTCACATAAAAGGGAAATGAAAGAGTTCAATTCATCCCATAGATCTAAGTGGAGATCTAGGGATTCTGCATTTTCCCATCCCCCTCTTCCTCACAATTGGGGAAAACCAATGTTGAGGTCCCTCAAGAAGCGATTTTTTTTGTCTTTTAGGAACAAAAGTAGGGCTTGGGAGAGTTTGTAATTATTTCGAGCTCCCAACCATGGATCTTCACCCAATATCACATTTTCCCCATTTCCAATGCGCCAGCTAGTCCGTTTACCAACAAGGGGGAAATATTGTACAAGTGCTTTCCAGACAATTGATCCTTTAGGGGTTTTCAAAGGTTCTCGAAACCAGTCAGAAATAAAAAAGTAGGAAAGTAGTTGGAGTTCAATACTCTTACCCATAATGTGTTTCCCAGAGTTAGGTGCCAAAGGTTCCTTCCCGCTAAGGCTCGAGCAAGAAGTCTTAAGTTTTTTAGACCCCAACTCCCCATTTCTTTACGAGTAGCGATTGAGTTCCATTTGACAAGAGGGCGACCTCCATAAGCATTTTGTCCCTTCAAAAGGAAGAGAAAGCTTAGGCGTCAAATGTGATCTAGAGCTCCTTTTGGGATATCAACTATTGAATTCTAGTAGACTGGAATTCTTTCTAGGACTACTTTGATTAGTACTAGTCTTCCTCCTCTAGAGAGGAGTCTGTTGACCCAGATGACTAGGCGGGCCTCAACCTTTCTTATCAACCAACCCTAGTCTTCTTTTATGTAGTTTTCAGGTTTTAAATTAAAACCCAGGTACTTGAGTTCATTAGAGAAGTGTTTCCTTTGGGCGGGGAAAGTGGTGGAAATGGAGGCCTCTTCTTCGTTCTCACAGTGATTAAGAAGAAGACATGATTTTTCCATGTTAATTTTCATTCCTGTGGCGCTGCAAAAGAGGTTTAAAATATCCTTGAAATCATTTAGATTCCTTTGAGAGCCAAATAAGTTACATAAAATGTCATCTACGAATAAAAGGTGGGTAATTGATTATGATTCAGAGATTGCAATTCCTCTTAAGAGGACCTTAGACCTTGCCCCCTTTATCAGATAACTGAGTGCTTCATCTATGATCAAGAAAAGAAAGGGGGAAAGGGGACAACCCTGACAGAGACCTTTGGAGGCTTTGAAAAAACTGGATGAGGCTCCATTGATGAGGATGGAAAAGGAGGAACTTTGGATGCATCCCATTATCCAGTTGATCATTTTTAAGCTCAGGCCCATTTGGATTAGGACCAGGCGCAAGATGGATTAGGACCAGGCGCAAGAAGGTCTAGTTTACTTGGTCATAGGATTTGGAGAGGTCCAATTTCATAATGGCATCCTTGAGATTTATTTTCTTGACTGAGTGGAGAACTTCCTGAGCAATGGCTATTGCGTCGTGTATCTATCTATTGTGTAGGAAGCCAAATTTCTCTTCTCCAATGATTTCGCTTAGCATTGGTCTGAGTCTCCTAGAGATGATCTTGGCGATTAATTTATAGATTCCATTACAATAGGCGATCGATCTATAATCTTCAAAGGAAGAAGGGAGTTGTTTCTTTGGGATGAGACACATGAAGGTTGCATTGGGAGGGCCATGCATTTTTCCTTCCTTTTGTGATTCTCTTATCATTAGCAACATATCGTTTTTTAAAAGGTCATAAAAGTATTTGAAAAATTCCACTGTTACTCTGTCCGGGCCTAGGATTTTCCCATTCTTCATGGAGAACAAAGTTGCCTTTAGTTCTGGTTCTGACACTTCTTCTTCTAAGGAAAGGTTCATTTCTTCGGAGAAGATGTTAGGGAATTTTCCTACTACTTCCAGGATTGTTTGGATGGGGCATCCGGGGGGGGGCTAAGAAGAAATTTCTAAAAAAATTTACCTTGATATTTGCCTTGTCCTCAAAAGAGGAGACCACATTTCCATGTTCATATTGGATTTCCTAGATTGTGTTGAGTTTTCTTTGAAAGTTTGAAAATTGATGAAAAAAAATTGTGTTATTGTCTCCTTCTTTTATCGACAAGGCCCTGCTTTTGATATGCCATTCTTGTTCCTCTGTCTTGATCATTTGGCACGTTTATTCTCCAAATCTCTTAGTTCAATTAACTTTGTAGTAGTTAGGGGGGAGTCTTCCAGGGAACTTAGGACCTTCGCTAATTTCTCTTCAGTGTCCCATATGTGTTGGGACCTTTTGGACTTCCATAAAGGGAGCCAATTTTTTATGGCGTTTTAAAATTTTTTGAGGTTTGCTGCAAATTGTTCCATCATTGGAGCACGATTCAGGGGGGAGATATTGGTCCAAGAGGAAAGGACTAGATTCTTGAAGTCTTCCTCTCCCAGCCAAGAATGACATAATTTCAGGGGAGACGGGGGGGGGGGATTCAAAACCCAAGGTCCAATGAAGAGTAACATATCAATGGTATGAAATGCCTCCCACTTCTACTGCAGATATGAAATTTGTGCCTAATTTTAGTAGGGCTTTGGATACTAGGAAACGATCTAGTCTCTTTGCAACCTCCTCATCCCTAGTTCTGAAATTCCGCCAAGTAGGAGAGATTTTTATAGGTTTGATGTCCACCAGGTTGGCCTTCTTAAAGAAAGACTGGAAAAAATATGCTTTTCCTGTCGACCCTAGTATGTGCACCCAAAACCTCCCTTAGGGAGAAGGTAATATTTAAATCCCCCTCCACACCAGAATAAGGCCTATGTATGTTCACCACTAAGAAGGTTAAATTATTGTTCTTGTGTTGTAACTTGGTAGAAATTGTAGAGCGAGCGACAAAAGAGGACAAAGGCTAGAAATTTGGTCTCCATCTAGTGAATAGACCTCCAGAGAGAGTTGAGGTGTCGGTTGTGCTGAAGGACCAATTCCAAAGCCAAGGGATGAATGTTTCTATGGATTTCTCGCTAGAGCACATTGTCTCTTGGATGAGGATGATGTCTAGATTAAGGTTGTGGATCATTCCTTTTAGGGCTAGCTTCTTTGGGGCACCCCCTACCCCACGTGCATTGAAAGAGAGGAATATCATTTTGACCTTTTCAGAGGGGATTTTCCTACTCTAAGGGCCCTTGTGATGGTAGCTTGGGTGCCTTTGTTGATTTTTGTGGATTCTCTCTCTTTTTCTTTCGAGATGAAGGATTTCCTTCTTGCCTGTGCGAGAGAGGGGGGGTTAAGAGACATGCCTCTGAAGGAAGGGGTGGTCTCCTAGGATTTTGACCTCAAGGAATATTTGTTTCCCTAAGGATAAAGGGGAGCTTCAGGGAAGGAAGGGATGTGTTGATAGGAAGAGGAGGAGTCACAAATGGTAGTGGAGGGGGCCCGAGAAGGGGAGGGGGAAGGAGGCGCCACCAATGAATCTTTAGGGGGAGGGGGAGAGGGAAAGGGATCTCTTGCGAGGTCAAATTTCTGTGCCTATGGAATAGCTAAGGGAGGGGAGAGGGAGAAGGGGATTATTGGGGAAAGAGGGGACCTTGGAGAGGGGAGAGGGCTTGCAGGAGAATCAATAGCTAACAATGAAACATAATGAAGAGGAAAAGGAAAGGGAAACATACCTGAAGTAGGATCTTGGGAAACCAAGTTGCTTAGAGCTTGACTGGAGAGGACCCCTTTTTTGATTTCCAGGTGACAAGCTTCATTCTTTCCTTCCATCGATCCGACCTCCACTGTCTCCTGCTTTTTGATTGAGGACTTGGTTTTCCACTTACTTGCATGCGATTTTTATAGTAGGGAAATTATGGAGAAATGCGAGAATAAGTGTCCAATTTCGTGGCATCCATGGCACATGAAGGGTAGTCTCCAGTAATCTACCTTTTGGTGCCAGGTAATTTCGACATAAACTAGGTCAATGTTACCTACTAATCCTTCTCTTACATCCACTTCGACCAAAATCCAAGCCCACCTTTGATTTTTTTTTGAATCCCAATTGAGTTCTAGTTTTATAAAAGAGCCCAATTTGTTACCGATGGATTCTAGCTCTTCCCTGGACCAAAAGGCCAGAGGAAACCCAAGAATAATTGCCCAAAATTTCAATATCATTGTAGAATCCTTTAGGGGGTCAAATTACGTTGTCCAAGGTTTCAAGGACAAACTAGACGGGCCCCATGACCAACTCTTCCTATGGATTTCTTCACAATCTTCATCTAAAAGGAAAGAAAAAGAGATCCAACTTCTGGACAATATGTGTATCTTAGGGACATAACCAATTAGCAGTTTCCAGTGGTTCTACAACCATCTTGTTAGAGACTTTTCTCCCATAGATTTACCTTTAAACCTTCTAACTAGAGTCTTCCCCAAGAGCTATGGGATGTTGCTGATAGGAATGTCATCACCCACAACCATATTTGTTGAGCCCCTTTTTTCCTTGATACACCGGGCTTCGAATTTCCCGGTCTAGACATCGCAACTAGAAACCCCCTTCTTCTCCTTCATTTGTGTGCTTGCAGGTGAGAGAGCCTTTCCAGAGAAGAGAGAATATGCAGGTCCGAGGGAGGAGGAGGGAGGGTTGTAGGGGGATGGGGGATGAGAGCATGTAGGGGTTCCATGCGGGAGGGAGAGAGAGGCCAACTTGTGAAGGTCTGAGCCACGGGGGAGTAGTGAATACGGGGGTGCGTGAGAAGACGAACATAAGGAATGGAGAGAATCTAGGAACTCAGACTGAGACACGAAGGCAAGGGGCCTGGGGGGGAGCCTCGAAGTCCACAACCTTTGTATCAGAGGAATCCATGTATCCCAGTCATGTGGAGAGCACGCGGTCCTCACTTGGGGGAGTACAATGATGACACTAGTGAAGTGAGAGGAAGTGGGGAATGGGAGTCAAGAGAGGGAGTTAAGGGTGCCAAAAAAAGGGAGACTGAAAATGGGAGAGAGAGAGGAGAAGGGGGCGGGAAGGGGAAGGCATGCACCCCCCGCCCAAGGTTCTATGCCTCAGTAGACATGGCGCGAGGGGCTAGACTGCAGACTCCAACTAAGAAATATATTATATACTAGATTATACAATAACAAATACAAGTAACTTATATAATCAAAAAATTACAATATAATTCTTAATATAAAGTTTTAGATTAAATCCCTCGAAATATCCACAACTATTTTTATCTAAAATTCTTCAACAATAATCTTGAAATGAGAAAACTTATCGTAATATCGTCAGATGAAATATTTTAGATGCATCAGGATGCACTGATCTAGTTAAAGTCAGGCAACTTACTAGAAATCCACTCAATGTTTTCAAAATATCTGAATAAAAATCTCAGAAAAAAAAAAAATCAAATAAAAAAAAGAGGGGCCTTTTTCAAATAAACGTTTTTTACAGCATCCAGGATACACAAAATGACCAACAAACGAACTCTTTGTGAAAAACACCATCGAATTCCCTCTCTTCTTCAATGAAAGATTTAAAAAAAGCAATTTTGTGGAAAATTTATCGGCTATATTGGCTCTAGCAAATCCAATATGCGCAGATCGGATTTAAAACAAAACAAAAGCGACTACTATAAATTACTAACCATAACATGACACTAGATGCTACAAATAGCTTTAGAAATGGCAAAATTTCATATAAATATTCCACTGAAAGTCCAATACATGTGAGTGGACACCCTCCACAAGTAACATATAGGAATTGGGTGATTACAGGTATCCACCAACCAATGTTTAGTGATATTAGCATGCCAATAAGGCCCATATTCCATTTCGAGACAAAGAGCCAATTTAAAACAATGGATATTGTTGTCCTAGCTACACCTGACCATGCTATGACCATATTGTTCAATTGTGAAACTAAATATGTTCGAATCAAAAAATAGAATGGAAACGAAAAGTGCATAGGAATGCACCACAATGATACTCTCCCTTCTAGTTCATCGATATCCTCAGGTTGTCCCAGGAACCTAAGAATAGGGGAGGTGAAAATATAAATAAGAAGAAGAAGTAGTGTAAATCCCAAGTCCACAATCCAAGAGTGTTAGAGATATATTATGAGAATGTGGTGTTTCTTTGTGCAAAAATATTGTCCACATGGAGTCCCAAGCACATTCACCATTCCTACCCGTGGAAGATCAATAGGGTTACCTTAGATTTGTGAAAATATCATATCAAAATTTAATGGAAAATTCACTTTTCCCAAGAGAAATTATCTCAAATTTATAAAAAGTATAAATTCATTTACATGACTCTGAAGCCAGCTGAGGAAGCTAGGCCAGTGCGAAATCCATGATCAGACCAATACATACAAAATAAACTCAGTGCTTCCAGGGAACCAATAGAGGTCAATAGACTTTTCAATTCATTCACGGCTAGCTCATTACTAATCACTAGAATCGCCTCCATGCGCAAACAAAAACAAGGAAAGCAATTATCCTCACGGCTTATGCAGCATACCTCTTTCGCCACACGAGCAGTCATAAACAAAGCAATTTTAACTGAGGCTCTCTTTGCTTTTCTCATGCCATACGAATTAATCTTTATAATTCGAAGAGATTGATGAAAGAGATCGGGCTCTCCTGTCCTCTATCGCAGTGATAGATTGAAAGTCTACCGACCACTTCACTTAGAGCTCTCTTGGAGAGAGCATCCACCTCGGTATTGTGTGATCTGGGGAGATGGCGGAAGGAGATATTAGTGAATAAAATTGCCAGCTGCTGCATTTTTTGCTTCCAGCCTTCCGCATGGATGGATTGGAGATTACACTTTCGATTGATCCATTCTATGATAACTTTCGAGTCGCCTAGGACTTGGAGGTGATTTAAGGATCAAAAAGAAGCCAGCGTAAGAGTAGACCATAAGCCCATGAGCTCGGCTTTGGTGTTTGAACCCCCACCACAATTAAGAAACCACTTTGTATTTCTCGCCAGATGGGTTTTGAAGGTGCCTCCTGCACCACAACATAGACCAGAAGATAGAGCCGCACCGTCAAAACAAGCCACAGAGTAACCTTCAGGCATAATAAAATCCACCGCTTTGAATGGATGAGCCTTGACGGTTGACGGCTGCCAATGGAAAGAAGCCAAAATTCTGTGATAGACTTCCAGTAAGGAAGGAGATGCGTCCTCGAAAAGGACCTTGTTACGTTCTAACCAGATTTTCCAGCTAATGAAGGCAGCCAGTGAAGGAGACGCAACTTGGTCAGAATACCAGGAGGAAAAGCACTTTGTAAATGTGGCGCCGGACCAGTAGAATGGTAGGGAGAAGTGCTGCATAATGCGTTTCCAAATTTCTTGAGAAAAATTACAGTGAATTAGCAAGTGGTGAATGTCCTCCGAGGCTCGGCAGCAAAGAGCACATAATCCAGGGCCCTGCCATCCTTTTCTACGGAGCATCTCCCAAGTAAGGATTTTTTCACTAGCACAGAGCCAAATAAAAAGTTTGAGCTTTAGAGGGAGCAACCAAGTCCAAATCTGACGGAGCCACGGAGGATGGGCTATGACGTCCCTATCAGGCAGGAGATCCGCGTAGAAATTCTTGGCAAAGACCTTGCCGGAGCCATCACCCCCGGCCCAGATAAGAGAATCCTGAGCGTCAGAGAGGGAGAGACCTGCACAATTTAAAGCTGCCGTAAAGGAATCCCATTCCAAGGCCAAAGGCCCGACGAGAGACAGGTCACTGCTAAGGAACCACTGATCCAGGAGAGGGAAGGCACGGGTCGCCTTCTTCAACTGAGCTAGGGAACAAAAGTTTAAGGAGAGAAGATGCGATCTGAGTGGCAGGGAGAGAATCGAGTGGTCATCTAAACCAATGATTTTATCTCTGCCAATTTTGATTTCTTCACTCGATCCAGGCCGCCAACGGAGCCAGTGAAGGATCACTTGAGAGGAAGAGACCAGACCCCTCCAGAAAGGAGAATCCCACTTCTGAATTAGATGTGGCTTTCGCAGCCAATGTGAGAGGGGCAAGGCACCTAAATATTTGTCCTTGATGACTTGATGCCAAATGTTATCAATGGAGACCGCTTGCCAAAAAGAACAAGCCAGTAAAGATGAGTTGAATATGGAAAGGTTCTTAAGTCCCCATCCCCCTGTCCTTTTGGGTCTAGAGAGAGTCTTCCAGCTGCAAAGATGGAAGCGACGTTTTCCTTCTAGTTCATTCCACAGTAAATTGAAAGAGAGTCTGCGAAGCAGAGTAATGATTTTGGCGGGGATCCGTTCCAGTAACATCCAAAAAACAACCAGACTTTGTAACACCGACTTGACCAGGATAAGGCGTCCACCCAGGGACAACCATTTATTACGCCAGAAACCTATTCTCCTTTCAAAGGTTGCTACCAGCCAGGTCCAGTCAGTTGAGGAGGAGGCTCTTGGCTTTAGCTGGTACCCAAGGTACCTGAAACCTGCATTTAAATCAAAAAAGGAGTAGGGGATGGAGTCTTTGAGAAGAGAGATTTTGGCCTCTATTAAGCCCCAAAAGTGGATAGTGGAATTTGTGGGATTGATGGACAACCCCGAAACTGAACAGAAGAGCTGAAGAATGTCCATGAGCGCAAGCCATTCCGCTAAATCAGCTTTGGATAATAAAAGAATATCATCCACAAACATAAGGTGAACGATCCTGATGAGATTAGAGACTTTTATACCTGTGATGCGGTGCTCAGAAAGACCTTTAGAGAGGATAAGGCTAAGGCCTTCCATAACTAAGATAAAGAGGTAGGGAGATAGTGGGCATCCCTGGCGGAGCCCCCTTTCACTTTTAAAAAATCTAGACGCCTCCCCGTTAATCAACACTGCAAAGTTTTCGCTTGTGACGCAGGACATAATCCAATCTGTAAACTTATCACCAAAGCCAATCGAGAGGAGGATTAGTCTTAGAAAATCCCAGTCAATGCTATCAAACGCCTTTTTGAGATCTAGTTTCATGACCAACACCTTTTGTCTTTTTTGGATGATGCTGTGAATGCACTCATGGGCTACCCCGATGGAATCTTGGATCCTTCTTCCCTTTAAAAACCCGAGCTATTCGACTGAGATATTCCTTTCCAAAACCGGCTTAATCTGATTGGAGATGACTTTGGAAATTACAAAGGGAGATCAGTCTGAAGTCGTTGAAAGTAGTTGAAATGTTTTCTTTTGGAATTAAAACCAGGAAGGTGGAGTTTAGGCTACTGGAAATTTTACCTTTGATGAGAGAGTCCTCCACCATCTGAAGAAGATCGGGTCCAACAAGATAAAAAAAGTAGGTAAAAAATTTTGTCCACCAGCCATCGGGCCCTGGACTCCTCTCCTTTTTGAAAATATACAGAATATTCTTTAGCTCTAGAAATGTAATAGGTTTGTAAAGATCTGTGGCTTCGGTCGTAGTAACCAAGTTTGTGAAAAGGCTGGCAGTAGAACATTTTGCTGGCAGGTTGTGGCCACCGCTGGATTTTAAAAGAAGTTCGAAGTATGAGGCAACTTCCATTTTGAGTGCCTCCTGTCCACGGATGGTCCCATCAAATTCACTTTCGATGGACCAGATTAGTTTCTTGTTCCTGTTGTGTCTAGTAACTCTATGGAAAATTTTTGAGTTTGAGTCACCCCACTTGAGCCAGGTCGCACGGCTTCGGAGCCTCCAACTTTTTTCATCTTCCCGCAGAAGATCATCTCTATGTTTCTCCAAAGATTTTAATGAAGTCGCATCCTCCAATGACAGGGCCGTAGAGGTTGATTTTAAGATGAGATGTTTGAGCTCAATCTCCAGCCTATTCAAAGTGATCTCCTTCGTAGCCTTCTTGTGTTTACACCAAGCTTTTGTGTGCTCTTTAAGGGCTTTCAATTTCCAAACGATTCTCAACTGTGGGTTAATTTCACTTAGAAAACACGGATCAGTCCAGACAGAGTGTACCAGAGAAGAGTAGCCAGCGGATTCTGACCAATGATGATTAAATTTGAAGGGAAAGGGCTTGAGCCGGATGGGGAGGTTCAAGTTGAGGAGGATGAGCGCATGGTCAGAGATGAAAGGAAGCTCGACCCAAGA
This sequence comes from Picea engelmannii, assembly GCA_009831015.1. Lineage (NCBI taxonomy): Eukaryota > Viridiplantae > Streptophyta > Pinopsida > Pinales > Pinaceae > Picea > Picea engelmannii. Next base: position 391,709 of record ML786372.1, on the reverse strand, counting down.
GGTTGGAAAGACGGTGGAAGAGAAGAATCCCTCGGAGATTAAGAAGCGATCGAGATGTCTGGCAATGGCCTCGGAGCCCCTTCTCCCGTTTCGCCAGGTAGGAACAAGTCTGGACGGCAAGATATCAATGAGGTTCATGGTCTTAAAGAGGTCTATGTAGAGATTAATACCTGAGCCTGACAATGAAGCTGCTCCCCAGTGTTCATCAGATGATAGGATGATATTGAGATCGCCTCCCAGAATGAGGTTTGGAAGAGAGAGGATGCCGCTGTTAGCAAGGTGAGTCCAGAATTGAGGTCTGTCTTGGCAAGGGCCATAGACGTTTAAGAGCATCAGTTTCTGAGTAGTAGTGAAGCAACTGCCTAAACACAAAATACCTCCATAGGTCAAGAAGGGATTTAAATCGAAAAGTGATGGATCCCAGGCCACCAAAATGCCACCGGATTTGCCGATGTAATTTAACGCCGCTGAGACCCAAAGGGGGTGAAAAATATGCAAGAAATCTCTGGAAGAATGATCAGTTGCAATGGTTTCTTGTAGAAAAATGACCTCAGGTTTGGAGTGATCTAGAAGTCTTCGGAAGGAGGCAGCCTTGAGGGTGCCTCCAATCCCTCGAATGTTCAGAGAGAGCACTATCATTACTTGGAACGTGCTATGGCCTTCAATGCTCTAAGGGCCTTTCCATATTGAGTAGGGACTCTTGGGACTGCAATTTGAGTGACAGTGCATTCTTTCTTCTTCCTATCACTCCTTGTCTGGAGAGGGGAGAGCTCAACACCGATACCTCGCGACCATGCAAATGATTTGTTGAGAGTTTCTGTATGGGTTGATGAAGACGTACCCGCTTCTGTGGACAGAGCTATGATCTCTTTACCTTGAAAAACTGGTAACTGGGAGGCTCTGTCTGGGAGAAACTGAGTAGATGTAGAGGAACTTAGCGCTGCCAAGAGGGAATCCTCATCCTCGACCGGCTGATTGTAACCAGGAAGTAAAGCAGAGGGATCTTCAAGGACTTATGGATTGGGGGAGGAACCGTCCTGTAGGTTCGGCAACGAGGATGGGAGTAAGGGCGACAGTGGAGGGGGGGGGGGGG
>ML786372.1:343759-390541 GCA_009831015.1 Picea engelmannii | reverse complement strand
AACTCGGCTTGCGGTAAGGGGGGCTTTGTGGGGGAGGAGGGAGAGGACTAGCCAAGGCGATTTACAAAATCCTTTTCAGAAGCTGAGAGTGAGTTATAGAGCATTGGGCACAGTAGAGAGAGCTTGGTCATCAGAGAATCGGGCTGTCCAGGGAAAGGCAGTGAGGGAGGGTCAGGGGGGACGTCCAAGTAAGTAAGGGAAGAGTTAGCTGTCTGATAGGCTGGGGGATTTAAAAGCAGGTCGATATCATCATCAGGGGGATCGATCATGGACTTACCGGGACACGTTCAACGAAGATGGCCAGTCTCGCAGCAACGGTTGCATCTAAACAGGATTCCAAGATAATCCAGGTTCTGTAGAAGCTTCCTCGCCAATCGATCTCAAGAGTTTCCAGCAGACCCGCAGATAAGTCCATCTCGACCAGAACCCTGCCCAACTTCCTCGAAGAACCTGTGAGAGAAGGGGTGTCAAGAGATATGAACTTTCCCAAGGAGTTGCCAATAGCTCTAAAGACATCTTCATTCCATAGGTGGAGTGGAAGACTCGGGAGAAACACCCACAGATGTCTGTGTTGGAAGTAGTCGGAATCCGGGTTGAACGCCATACGCCATCACTTACCATGATGGCACAATCTATCCCAACAATTATGTCGATGACTATAGAAGACGCTGCTAGTTCCAAGTTGTCGATGTGTCCCACAAATGCTAGGGTGATTACATTTGATCCATACATTGCTATTCAGTTGAGGGTAGACGTCGTGGAGCATTTAACAATGGAAAACAAACTGAGTATGAAGGAAATATTCTGTGGGCAACGAGTCTTACCTAAAATTGTTCCAAAAAAGCCTCAAAGCGACCAAATGAAACCACATTGTTTGCCTCAAACTTGTTAAAGATGCATCTAGTGTGCCCAATCAATGCTACCGGGACGCGAAACTACCAAAACATAGAGTATTTTGTGACCCTTAATGGCTGCAACCATTGCCCTTGTCTCTTCCACTCCTCGATGCTAGGTGTTGTTATGGTGGAGCAATGATTTTCACTACATTAACAAACAAATAACTACACATTGCTCGAAAACCAAACAAATAACTACACACTTCTCAAAAACCAAATGATGAAGAGGAAATCTCTGTTCACGTGAGCGGCTGCCATCGTTTTTACAATAATACTTTAAAAAATGATCCAAAAGTATTATAAATAAATAAATTTAGATATTTAAAAATATTAATAAAATTTAATTTATAATGTTTAACTATGAAAAAATTCACAATATTTTTTGGTCAACTACAAATTAATAGTGGTAAACACCAAACTAATAATTGGTCTTTGGTCAATGAAAAAATCATTGTTATAGTCCTCCTTTGCAAGGACTAATAATAAAAATAATAAAGGGAAAAAATAAAACAAAACATATAAAAGGAGAAGCATGTTTTGTATGGTCAAGTTATGTGCAATATTTAAAAAAATATTCATTGGATGTAAGTGTTTTGGTGGAAGTTTTGTTGTGGATAAATAGAATTAAAAGAAATGTTCTCATTTAATATTAATATTAAATATATTTTGTAAATTATATTTGAATATATTTATAGTTTTTTTTAATAAAAATTATAAATGGTATTTTATATAAATTTGTGATTGTTATATGTTATCTTCTAGCAATCAATTGTAATAAGTGCGGCTAGGAAATTCCTCATGAGCTTCAAAGAGCTATTTGATAATCCCCTTAAGGAGAATAAGAGGAGGTCTAGATATGCAATTTACAAGTGAATTGATGCTAGTTATTATGGAAACTGGGATGACGAGTACAATATCTTGGAACAAGTCAAGTGGCCCGCGAAGGAGGAGATGCAAGCTAGAGCGCTAAGGGAATGACAGAGGATTGAGTCTATCTAGAGGGAGACCAAGTTGAAAATCAAGAGTGGGAAGGTCATTGTCATTAATCCGGTCCTATTCGAGGAAGATGAGGATGTGGCATAAGAAATGGGAGAGCAAGAAAAGGGAAACCAACAATAGAGAGAGCGAGAGTTTGTTTCCCATGTGCCCCTTCTGGATGAGAAAATGATTGAGTGCATGGTTTTGGAGAAGAAGAAACATGAGCTCCTTAGTAAGCACATGGGTGAGTATCTCATGGAGGAGCAGGCTGAGGCCAAGGAAATGGTTAATATTTAGTGATAAGGCATGTTGATAAAGCTTATATGGATCATTGATTGTTTTTCCAAATGTGCTTCTTAACTTCAATTAAATAAATAATATGGACCTTAGGTCATTCTTGAGGTTGACACGATGTTATAATTAAGGCATCCACTAGGTTCCTTTCTTCCTGAACAAGGCAAAGGGTCACTGGGAAGCTTTGATCGTAGAGCTTAGCAATCCTAATTATGCCAAAGTAGGGGCCAAGATGACAGATTTGGAAGGGAATGAATTTGATGTGCTTGGTGCCACCAATAAGGGCCCTAGTTAGATATACTTCAGGGCTATGCAATTACTCCCCATCCTCAAAGAGTTATTCGATAATCCCCTTGAGACAAAGAAGAGGAGGTGTAGGTATGCAATATACAAGAAAATTGATTCCAATTCATATTATGGCTACATTAATGATGGGGATAGTATCTTGGACAAAGTTGAGTGGCCTGTGAAGGAGGAGATGCGAATAGGAGCACTGAGGAAGTGGCAGAGGATCGAGTCTATGTGCTAAATTATGATAGGCACAAAAGAGTGATTGCCTCCGCAAAAATTTAAATATGAAAGTTTGCATATGACTTTGTCAATTCAATTGCTTCTCGGTGTTTTTTTACATAACAACTGCACCAATGCGCTTCCAATTACACTGGTGCACTATAAACAATATATCACACATGTATATTGTGTTTTTTCAAATCATGTTGATGTTGATGTTGTTTGATTTATAAAATGTATTATAAGTACGCTAATGATTTCTCTATTTTTAAATTAAATTTAAGATGTATCACTCATTAGAATTTAGAGTTGCCATATAATGTTTAACTTTAGTTTTATGAAATCGTTTACTTTGGATTGTAATTGCAAAAACTTATAACTATTAATGCCATATAATGTTTAATTCTTCTTCAATGTAAATTGTTTCATTTCCAACAAGATACAATATGTTGATTAAACATGTTTACAAAGAAAAATTACTTTTATGAAATGCTATTTTCTCATTTATTTTATTGATAATGTCATAATTAAATTTATAATTGTTATATTTTTTAAAAATTATTATAGTCATAATTATTAAATATAAATTTTAAAAAACATTATAATTATTAAAATATGAATTTAAAATATCATTCATAATAATGGATTTAAAATATGAATTAAAAAAAATCATTATAATTATTAAATATGAAAATGAAAGCATTAATAATAATTAATTTTAATATACACAATTTGCTTTAAATGGCTTTAAGTTTTTTTGCTCCACCACCAACTTAATTATGAATATCCTCATAAGTATTTGATTCCGTTAGTGAAGAAGTTMATTAATTTGTTAAGGTYAAAACAATATTAAATTAAATTTATTTTATATTAATATTTAAAAATATAAAAAATATTAAGCAAACTCAATAAATAAAATAAACAAAAGTCCATATGTAGATGTTATAGGGAGCTTACTCTCCATCTTTGATGTAATGATTTTAACATCCAACCAACCACTTTATAAAAGAAATGTTGAATTAAGCAATGCATTTACATTAGTTCTATTGAAAATCCAAAAATACAATTACTCATCATTTTTTTACGTCCCGAGGGACGTCTAAAGGTAAACCCAATGCAAGTCATTTTCACGAGCGGTTGGTGGTCTACATAAGTTATATTTTATTAACAACTCATCACCATGAGACAAACTATGTATTGCATGCACAACAATAAATATAAATGCCTTCCTTTTCATAAAAAACTCTTTGTCATTTGAGTGTTCTTTAAAGGAACAATTTGCACTAAATAATGAGGCCTTGGAACTATTTATGAACCATGCAATGTTCCCATGAGTTCGTGGACAACCGTCAATATATAAAAGGTTTTTCCTGTTAAAGTTTCCAGAAGCATAACCAKTCATGCATRTACTATACATGGAAATTATGTGTTTGTATTTGACAATATTCAAGTAATTAGACCAACTATAAAGAGGAACAAAAAATGGCATAAGTGCCACTGATTGTTTGGGAGGAATAGGTACATGTGAAAGGATAAATAACCCAATATTTGCAACATCTATTTTCAACTTGGCAATCATATAAATATTACCACAAAAAGAGAGTTCAGTTCCAACATCACGCATAGGCATGGAAGGAAGCGAAGTGCCATACAAAGCTCAGTTATAACATGTTTGGTATTTACTTTGTAGATGGATAAGAAGAGGGAAGTCATCTCTACATTCAAACAATTGAACAGACTTTGGTGTGTACTTGGACATTTTTTCTCTTAGCTCATACAACTTTTTGGATCTCCTAGTAGTGATGTTTTGGGTAGTATTGATATCATACTTTGGATCACTATAAGAACTCTCTATTGACTCAAGAGAAGGAGACATGTTGGCCAATTTAGGACGAAACGTAGTTGATATGGCTTCCAAATTTTCAAAAAAGGAGCATATAGAAGTGTTACTATGTGTCTTTTCTATATCATTTATTGGATTCTTGATCACAATGGAAGGTATTAGGCCATCAACTTTGGATAGTCGATCATTAATATAATGGGACAATGTAACACGTCAAGGGTTCTTCTTCAACCCTTTACATCTTGAAAAACCACATACCACTGATGTGTCATAAAGGAGATCCAATTCACAGTGTAATACAATTGACATAGGCTGCATGTTACAGGAAGATGGCATGTTACAATTGGCAGGGTAAAGCAACTGTCCATTTTCATCAAACATATGCTTGCGATATCTTTCTCTTGATAAGAGCTTGCGACATTTTTACTCTAGCGGAATATCTTGTGTATCCGAAATCAATCCTAATTTATGATCCTTCAAAATTCAATGAACAATTATTCAAATGGATGTGCATAAATGACATAAATTCAATTAGATAAATGAATTATAAATAAAATATAAATTTACTTCAAATGGTGTGGGAGAAGTTGACAAACTTGCAACAATATGGAATGAGCTCGAATATGAAGTATTGTCCATTTGATATTGTAACCTTCTTTTCCTAGCATTTGAACCAAAACCATCATCAATACATGCATGGACTTGATATTAAAATTTATCGGTGTTTTTAATTATTTTCTTACGCATTGGTCCATTTGTATATATAAAACGCATTGATGCGCTACACTATGAAACACACAGAACTGTGACCTCCGTTAGAACCTCTGCAAAGAAAAATATCCGTAAATTTAATTGTGGAGGTTTGCATTTCTATTTTGTCGATAAAATTGGTATCAATGCGTTTGGAAGTCTCATAGATAATCAATACATATTTAAAAAGAGTGTAGGCCCCTCATGGCCTCCTATCCATTGACTGTAAGCAATTCTCCCTAGGAAAATATAAAGAGCCTTTTGGATAGACAATCAACTTCTTTGTTTTCATCCCTATATATGTGTGCAAAGGAGATAGATCTGAAAATAGGGATGAGTTCAGTAATTCTATCCTTCCATCCATCTAAATTTGCCACCTTAAGCAATCCCTTTTTATTAAGCCAATCGATGACGATCTTGGAATCCCCCAAAACATGTATGTCATAAACTAAAAGTCTTGAGGCAAGAGTCAAAGTAGCCTAAGCTCCCATGAGCTCTGCCCTAGAATTTGTTTCCCTTCCACAATTTAAAGTCCATCTAAACTCCTTATGTTCATCTATATTGACACCACCAGCTCCACTAAGTATGCCATTTTGTTGAGCAGCCCCATCAAACCAAGCAAGATCTTTATCTATAGGATGGATTATAGATCTACGCCTAGGGATAGATACTTTATGCTTTTTCCCCATTTTCCCCAGAGCTCCTAGAGCAAGATAAACAATTCTTTGCATTGAGGGGATCATTTCCTCAAAGATAGAGTTATTTCTGTCCAACCAAATGTTCTAGCAGATATAAGAAGGAAGAGCTTGTAAATTAAAATTATGAGATGCCCAGTTTTGGAAACAATCATTAACCAATACGTCATTCCTCTTAAGGTCTGATAGACCAATTCGGTCTTAGTGGACGTTAATCATCATCATCATCATCATAAAATTTTATTTTTTAACATTGCCACATCATCAACTTAGCAAATTAAATATCTTGAATTTTATTATATATATTTTGATATAGTATATTCATTTTGAATGGAATCTTTCTAAACCTCACATATCATAATACAACTTTTTCTATAACAATTCAAAGTTATAGCTTATTAATTTTATTTTTCATCAAATATCACAAGATAATTTGGGCTATGACATTTTTTCACAAAAAAAATTATATTTATTGATTTCACTATCTTTCAACAACCTTTTTAACTAAATTGGATCTTTGTGGCTTTGCATGCCCTTCCACATTTTATAATAAAAAAGACATGTTTCACTGCGTTCTTGCACTGTGATCCCCTCTCGTCTTTCCAGAATGCATCGGAACTCCATGATGTCTCCATTATCCATTTCAATGGATTTTTATTCCAAATGAAAGGCTGGGCTAAAATGAGGACCTATATGTTGTTGAAACACCCTACAAGATTTGCCTACCTAAAATAGAATAGAGAAGAGAGGGATATCCTTCTACAAAAGAAAATTAAAAAATCCAATGAATGAAAATTGTGTGAATGTGTTTGACATAAAATGATACTTAGCACAAAACAAAGAGCTAGGGGCTACAACTTGAAATAGTAACCACAAGAAAACCCACCAGAGACTAAGTTGCTCCTCTAGTAAAAAAAACCAAAACCAAAACCATGATCAAAGCCATAAATTCCCTTTGAAATGGAGCAAGTGAATGAGAAACAGAGTTAGTGAGGCAAATAAATTGCCACATAAACCCAACAATATAGAACTAGAAATGACCTTAGAAAGGAGGAAAATCAATCCAGTAAAGGGTCGAAACCATGTTAAGCAGGGAAAGGGATGCCTGATTTTATCCTTACGCTCTCAACAAACCACCAAAATAAAATTCCAATGCATGAATTGATTTGTGGAATAAACTGACCAGAAGCCCAATGACAAGGAGACTTGCCATGAAATTAGTCAAAGCCGATTTGAGGCCAAACTTGAGCCCAATTCCCAACTCCAATTCCACCATTATTCCACAATAACTGTGCAAATTCAAACCACACTCTTCTTCACTTGGAGTAGTGTTTATTATGTGCATGAAGCTTGTACTTGTTGGTTCCCTCCGCTCACTCTTTCCAATGCCATTATCTTGATTGTCTATCCTCATATCATGTGAACTTAACATTTGATGGTGGAGGCATCAGTTCATGGATTCTCTAAGGGATTAGGGCATTTGACTACGATAAAGAACCTCATTTTTAATTATGTCACCAATGCCTAAAGCTAATACTCTATTATCCCACTGTTCTATTATCCCATTAGTTCAAGTCGTAGTCTAAACATTCTACGTGTTGGCTTTTTTTCAGTGATATTTTTCAGGGATATTTCCCCGAAATCTGGTGAGAAATTGTTAGATCCGCATATTTGAGTGATTATTTCTGTATAATCCGAGTGTCCTAGGGGTTTATCAACATGTTGAATCCATTTCTTCATTCAAAAATGGATTCTAAACAACAAAAAATAGTGATTTCATGCATATTTATGTCGTCGGATTTCGACGAAAAAAGCCAAAACATAGAACAATTAAACAACGCCATAGTTTAATATAAAGGGGAAATAACACATATCATCGATTTAATTATCATCATTGAATCCCCTATGACCTTAAGGTGTGTGATATTGGTATCTTCAACTACTAGAATTCCTTGCAGAAGGGTGTATGCCCTTAGGAATCAAAGCGTATCTCCCCCACACTTGTCGCCCCTTAAAATTTTGAAGGAAAAATGGGGGTGGGATTTGATCCACTTGTTGCCCCTTAAGATTTTGAAAGACATGGGGGTCATCCGACGTAGAGGCTAGGAAAGAATATGCTTGGTCAAGGGGATTGGGCATTGAACATTCCCGGATAAAAACCAGAAGTGCCCTTAAAAAATTGACCCTTGATTCCTCAATTGTTTCTGTACCACAATCTACCACCAATGGTGGGGCCCTTAGAGCGTTGAAGGCTCTTGCAAGGTCAAAGTAATGATACTTCTCTCACTAAACTTAAGGGGGACTGGAGGCACCCTAAAAGTTGCCTCAGTTCGAAGTGTACTAGATAAGACCTGTCCTAATATTGTTTTCTTACATGAGACTCTTGTTCATTCGAAAAAAGCTCCTTCTTTCTTCCACTCTCTTAGACCTACTTGGTTAAGTTGTGCAATTAATTTTGTTGGTACCTCTGGCGGCTTATTGGTTTCATGGGATCCTAATTACTTTGAATTGGTTCCTTTTCTTACTTGTGGTGGGATATTATTGACAATGATATGTTTAGAAAGTAAAAGACAGATAAATCTACTAATGTATACGGGTCGTGCATGGAGCACAAACACTTCTGGGAGAAACTGGAATCTTCAGGATTGTTGAATTTAAAAAGTCTAATTCTAGCAGAAAAAATCTCGTTCTTTCTTCCACTCTCTTAGGCCTACTTGGTTAAGTTGTGTAGTTAATTTTGTTGGTACCTCTGGCGCTTATTGGTTTCATGGGATCCTAATTACTTTGAATTGGTTCCTTTTCTTACTTGTGGTGGGATATTATTGACAGGGATATGTTTAGAAAGTAGAAGACAGATAAATCTAATAAATTTATACGGGTCGTGCATGGAGCGCAAACACTTCTAGGAGAAACTGGAATCTTCAGGATTGTTGAATTTAAAAATTCTAATTCTAACAGGTGATCTTATTGGGATCGCTGGAAAATTTATTTAATACTTATTTTCATAAAAACAAGCTTATAGACATTGTGCCTCGGAAAGTCATTCCTACATGGCGCAATGGTCGTTCAGGGGCATATTTTATCGCCAAGAGACTTGATAGAACATTTTTTCTGAAGATCTTGTAGATACAATTGGCATCTATAGAGCCTGGGTGGAATACCCTTTCATCTCCGACCATGCTCCGATTCTTCTTCAGTTGGATATTCCTCCTTTATATAAGGCTTACCCATTTAAGTTCAATCCTTTGTGGACTAAAGAGAATGAGTTCATATTGATGGTGCAAAAATTGTGGAATGATCCTAAATATCTAAAGGAGACTGGAAAGCAAAAACCCCTAGTTTGGAAACTGAAAGATCTGAAAGTCATCACCAAAGCTTGGCAAAAGGATCGAAAGAAGAGTAAAAATGCTTGGCTATGTTGTCTGGAGAATGAGATTTCTTATATGATTCAAAACATGGCAGAGGGGTTATGTAATACTATGAAGGATATGCCATTAAAATATTTGGAGAATGAAATAAATACCTTACTAAAAGAAACAGAGGAGCAATGGCGCCAACATAGTTGGGCTATCTGGATAAAAAATGGAGACTTAAATAATTTTTTTTTTCATAATTTTGCAAGTTTTAGAAGAAATAGTAAATATGTTTGGGAGATTCATGGAGAAGAGGGTTAGGTTTATAGTGGTCAGGAAAAAATTAAATCTGTAGCACTAAATCACTTCAAAGACTTTTACAAAGAACAGTGATGACCTTCTACCAGTGAACAGGTTAGGGTGGTTGCATTATTTTCAAAAACGATGGATGACACAGAAGGTGAGGCACTTTACAAACCTATGGATAAGGATGAATTAAAAATGGTATTAACAAATTTTAAAGTGGACAAGAGTCCTGGCCCGGATGGCTGGACAATGAAGTTTTTTAAGCATCTTTTTGATATTATCGGGGAGGACCTCCTGGAAATGGTAGAAGAATCAAGATTAAAAGGATTTATTCCAGGAGCTTTAAACTCGACTTTCATTACTTTGATCCACAAAGTAAATAAGCCTAACCATTTTAGAGACTTTAGACCCATCTGACTGTGTAATCTTAGTTATAAAATTATATCAAAGATTATAGCAGATAAGATTAAACCGATACTGTTGAGATCACTCTCAGAGGAGCAGTTGGGATTCCTCTAAGGGAGACAGATTCAGGATGTCATCGGTATTGTTCATGAGTGTATCCATAGTATTAAAAAGAATAAGTCCAAGTCTTTGGTTTTAAAATTGGATTTGCAAAAAGCATATGATTATATTAACTCGGATATGATGTGTATGGTCCTCCTTCAGATTGGTATGGGACAAAACTTGACAAACTGGATAATGAGTTGTGTGGTTTCCACTTCATATTAAGTTTTGATTAATGGTGAGGCAACTAATTTCTTTAAAAGTGGTAGAGGTATAAGGCAAGGATTCCCTTTATCACCTCTCCTATTTATCCTAGTAATGGAAGGTTTGAGTCTCCCATTGAAAGACAGTCAAAGCGAAGGTAAATTGTCTGGTATTAAAGTGTCAAGGACTATAAAGATTCTTCATGTTTTGTTTGTTGATGATGTGGTCATTATGACTAATGCCAATATCCAGGAATGGTGGGAAATTGACAAGGTGTTAAAATGTTTTTGTTTGTCCTCGGGCTTATCTATCAATGGAACGAAGTCTACCTTTCATCAAGCTGGAATGTCGGATCTGGACCTGTTACCTTTTAAGACTATCTTCCCTTATAAATTCTTGGATCTGGAACATGGTTTCAAGAATTTGGGGTTTTTTATAAAGTCGGGATTTCAGCATATAGAAGATTGGGGCTGGTTAATTAAAAAGGTGGAAAAAAGGATAAGTAACTGGTGTTATAGGTGGCTTTCCTTAGGAGGACGATTCACTCTTTTGAAAGTAGTGTTGGAAATCCAACCAATTTATTGGTTGTCTCTCACGGTGGTCCCCTGTTCAGTCTTGAATACATTGAGGAAATTGATGTATAATTTTCTATGGAAAATAAACTGTGATTCTTATTAGATGCATTTGTGCAATTGGGAGCAGATTGCACTACCAAAAAATTTTGGAGGTTGGGGCATACGAACCATCTTTGATTTCAGTAAATCTTTGGCCACAAACACTCTTTGGAGAATACTTAATGGAGAGGGCATTTGACATAGAGTTATATTTGACAAGTATATTCACAATAAAACGGTGATAACTTGGCTCAGATCATATTCTTTCCATCTTAATGGGACATCTAGAATATGGAGTGGCTTGTTAAAAGTTATCCATCTTATCACACATGGATTATGCTAGAATCTAGGAATAGGTCAACAGATTGCATTGGGAAAGGATCAGATATTGGGGATGGGAAATTCCTCTTTGCTATCAATTAATTTTCTATCTGCTTTAAATCAAAAGAATATCAAGACTCTTTCCCAGGTCAAGAAATGCACAAAAGATCAGATTTCATCCTCTAACTGGTTGAGCAGTATTGATTTGGGTCTATCTAGTGAACTGGAAAAGGAATGGGATCAGTTTATACATGCGCTTAATGAATCAGGTGCTCTAATACATGAAGAGGAAGATGAATTAATGTGGACAAGAGGTGATGATTCTGGAATCCCATCAGTTAAAAATTTCTATTTGAGCATCATTAATTCAAAAAATTGTTAAAGGTGGAGACTTGGAGGAGATCCATTTGGAAATGGAAAGTACAATTAAAGATCAAATTGTTCCTCTAGTTGGATTTGGAAGGTAAAATACTTACTTGGGACTCATTGCAGAAAAGGGGTTGGGAAGGACCTGGGCATTTTCCACTGTGTAAATTGGAATCATAGTTATCTTTCATCTCTTTAAGTCATGTCCTTTTGCAACAACAGCTTGGAATATAATTATAAAAGACTTAAACATAAAGTGTCACTAGACTGGGAGCACTCTATCTGATTGTATTAAAAATTGGTATGAGGACAAGTCTTCCCCTACTCAGATATCAACTCTTATTTGTTGGCATATCTGGCATGAACAAAACATAGTTATCTTCGAAGACTCCAGTCCATCAATTCTGACATTGATCTATAAAACAAAGGTTCTAATAAATAGAACCAACACTCATATGGAAGACATGCTTCCTCGAGATATAATGATTACCTACAAAAGAGATTCGGCCTTAGCTTGGTTCGATGGGGCAGCGCAAAGGGATGGCAGCTTGTGTGGTGCAGGTGGAGTTATTAAATCATTGGAAGCTTCAATAAGTAAATGGACCTTCAACTGTGGTAGAGGTACCAATACAAAAGGTGAACTCTTAGGAGCTTGTGCTACATTTATGCTTGCAAATAGCCTGTCAATTTCACATATCCATGTGTTGAGAGACTCGAAATTAGTAATAGATTGGATACTTAACAAAGGAAGAGTCCATGTGTCTGCAGTGGAAGGATGGAAAACTAGAATCAAAGCATTATCAAAGTTTTTTTTGTCTATTAGCTATCAACACATTTTCAGAAATTTTAATGTTGAAGCAAACAAGCTTTCGAAACTGGCATTGGAGGAGACTGAAGGCATTTTATTCTATCATCAATGGATCAATGGAGCAGAAGGACCCATGAGACATATTAGAGTCCATTAATCAGTTTGAGTGGATCTGTTCCTTTGCTTGGCTTACTAGCTAATGTTGAGTCATTTGGGAGATAGTATTTTTGTTGTTTTTTTGGTAGTGTCATGCTATGACAGATCAGTTTGTTTAGAATTATCTTAGGACTGTACACTTTCATATTTTTCTTTTTGAAAAGCTTGTAACTGAATCCTTTTGACTGGTGTTGTATTTGGATTCACTTGGATGTGATGGGAAATGTAAACAAATTATATGATAATATAATTGAGCAATTTTTTTCCTAGAAAAACTCTGGTGTGAGCATAGGAAATTCAATATGGCGTAAGCTAAACACCAAATGAAATGCACCTTTGACGATTACCCCCCATCCTTGATTCCGTCGACTGGAAAATTCATCTCCTGGCTACTCCACTCCAACAAACGGTGTGACACTAACGACCGTTAGCATCGTTTCTTCCTCTGACATGACATGGAGCTTTCAAAATCTAAGCTGGTGAGAGAACAGGACGTACACGGAGTGTTTAATGGAGCAAAAACCTATAGTAATTACCTGCGCACCCATTCTTCATTTCTCAAATTTTCAAAATTTCATCGTCTCTGCATTTTCCGTTGGATCCCCTGTTCCATGGTTGAAGCATGTCACATGGAAAAGGAAGCAAGTGGATCGATCAAAAGCAACGATTCCATGGTCGAGGGAGAATTCATACATTTTGGCCACGCCAGTGCATTCCAATGGTTAAGGGTTCATGCATTCTGCCATCATCCTGTAAATACACAACTCCCAGTTATATCTGAAAGGTAATTGATCTCAGGAATTGGACCGCTTATGTACCTACCACTCAATATTCATCACACAAAATTAAGGCGTAGAATTAATGTTCATCACACTCCTTCATCTATGTTCATCACCCATGACGTTAGTCATACCGAATCCGACTTACCCATGACGTTAGTCATACCGAATCCGACTTACACTGGAATTCTATATAAACCCATCATGCACTACAGTATGAATCTATCAAGCATTTATCCACATCGATCGACCTGTTTTACCAAATCGGTGGAGCTAATTCACATCCATTGTAGAATAAGAAGAGTAGGAGTAAGGACACTAATCACGATGGAAGGAAAACGAAACATAGATGAAAACCAATCAAAGCAACAAATCCCATTGATAACACCTTATCAATTGGGTCCCTTCAACTTGTCTCATAGGTATCAACCATCAATCTTCTGTTCTCACTTTTCTCATTTTCTATTGTACTGATTTTGAAAACATAGTTTGAGTTTTCTAATTCTGGAAAGGGGTTTGGTAGGGTGGTTTTGACACCGCTAACCAGACATAGATCCTACAAGTGCATGCCCCAACCACACACAATCCTATAGTATTCCCAGAGAACCAACCCTGGAGGTCTTCTCATTGCAGAAACTATCGACATCTCCAACTCTGCGCAAGGGTAGGTTAACATTTTATCTGTCAGATACCCATATCAATAATTATAATGAGCCAAGTGCTTGGTATGAGCCTTTTTTTATTAGAAACCCAAATGATGATGACCATGATGAGGTGTGCCACTGACAGGTACCTAGATATGCCTGGAATTTGGACGGAGGAACAGGTGGAGGTTTGGAAACCTATTGTCAATGGAGTCCATGAGAAAGGAGGCGTTTTCTTCTATCAGATTTGGCACACTGGAAGGGCTTCCCATGTGGGTAAGTATCTATGCTTTGCATTGCATTGCATTGCTATCCATTAATTCCTTTCATGTACCCACTTGACGGATCTGTGTGGACTAGAATCTGTTGATTTGCTTCCAAAGCATGAATCCACTATAATGCCACAGTTTATTCACTTCATTTGGTCATGTCATCTCATAATGTGAAAATGGTAGTGGAAACTCTTAGTCTCTTGCCCTAATAACTTTGCATTGCGTCATTTTTTACATGGATCATTTTTTTACAGAGAAGATGGAAATGCAACAATTGCAAGCGACAAGGCTGATCTTGTAGTTTACGGTCGAATTTTTCTGGCCAACCCAGATTTGCCTAGAAGATTTTAGTTAAATGCTCGTCTCAACAAATATGACATAAACACTTTTTACATTCCTAATCCTGTAGTTGGATACACAGATTACCCATCCTTGGAGTGAACTATCCATGGATATAGCTTCAATCAAATCCTCAAAAAAACCCTTCCTTGTTGCTATTATTTTCCATGGTTAGATAGGGGTTCTTCAACGTCAACCTTTACAACTCCTTGAACCAATATATGTTTCCACTACTTGTTTCCTCCTCATCAATATGCCATATTGATATTTACCTTGATGTTTTTAGCAGATTATGATACAAAATTTATAAGTAGGTGATGCAAACTTTTCATGTAAAAATGAGATTGTGAATATCTAATAAACATCTAATTATAATTAATTATAATTGGATGAATTAAAAGTTGTACACTTTGCACATTAAAAAAATCATATAAATAATGTTTAAATTTGATTTCTCTGTTTTAATATTATGTCATCATTGTTCAAAGTTGATTTTTTTAAATAATATCATCATTGTTCAAAGTTGATTTTTTAAAATAATATCATCATTGTTCAAAGTTGATTTCTATATTTTAATACTATGTATTAACGTACAATGGGCTTCCCATGGACTTCCCAACTTCTAGTTTTGACAAGCATACTCAGTTTTTAGGTGCAGTGCTTAATTCTTTCCACCATATAGTTCATGGCTCATTGTAGGAAATTGTTGAAAACAATGAATTATTTATAATGAAATTGTTTTGATTGAATGCCAAATCATAAGTGTTTTTTCAAGTGTCATAATACTTGAAGAAATATAAGCAAAGTCATGATCTTAATTTCTTCCTGATATGGGAAAACTTTGACTGCTAAACCATTACATCCTTTTCTCACTTTTTCTTATTTGATTTAAAATTTATTAATATTTTTAATTTTATTTAAAGTGTTTTTAATTTGTTTTTTTGAAAAAAATTATAATTTCATATTCATAAGAAGAGGTTAAAAAGAGGTTACAATTTGCAGATGTTACAAGAGCATTTCATAACATTTGGGAAGATGAACCTCTCTACATCTAAAAAAATGGTTAATATTAAATGTTGGTATACATTTTGTTGTTGTCTCATTGTTTATTTTCTTCTTTTTAATCTCATGGCATGCCCTTAGAGAAGGGTGCGTTCTTCTTTTCAATCTCATGGCATGCCCTTAGAGAAGGGTTCTTTCTTCTTTTTAACCTCATGGCACACAATTGGAGAAGGGTCCACAGTGAATGGTAATGCAAGAATTATATAATAAAATATGCCAAGCATAGCTCAAACTGTAAATGTACATAAGGAAAACAACATATTAAATATTAACAACAAAAAATAAGGAGAGACACTAGGATTAGAGTGGAGAAAACCTAAATTTTAGAAATTCTACTATCAACAACTCATCTGTGTCAATAACCATACAAGGGACTATGTTTATAACATGAAACTAGAATGGAAATCCTTGATAGAGAATATGAAGAGGTAGTCTCCTCCCACTCCATATTCCTTACAATTGTGGCATCATTAAACTCACACATCCACTTTTCCTCTCAACAAGGAGGCATTATATCTTCAATAGTACTCTAGAGCAACTGCTTCTTGTGAATCCATCACCTTCACTCACCTAAAATTCTCACCTAACTATTGGACTCCTCAAGAAGTTCAATACCACATACTTTGTCATGACTTGTAAATTACATGGTTATTTTTAACCCAAACTAAGGTTTACAACCTTAAGAGTCCACATCCAACAAATGACACTCTTTTTATAAGGAAACAACCCCTATCAAAACTATACAATCATTAATAACCAAATTAAAGGTTACACATCACTCCAAATATTACATTCATTTGTCAAATCTCGCTAGCATGATTGGTTTCGAAGTGTTTCGTTTGTAGGGTGATTCAGGTTCGAAACCCGCTATAGTTGAGAGGAGACACCTTAAAAATAAATCCAACTAAGGATTGGTGTGGCCCATGCCGAGTGCGATCCTCAGGTGATTTTGACGGCTTAAATGCCCCTAGGTCACAGTTTCTTAGTCAAAGGCTAGTCCCGCAAGTTAGGGACACGCTAGCAAACAAAAAAAAAATCCTACATTCATTTATCATTTAAAGAATGATACAACTACATGAATTACAATGGTGACTAATTCCAATCTTTGAACTTTGTATATGTTGATCCTTTAACTAGAGCTAATATTGTTAGAATTCTCTAAAAAATGCACGCTAATGAAACAATCTATGCTTCATCATTAGTATTCACAAATACCCATGACCAAATTAGGCCATAGGGATCATCGGTCATACTCTCAATTGTGCATATTTCCACAACACTTTCTCAAGCATTAAGGACGAAAAAATCAAATTAAATCACAATAGGTTACTTGGGGTTCCTCGATGGTGCGACGCTCTGTAAAAACAACATGAGCATACCCGAGTCTCATGCCAACACTTACTAGTGCCATGAGACACATTATCACATTTACCACAATATGTACTTGGAAAATATTAAATGCATATGCCCTCCCATCTAGCCAATGCATATCACCCCAGTTACTTGAGAAATTTGTTCTTTTACCATAAACACTTATTGGTATATGTATATATTCTAAATGCAAATCTTTGTTGTTGCACTTGCATGGCTATCATACAAACAACCAATATAATTAACATTTTCTAGGTTGTTTCCATTGTTTGTTAGTCTCTCTACAAATCTTTTGTGGTCCTTTCCCTCCTCCTCAAGGAAAGTGTGCCACTACTGCAAGAAAAAAATTCAACATGCCTAGTCAACATAGGGTCCTGACAAGGGTATTAAGGCATTTTGTATTGGTCTTTAAAGGGAAATTTCTTGGTCTTAGTGATTGTGCCACACCTCAATACGTATCTCAACACCATCAACATGACCACTAACTTGACCTACATGGTGCATAGCTTGTTTCTCAAACACATTATCCAAAAAATTATAATGTCTCTATTTTAAATAGAGTAATGATTCCTTAATCACATGTGGATTAGATTGGGTTTCAGGTGGTTCCCACTTTGCATACCATCTAAAATGGTTTTCATAGCCTCCAACTAGCACCCACAAATAGTTTTTAGGTGTCCTGACCTTTTAGATGAACATCATGGGCCTAAAATTCTAGGCTTGTAAATCCAAGCTCATAAGCACTATGCACTTTTGGTAGGTTCTCCCAAGACCATCTTACACCAATGAAGAACATAGACTCGGTGAAACCATTAGGCAGTGCATGACAACAAATTTTAAATGCTAATATAAATACCATGAGGTTATACCTATTATGTAATGATTTCTTATGATTAAAATGTAATATTAAAAGCATACTACTCAAAATATTGAAATGAATTTAGAATATAAGAGAAACACTACACTAGTAAAAATAGAGCACACTTTTAACAAATTGAGCTCGAAATGTACCCTAGTGTTATAACCCTAAATTGCACCACACATGCTTACCTGGCATCAGGCCTACTCATATCCATTCCTTGCCAAAGCCTTGCTGAATAAACTCTTGAAAATCCTCTTAAATCAAGTAAAACGCGCCCTAACCTACTACTGCACGTGTTGGAACGCTGGCAGGCCTACTACTGCACGTGTTGGAACGTTGGCTGGCCTACTACAGCCTGCGTTTACCTAACAAAGCGCAAAAACAGGAAAGTTGCCGACGGGACAAAAAGCTTTGGGTCAGTTAACTGAAACTCCCAGCCATGCATGGCCGAGAGTTCGTCCAAAACCCTAGCTCCTTCTAGCCTATAAAAGAAGGGGTAGGGGTACTATTTGAAGGAGGAAAAAGATAGAAAAGAAACTCTGCCCAATTTCCGAATCCATTTGTCTCAACCCTTTAGCCTTTCCTCAAGCCTACGAAGAATTCAAGCAAAGCAGTTGGAGGACAAAGAAGAGGAGGAGCCCAGGATCAGGATCGAGGAACGGTGGCCGGTCTCTATCATTATTGTCAGTTGATTCATCTTGAGATTAATAAAAGAATACTTTTCTCGTCTCAATGCACAAGTGATATATATTTTATTTGATTTATGCTTAATCTCTAACCCTTAGGTAGAAAAATAGCATGCATGCGTAGTGTTTTTTCTTGATTGCAGGATTGTCTTTGGAAGGAGCAACGAAAGCAAGAGGATAAAGCGCAACGGAGGATCTACATCAAACATCGATAGAAAAAGGTTAGTAGGTCTTTTCCATGCTTGTGTGTGAAAAAGGGGTTTGAGTATTGGGGTGATAGGTTAAAAGTGTTTTCTTTAAGGTCACGATCTGCGTACAAGTTCAGCCCTAGCTTGTTAGTCCGTAGGGTATTATTTCCCAACAACACCTAGGAAACTAGAGGTAGGAAAACTGAGGAGAAAATGAGGATTAATCCTTTCTCTTTTCTTCTCAAATTAAAAGGCAAGACACAAAGACATATTTTCTCTCTAGATAGACATTGTGGTATACAATTGGTTGCTACAAGATTCTTCTTCCATTGTTTTAATATGATATCCCACTCCTTTGCTCTACTAAACTATGGAACAATGAATCATTATAAGAATGAAAACCCTTTCTTCCCTTGTGGTGCAATTTTTAACATGTCCATGGTTTGACAATTAAGAATTATGTGGTGAGAGTTTTCTTCATAAGTGTTTCAAATATCCATAGTGTTATTTGTTATTGGTTGAAATTTCATATCCATAACCTTCAGGACACAAATCCAAGGAGATGAGAGGAGAAGAGCATCTTATAAATATCGAACAATGATGAGCATTGATTAAAGACAAATATAAGCTAGTCATTGTTTGATATTTATGTTGGAATTAAAAATTTTCAAGTTACACAATTACAATTACTTAATCCAATAGAAATTGTAGTAGGATCACTGAAAGATAGACAATCAGAGATACAATAGAACACAAATATTATCCTGGGAAACCCTCGTGGGGGAGAAAAACCAGCAACCAAAATCCTCAATATAGATTCCTTCAACCAGTACAATGATGTGCTATATCTCTCCAAGAAAGACCAAGACCGAAACACCAAAAGAACCAGTCTCTAATACTTGTGTGTTATACCTTCTTATGCACTCCAAGATGCACAAGAGAATTGTGTGAGTGTGTGTTCAAATGAGAGGAACCTATCCTCTATTTATACACAATAGTGTCTCTTGAAGTGACATGAATCTTGACCTAACTAACCCATAATAAGTAAAATACCAATAATATAATAATTTTTGTTGAGCGGACTTGTACAATATAATTATAATAACCTTTTAAAGGTTTGACTAAAAAAAATATACAAGAATATCTTTTGTAGTTACACAAAAAATATTAACACTCCCTCTTAACTAGGAAGGTATTCTTTCCAGACACAAACTCCAAGTCTGATACCACATGAGCTCACATCCATGATTGTTGAACATGTGAATCTATACATCCTAGGATATCCATAGTGCAACGTGACTTCACCCCATGCAACCAAGGTCTGTGGGTAGCTCTCAAAAGCTACAACATGTCCCCAAGACATCCACTCCCTGTGATGCATCAATACCTGATCATGTGCACTCATGTCTCAGTGCCAACCCTTTTTCATGCTGGATGATTTTTTTTCATAATCAGTGCCAACCCTTTTTCATGTTGGATTAGTTCCACCCGTCACTCCTTCTGAAGAGGGACCACACCAAGCTTGTCCCTGAAGTACTCGAAATTTGTCCTCGACAATGGCTTGGTGAACACATCTATAACCTAATCCTCGGTAGTCATGAATTGGAGCCTCACTGCTCCCCTCTGTACCATATCCATGATATAGTAGTATCTAATCTCAATATGCTTCGACCCGTCATGGAACACTGGGTTCTTTGAAAATATGATTTGACCTTTGGAACTATGACCTAGGGAACTATGACCTATGGAACTATGACCCATGGAACTATGACTTGTGGAACTACTCCCTCTGGAACTATGACCTCTAGAACTATGACCTCTAGAACTATGCCCTCTGGAACTATGACCTGTGTAATTGTGACCTCTGGAGCTACGCCCTCTATAACTACCTATGGAACTATGACCTATGCTACTGTGACCTGTGGCACTGTTACCTCTAGAGCTATGCCCTCTAGAACTATGACCTCTGGAACTATGACCTCTGGAACTACTCCTTCTGGAACTATGACCTTTGAAACTATGACTTGTGGAACTATGACCTGTGGAACTATGACCTGTGGAACTACACCCTCTGGAACTATGACCTTTGGAACTATGACTTGTGGAACTATGACCTTTGTACCCCAATAACTATGACCTGTGGAACTATGACCTTTGGAACTATGCCCTTTAGAACTATGCCCCGTGGAACTATGACCTCTGAAAGTTCCAGAGGTAATAGTTCCATGAGTCATAGTTCCTAGGGTCACAGTTCCAGAGGTCATAGTTCTACAGGTCATAGTTCCTAGGGTCACAGTTCCATAGGTCATAGTTCTAGAGGCCATTCCACATGTGATAGTTCCAGAGTTCAAAGTTCCAAATGGCGTAGTTCCAGAGTTCATAGTTCCACGGGTCATAGTTCCTGGGATCATGGTTCTAGAGGTCATAGTTCCAGAGGTCATAGTTCCTGGGGTCATAGTTCTAGAGGTCATAGTTCCATAGGTCATTCCACAGGTCATAGTTCTAGAGGTCAAAGTTCCAGAGGGTGTAGTTCCATAGTTCATAGTTCCACAATTATTAGTTCCAGAGTTCATAGTTCCAAAGGGCGTAGTTCCAGAGAGAATAGTTCCATTTCTCACACCCACCCTCCTATATGCATTCAATGATTGACTTTGGGCTTAGTTACAGAATTCATAGTTCCTGGGGTCACAATTCTAGAGGTCATAG
This sequence comes from Picea engelmannii, assembly GCA_009831015.1. Taxonomy (NCBI): domain Eukaryota; kingdom Viridiplantae; phylum Streptophyta; class Pinopsida; order Pinales; family Pinaceae; genus Picea; species Picea engelmannii. The sequence goes on along the minus strand of ML786372.1, from coordinate 369,031 downwards.
TACCATAGGTCATAGTTCTAGAAGTCATGGTACCACAGGTCATAGTTCCATATTTTAAAGTTCCAAAAGGGTGTAGTTCCATGGGTCATAGTTTCAGAGGTTAAAGTTATAGAGGGTGTAGTTCCAGGAGTCATAGTTCCATAATTCATAGTTCCAAAGGTCATAGTTTTGGGGGTCACAATTCTAGTGGTCATTCCACAGGTCATATTTCCATAGGTCATAGTTCCAGAGGGTGTAGTTCCAGAAGTCATAGTTCTTGGGGTCATAATTCCACAAGTGATAGTTTTAGAGGTCATAGGTTCACAGGTCATAGTTCCCGAGATCACAATTTCATAGGTCATAGTTCCATAAGTCATTCCACGGGTCATAGTTCCATAGTTCAAAGTTCCAGAGGGCGTAGTTCTAAAGGTCATAGCTCCATAGGTGATAGTTCCAGAGGTCATAACTCTTGGGGTCATATTTCCACAGGTTGTATTTCTAGAGGTCATATGCCTTAGGAACTATTCCTTAGAAACTTTGACCTTGGGAACTTTGACCTCAGGATCATAGTTCGAGAGGTAATAGTTCCATAAGTCATTTCATAGGTCAAAGTTCCAGAGGGCCTAGTTCTAGAGGTCATATTTCCTGGGGTCATAGTTCCATAGGTGATAGTTTCATAGGCCATAGTTCCTAGCATCATATTTCCACAGGTCATAGTTCTAGAGGTCATATTCCTTAAGAGCTTTGACCTCAAGAAATATTCCTTAGGAACTTTGACCTCATAAACTTTGACCTTAGAAATTTTGACCCAAGGAACTATGACCTCAAGAGCTTTGACCTGAGAAACTATGACCTGCGAAAATTTGACCTCAGGAAATTTTACCTCAAGAACTTTGACCCCACCTTTTTATATTTTTATTTATGTTTTTAATTAGGTGAATAATCATCCCTCAATGTGTCACATTTATAAATTTCTTAGTAATTAATTTCATAAAATAATTCATTTTCCTTCCACTAAAATAATCACAATTTAAGCAAAACCCCTAAAATTTGATAGATTTATTATGAACTAATACCACCATGGGATTAACTTATAATTAGCTTGACCTAGCTCATAATATAGAATGTTGACCCACTGGGGAGTAAGGTCTTCACAACCTTATTGTGCACCCTCCGATGATATCCGTGAAATAATTACTCCATCCCTTTATTCCCATAATAGAAGTACTTAGAGTAGGAAAACCAGGAAGGATAAGCAAATTTATTCCTAGATAGATTGGTGTTGTCAAACTATCAGCCTTGTAACGTCCCCCAACCCAGCTGAGGTCCATTATGAGCGGAAAACTCAGATAAATTAAAAATTTATGCTAACAAATTTATTTCCTGTAGCTTTCAGCTACAAATTACAACCATATTTAGCTACTGTATGATACCATTAAATTCATGCATCTAGAATATTCTAAAATAGGCATGAAATGAAACCAATAAAATTAATTACAACAACATATAATCTTTCTCATACACAGATTTCATGCACAACAATTTAACACATAAAATAACTCAGGAATTAGATAAACACTTATATTTTAAAATCAATTGTGCAACCAACTGCTTGGGATGGACATTCCACCCAACCATAGACTTGTTGTTCCAAATATCAATAGAAAATCACCCCCGAGGAGGATAGAAATCCATAAAATAGGGTGGTCTCTCGTTGCCTACTCACAGCTCAGAAATCCCACAACCCACTAGTATTTTTCTACAAATATCCTGATTTTCCACCATCTCTCTTCCTCTTGATCTGCCCAACCTAATAAATGTACCCCTTCTATGGTATCAATCCCTCGGGTGTCTCATTTGTTTATCAGGGTCTCTCTGGAATAGGTAACCAGGAATATCTCAGCTGGGAAACTCATGGGAACTCACTGTCAGGAACTACCAACAACAACAACAAACTCTTGTTGTTACAATGCAACTCACACATGTGTTCACTCTTCAGGATTGACAACCTGAATCTTCGGTCTTTAGCTCCAAATACACTCCAGATACAATTATGTGCAATATAATGATGATCTCTCACACTCACACTCACCCTTTCTCTCCCTCCCAACATATATATCTCTCTCACACTCTCATTCACCATCTCTCTCCCCCTCTCTCACTCTACCTCTCTCTACATCCCTCCCTCTATATTTCCCTCTCTCTCAATCGCTTTCTATCCCCCTCTCTCCCCCCTCTACCCCTCTCTATCTCTCTCCCTCTTTCCATTTGTCTTTCCCCCACTATCCCCCCCCACCCACTCTCTCTCTGTTGTTGGGAAAAACACCCTATGGACTAGCAAATAGAGTTCAGACTTTGCATGCAGATTTGACCGAATAGAAATTACTTTCTACCTACATCCCTAGATTTAAATCCCCTTTTCTCAGTAAATGCATGGAAAGATCCACCTACCTTGTTACCGGCGTTTGATGTCGATCCTCCGTTGTGACTGATTACTTGTTCACAATGCTCGTTCCAAAGATGACCTGCACTCAAGACAAACAACAACTATGCATGCATGCTACTTCTATACTAACGGATTAGAAATCAAACATAAACTAATCAAACCATAGAAAGTTCATGAATTGGGGCGGGAAAATCATTCTCTTTATTACTTAAAATGAGTCAACTTACAAAAGTTGAGACCGACCACCGCTCCTTGAACATGATCCTGGGCTCCTCTTCTCCTGTCCTTCAACTGTTTTGCTTTAAATATCCTTTGGCATTAGGAAAGGCTAAAGGGTTGGGACAATGGAATACGTAAATGGGCAGAGTTTCTTTGCTATATTTTTTCCTCCTCCAAATGGTACCCCTACCCCTTCTTTTATAGGTTAGAAGGAGCTAGGTTTTTGGATGAACCCTCGGCCATGCATGGCCGGGAGTTTCAGTTAACTCACCCATAGCTTTTTGTTCCATCGAAAACTTTCCTTTTTTCATGCTTTTGTAGGTACATGCGGGCTGTTTTGAGTCATCCAGCGTGTACACATGTGCAGTAATGGGTTAGGGTGCGTGGGCCTTTACACAAGAGTATTTTCAAAGAGTTGTTCAGTAGAGTTTTGGCAAAGAAGGGATATGAGTTGGCCTGATGCCAGGTAAGCATGTGTGGTGCAATTTAGGGTTATAACAGATGCCCCCTAATGTGTGAGGTCAGAAGAGCATATGATGGCCGAAATACATTACCAATCTTTACTGATGTGCCAAACGATTGAGCCCAAGGATCAGGAACCAGGAGGTGCCGTCTGCAAAATAACAAATGTCTCACCGAGGCGAGCATACCCATGCTCGGGATAAAATAGAACCATGGCTACCAATCAAATAAACTGTAGATCCATTTCAAATACCTATAAAGAGTAGCCGCGAACAATACACAACAAAGCTACATCTCAAAATCAGAAAGATATACATATAAAGTATCCATCTTCCAGAAGCTGATTTGGCCTGATGGCTAGAGATGAGATCTTCAGAGCTCGAGCAACAACTTCAAAATCTTCAAAACTCGGGTAGGAGTGTAATATGAGTGTACGACTGCACTACCCAGAGGTCTTCGACGGCTCGTCGGTCATTGACGTGATAATCTTGATGATCAGACTGAAGGCTTCAATGATTTCGAACAAGGACTTGATTGGATGTTCAGGATGGCCGGGTATGTGGACAAGAGACATTTTGCAGAGGGGTCGACTCAGACTTAGTGACAAACTTCCCTTGGAAAATAGCACGACACGTGATGAGACTCAGGAAACATATATGTTAATCATAAGTCTACGAAGTAGGAGGCAACGCAAACTCTCCATATGTTTGGAAGAATAACCAAACGGTGGAGGACACAACTCTATATAGCGAGAAAAGATTCCTAAGGTCATACTACATCCCATAGTCTGATGATCAAATGGACAGATGTGCTTTATCCAAGGGTGACTCATTATGCTGCCAATAAAATAAATACTTTTCCCATCCTCTTTTTGGGGTATATTTGATTTTTTTGTTCTTTTCGATAATTTTGGAAAAAGAATAAAGGAATATTACGTTACAATGGAGGAACGAGTATTGCAAGCATACAAGCTCAAGACACAAGGACAAAACTGATGTTCTGTTAAAATGATACTCGGGAAAAATCCTCCGACGGCCAAAGGTGTTAAGACGCAGAAGCAAACTGTCACAAGGTTGGTGGATAAGGTATGCAAATGCGGTTGATAAAACACACAATTTTAACGTCCTTCGATGTAAGTTTAACAAGCCCAAAGAAGGTAAGCTCGGTGGTTTTTCATATTTAGAGAGTTTGGAAAAACATAAAAGGAAACTCCATTGGGGTACCTTTTTCGAAGATAGTCTAGTCAGTTCGAAAAAGGGATAAACTAGCATCAATTAGACGTCGATTCAAAACCATTTTAATGAATGTGACAAGGACAAAATCACTCGACTATTTTTTCACTTTTAAGGAGTCTGAAAAAAGATTAACTATGGACTCCATCAGGAATATTTTTCTAGACCAATTTAACGAGTGTGAAAGAATAAGGTCACTCGACGATCTTTTCAATTTTAGGGAGTCTGAAAAGAGCTTAACTATGGACTCTATGGGGGTTTCTTTTTCGTAAGTTTAGTCCCTCAGGCCCGAAAAAGGGATAAAATTATACCTAAGAGTACTCTTCTAAAGAACGAAAATTCAATAGAGTATACCTTTGTTCGTACAGTTGACCGTCCGGACCGAAAAAAGGGGTAAACTATCGCCGGATAGATGTGACTTCAAATTTCAGTTTAATGAGCGTGAAAGGCCACAAGATCGCTCGACAATATTTTCATTTTTAGAGGGTCTGAAAAGGGCTTAAAAGGAGACCCGTTTATTTTTAGGAGTCCCGAGGGTGAGACAAAGAGCGAAGAAGAATCATGCAAATGAGGCTCAAACTCATATTCAGGAAAGACTATAAGGACTCCCGAGCCTACAGTGTTTTATAGATGGCATGGACACCATAATGCAACCAGGACCTACCTAGGGCATCGATGTTCTGGTAATCTCTACCGCCAAGTTGCGACACTTCTAAAGAAGATATGATGGTTCTGTGTCACAACCTGATGGGATCAATCCTATAGCAGAGGAAAAATACAATGAGACGCAAAAGTTGGGGTAATAACCTAACCTATATGCTCAAGTTGATTCTTGGAAAATTTTTTATGGACCGTCAAAATTTTCTCAAAAAAAATAAAAAAATGTCCCAATACCTGATCAAATCCCTCCCATATAACTCCTGAATCACTCTAAATGGTTTTTGGTATAAAGAAACTGATAAGGGAGGCCAAAAAAAATGACAAAAAGAGGCCAAAAAGTCTATAAATAGAAGCTGGCAGCTCATTATCACCATTGCTGATTTGGAAATTGACTCTGGAGCCAAAATACCCCCTTTGCTAAAAACAGTGATTCTGGGAACTACAGTGGACGAAACGAACTTCCGCTTGGACCAAGTAAGTACAAACTCCCTTATATAGCTATTCAATTCTTCAATTTTGTCTTTAAGTTCGTTTTTTGGGTGGGCGTCGACCTTAAAAAAGTCTGCCCTAGGTACACGCAGGCTGTCTCTGGATAGGTTGTGTGTACACTCGGGCAGAGTAAAGGCTGCCCACATGTACATGTGTCTGTCGCCTCTACAGCTCCTGTGGACCCCCCCCTTTGTAGAAAAAGAATTAAAAGGCAAGTGCTGACCCTCCTGAACCTTGTTGTGTTGGCAGGATGTATGTCCAGTTGAGGGAAAGGGAGCATGAAGCAGTCAGTGAGTTGGTTGCGGGAGATCCGAATGTCGTGGCCGTGTTGATGCAATGCAATTTACTGAAGTTCTTTCTATGTCCATTTATGCATGCACAACCAAGGCTACTAAATTCCTTGATCGACTACTGGCACCCTAATGCAGATGCCTTTATGTTAGAGGGGCAATCACTGGTGCCCACCACCGAGGATATCTATTTTTTGACTAGCCTCTCAAGGAGAGAGGAACCAGTCAACTTCAAGACGTTCCTTGCGGGACCGAGTAAGATATCGAAACTGATAGCCAAGCACTGTGAGGCTGGGAATGATCGTGTGGGCTCCTAGGTACCTATCAGTAAGATCACTAACCTATCACTACAGGTGATATTATTACTGATTGGGCGGATTACCGGTTCTGCAGCCTTGCATTAGGCTTCTTGCGCACAAATGAACTGTGCGATCCAGTGCTTGAATGCACATATTTTTGATTGGAGTACCACATTAATGGAGTGCATGAAGAGGCAATTGATAGATTGCCGACAATGGACACAAAGGAATTTTGGGTTCAGGACGATCTTGTGTTCATTTTTCTTTGAGAGAGTTCCGATCTTTAGCCCTCAGGAAGTAGTATGAGGACATCAGGCCTAATTTATTGTAGTGTGTAGATGGGCAGTATTACTTCCGTGACAGGGTGGTGGAAGGACCAATGAGTCCTTCGATGATGACTTCTTTGCATGGCTGTCGCAGAAGATCCCTGTGATTGAGGACTACTCATATGCAGGGCTAGATTTTTCTAGAGATCCTGAGATACCCATGCCTCCTGGTGAGGAGTGAGGGGAGATGGGTAAGTCTTCACCTTTGTAGTTTTTTTGTTTGCAAATGTAATTTTTATGTCATTTTCGTGATATATATCATTTTTTTGCATGCCAGTGTATTTGACGGGTAAATGTTTGTTGCATGCAGATGTGGGACCCATGCAACCTGTCGATTATGCACAGAACATGCGTCGTCCTCAGCCAGAAGCCGCAGATACCGCCACCGGAGGAGCAGAAGTAGCAGGGAACCTCCTAGCTGGGGAGGCTGAGAGAGTCCTTAGACGAGTTGAGTAGAACTTCACTACACTCACTCGCACAGTCTCGATGGCAGAGATAGAGGACCTGTCGCCATCCATGCAGCCTCATGTAGTGGGGGCACCTCAGACATGGGTTTGATTGTTTAGGCGTTTAGCCCATGCCGTGGACTATTATAACAGGGCCCATAGGCCCTGAACCTATTTAGACTTTTTACATGCCATGAGCACTTACTTGTATATATTTTTTGAGGGCACAAGCCCTGTGACTCGTTATTAGTCCCATTTTTGAGGTGCTTGCGTCCATCTATGTACTCTGGTTGTTTTATGATGTTATATATGGTTTTTTGATATTTTGTGTCTTATGGATCGCGTGCACAAAAATGTATTTACATGCTTATGTCATTGTTCTTTCATATGTGTGCAAGATGCCAATCTAAAATTTGATTAGCTGGAGTATCTGTAATTTGGTTTAATCTCCTAGGAACATGAAAATATGTAATATAATCAAAGTTTCGTTCTAAGAGACGTACCTTAAGTAATCGTCGGTGTAAAGTTGGATCATGAACCCGTTATACTCTGTTTAGCTGTGACACAACCAGTTGAGTGTCGAGATAGAACCGGAGATGAGAGATACCCAATGACAAGGCGTCACGAAGCAACTCAATAACTGCACTATACTCGGCGACATTATTTGTGGTGTCACCTAAGCATATACCTCCAGAAGATAACAACTGGCCCTGACGTGTAAAGATTACCCAAGCTACAGAGGTGAGCCTCTGCGTGTGCCAACTAGCATCGTCTGCATACCCAACGAACATCTCGGAATCACTTGACATCTGCCATATTGATGAAAGATAACATCAATGACACATCCATAACACTTAAAAGAAACTAAAATGTAATAGTACAAAGACTATACATATGTTACAGAAAGTTACCCACAGTGACCTGTCTATGAGTAATACTTCTTGAGGTAGATCCAATTTCTAGGCTCTGCCAAAGCATTCCCTTCAAAATCAACCAAACGATAAGCACCCTTTTTTAATACCTCTTTTATGATGAAGGGTTCGAACCACATGGGTTTAAAATTTCCTGCCCCCAGGGGGTCCTTATCTTGGTCATAGACCAGGACAAGGTCACCCTCAGAGAAAATCCGAGGACGAACGAACCTATCATACTGACACATGACCTTATGTTTGTGAGCCTCGTTGGCCAGGGCCACATCGTGACACTGCTCATTGAGATGCTCAAGGTGTACTAACTGTTCTTCAAGTGGAGAAGTGTCTGGCAATAATTGTACTGCCAATTTTAGAGATGGGATCTGACATTCGATGGGAAAGACTGCCTCCAGCCTGTAAACGAGTTGAAAAGGTGAGAAACCGGTTGCAGTCTTAATAGATGTTCGGTAAGCCCATAATGCCGAGTATAACATCAAATGCCAATTTGACTTGGCTGAGTTGATAGTTTGTTGTAGAATAGTCTTAAGAGTTTTGTTTACAGCTTCCACCTGCCCATTGGCTTAGGGGTAGTAAGGTGATGAATTCTCTTTCCGTAACCCAAGCTTTGATGTTAATTCGATCATCATTTGGTTTTGAAAGTGACTGCCATGGTCAGTGACAATCTCTCTAGGGACGCCGAACCTTGCTATGATCTAGTTGAATAAGAAGAGAGCTACAGTCTCTCCATCATCTTTAAATGTTGGCATAGCTTCGACCCACTTAGTGAAGTAGTCGACAACTACGATGACATAGCGGTGCCCCCTTGCTGACGAGGGGTTGCAAGTAGTGTAATTAACCCCCCACTTAGTGAAGGGACCAACTGTGATGACAGGAAACATAGGAGCGGGATGTGCCCTCATCTTCCGAGAGAAGATTTGGCACGGATGACACTTCTTGACCGATTCGATACAATCTTTGATAAGTGTCGGCCAGAAGTAACCTGCTCGTAGAATCTTTTGGGTTGTTGCCAACCCAGATAAATGACCACCACAAGCTCTAGTATGGCAATCGTTGAGCACAATGATGGCCTCCTCATGTGTGAGACATCGATGTAAGATGCAGTCTACACCTCTCTGATACAACATATCATCGAGTATGAGATAATTCTTAGCTTGATGGCATATCCGCCGACGCTCGTCACGAGAAGCAGAGGTGGGGCACTTCAAAGTCTAGAGATAGATAAGTATATCTTCGTACCAGGGATCTAAAGATGTAATCAAAAAAATATCTCCCTAGATAGGTGATTCCTCAGGCACAACGTCACCTGACTCAACCGGAAGTTCCAAAATAAGATCTGTGAAGACCAATGACTTTTTGGACTTTGCTGAAACAAAGTCCAAGTCAAATTCTTGGAGGATGACTATCCATCTATTGATTTTTCCGCCTATAACTCGTCGTGTCAACATGTACTGGAATGGATTCATAACAACAATGATGGTGGTCTTGCGAAACAAAACATAGTGACGGAACCGTTGAACAACATGAAATGTTGCCAACACAAGTTTTTGAATATGAGAATAATTGAGTTCCGGTCCGATGAGGCCTCGGCTTAGGTAATAGATCACGTATTCTGAGAATGAATCATCTTCCTGAACTAAAACCATGCCAATGGTTGACTCTGCGACAACCAGATATAATAAGAAATCTTTGTTATAGTTAGGTGCCATAGCAGAGGTGCGGTTGTGAGGGCATGTTTTAATGCATCAAAAGAGCATTGAGCGGCTTCGTCCCAGAAAAAAGGAACGTATTTCTTTAGTAAACACATAAATCCCTTGGTGATTTCGGAATAGTTGGCGATGAAGCATCGTAAGAAGTTTGCCTTGCCTTGTAGACTCTGAAGTTGTAGGATTGTGCGTGGGGGGGGGCAACTAGATTATTGCCTCCACCTTAAGAGGATCGACCATGATCCCTGTTGTTGATATGATAAAACCTAACAAATGTCCTGACATTATGCAGAAGCTGCACTTGTTTGGATTCAAGCGAATCCTAAAGTAGTGACAACGTTCAAAGATTAGTCTAAGGTGTATGGGATGATCCGTTCTCTTGCGAGAGCGTGATGCTAAATCATCTAGATAGGCCTCGACTATATGCTTGAGGTCATGAAAAGCAAAATACATGGCCCGCTGGAATGTGGCTCCAACATTTTTAAGGCCAAAAGGCATCTTACGATATGCAAATGTACCCCACGGACAAATGAATGCCATTTTATGTTGGTCTTTAGGTTTGATTTGGATTTGATTATATCCCGAAAAACTGTCCATGAAAGAAAAGGATTCACAACCGACACATTCATCAATGATCTGGTCAATGAATGGTGTTCAAAAATTATCTTTGGGACATGCCTTGTTTAAATCACGAAAATCGGTACATACGTGAATCGTGTCATGTTTTTTATTGACCGGCACAGGATTTGACACCCATTGAGTCAAATGGATAGGATAAATAAAACCTGCCTTTAGCAATTCCTCAACCTCAATATTGATGGCTGCTACTTTCTTGGGATTAACTGGACGAAGTTTTTGTCGAACAGGTTTGGCATCAGGATACATTGTGATTTCATGTTCAACTATTTTCGGATCGATACCTGGCATTTCCTCATAAGACCAGGCAAAAACGTCGCGAAATTCTTTGAAAAGATTTGTGTAAATTTGAATCTCTTCGGGGGAGAAATCCGCTCCGATGAAGACATTCTCCATGACGTCAGGGTTTCGGGATATGTTTATGGGTATAGTTTCAGCGATAGTCGCCATATTTCCCTCAGCATAAATTTCCTATGTAGCTAAGAGATTAATAGGACACAACTGATTTTCCGTTATGGTAACGGTGAATTCTCCTGCTTCGATTCGGCTTAACTCTGGGAAAAAAATTGATTTGTGATGAAGATATTCCCAAGGTTTGTCCGGACTATTCATTTCTTCGATTACTGCTTCATCAGAAGGCAAGACTAAGTCTAACGAATCGACGTTAGCAAGAGAACCCTGAGCCCAAATAGGCCCTAGAAGTGGATCTAACTCTTGTGCAGGAGTCAGATCAGGGTGAGCTGAAGCTTGCTGGACTAAAGAGTACGCTACCTCAGTGGCAGACAAGGGCATGGACATTCCTGGGTGCCCTGTCTAATCCATCATGGCTGATGGGGAAGGAAGAATCCAAGGATCCTCAAAGTAAGTCGTGCAGAACGACGAAACTTGAAAAATCTCAAACTTATGGTGATTAGATATAAATTTGATATCATCGTGAGGAGGTGGGTATTCGAAGGTACCCATCAAGGATGGGCACAAACCAATTCCTACATTAACGAAACCTGGTTGAGGATTATCAATCAACGGGACCGTGGATGCCCCCAAAGCTGGGTCAGGTCTGCAGAAAGACAATTGATCGATGGTCACTATCCGGCCCTCGTGTGGAAACAATAAGACTCGGAAAATTGTAGCAACAACAACTTGCATAGCATAAGTCCAACTCTGTCCTAACAAGAGGTTATAGTTGAGGGGAGCATCGACTACCTCTACTTCGACACACACGGTTTTCCCTCCTAACTGCACAGGGAAAGAAGGAATGATGCCATGTGGTCGGAATGAATGATCATCGAAAGTAGTGAGGAGAGTAGGTGATGGAGACAAAACAGGCTGGCCAATGGCCTTCCAGCATGCTAACAACATAACGCATGTCGAGGCACCCTCATCGACCACCATGCGGAAGATATTTCGAGTAAAAGTTTTTGTGTGACGAGCCACTACTATCTGAAACTCTACGTGGTAAGGCAGACGAGGTTTTAATCGGTTGTATCTAACATGATGGTTCCCGGATTACAAGTCTCAGTAGAGCCCAAAAAGGGAACAAGGCTTTCCTCTAAGCAGGGCAGCTTTGGAGGACCTCCAAAGCAGACATCACACAAGGGGTTTGTGACAAATCTTTCACCACAGAGTAATTCTGGGTGGCCCTTGTGTTTGGGTTGTGAGAAGCTTTTTTAAATGCACCCTTTGGAATGTGTGTCATTGTTTCTCCCAACGTCTTCTCAATCTGTAGAGGAAGAGATGGGAGATCAGCTTCTTTACCCTTCTCAGAAGCGCTTAGTTTACTATAATCGTGCACTCTAGTTGATATGAAAGAATCACCCCTAACCATATATACATTCGTGGATGAGGTATCGTTTGGAGGCGGGCAGGTTTCTTGGCTGCCCCCTTCTGTGCTTGTAGAGGCTTGAGTTAGATTTTTCCCATGTTGAAAGGGATTAGTCAACACTGCTTGTTGTTTCTATGCGACAAACTTTTGGGCCTATGCAAGTCAAGGACAAAGATGGGTCAGGTGGTCTTCTGCGCACAAGTTGCATGGATACCTCGCCTTCCGTTTTTCCGTGTTGTTCCCGCCAACATTATTAGTGGGTTTTTTACCCCCCTTACCCTTCTTTTGTTGTTTTTTCTTCCCTTCAGGCTACTGGGTGGCCTTTGGGTTAGTCGACTGCATGGTGTGTACTTCCGAAGTTTGGGTAGGGGGAGCAGCCAAAGCAGTAGTTTGGCTGGCCACTGTGTGTTGTATGGATAACTGTTGCAACTTCTTTGTCAATTTCTCAGCGGGCTTGGTTTGTGCTGAACCAACAATACCATCGGCATGTGGTCCAGCTCTCTATCTAGTTTTATCTAGTATCAAACGTGGCGCATCTGGAAAGACGTTGTATAATAAACTAGACTGAGAATAGATGAGCTCAAACTATTGAGCCCTCATGATGGCATATTCTTTGGAGAAAACTCCAGATGTCGCGACATCTTTGGATAACTGTGGGACCAAAGACTTAAGGAACTACTCAAGCAGGAATGCTGGTGGGACTGGTACCTTGATTAAACTCTTCCGACGTCTCCACTCTCGGATATGATCAGAGATATGGTCCACTGTTGTATGTTCGAAATTGGCGAGCAGCTCTGTGCCAACATCGTATCTCACAGGTAATTGGAAATGGTTAAGGAAGGCCATCGCTAGTTCTCCAAAAGAAGAGTATCTTGAGCGATCGAGCTCGATGTACCATTTCGCGGCACTCCCAATGAGAGTACGTTGAAACAATCTCAATTGTACGGAGTCATCTTTCAATGAGTTAGATGAGCACCAAAGATGAAAGGTAATCACATGATCACCTGGATCTTCATTAGGCTTGGCCTCAAACTTTGGAATGTTCGAAGGCAACTTCGTCGGCATAGGGGGCCAATGTGGATTGTGACAAATAGGATCATTCAACAACCTTGTCAAATCTGGCAAGTGTAAAGTCGTCAGGAATGGTAGTTTGGGTTGCTGTTGATAACCTGGGAAAAAGGGTCCTGGAGTTTGACTGGCACCAGGTTGCCAGGAAAATTTTGGTTGTTGGCCTGGATTCTGGTAGAAACCATGGCCCTGACCAGCGTAATGATTTTGCATCTGTGGAGACATCATCAGCTGATTTCCCAAAAAGGACATAGAGTGTTGGGCATGCATTGTATTTGAAGGAATTTGGGAGGGATTACCCCATGCCAGTCTCGTGGGGAGAGGCATAGTAGTTTGTCCGGGGTTCCATTGACTTTGGAAAGAATTACCCCAGAATGAATTTCCGGAGGAGGGAACGGATCCTTGTCTTGAATTCCAATGTCCTGCTATGTGTGCCCCCTGTGCAAGAATAATACCCTGTGCAGGAGTAGATTGTCCAAAAATGGGGTTGCCCCCAGCTGGGAAAGCGACTGACGAGAATGTGTTGTTACCAAATGTTCCATTCCAAGAAAACAGTGTCAAACCTACCGACATACTATGCGAAGGTGGTCCCTGACTCCCCGCTCCAAATAAACTATTGTGTGTAGGTTGCCCGATGGATTGTTGATGCGAACCACCGAGCGAAGGGATCGAAGGAGGGATAAGACCTCCTGCATAAGGAAAAGCGTTAAAAGGGACAGGAGTGCCCCCAAAGTGACCTTGCAGAGGAGCGCTAGAGCTCCCTGCCCCCAGACCCAAAGTCTGTAAAGTGGAGTAGGTTAGTACAGGACTTGTACCCGAACTAGGCATACCGTATGAGAATGGAGGGCATGTCGCACTAGGTGTGAAGGGGGTTGTGGCCACCGCTATAGATGGGTTCGGTCCACTGTGTGACGTAGTTGCGGCCGAGACCATGGTGGCTCGGACCGACGACGGTAGGTTAGGAGATGAATCTCTTGTGGTGACAGCCGTGATGGGAATTGAAGAATTCCTAGAAGAAGTAACAACATTTGTTTCTATTGCTGTGTGAGGCACTGTCTGGTGTTTGTGAAATTGGATTGGTACAATAAACGGTGCCAAGATATTAGTGGTTGGGGTTTCAACCGAGCCAAGAGCGGTTGCTTCAAGGTTCAAAATGGTTGATGCCTCCGAGGGTTGTTCGGGCACAATGGCTTGTAACCCGGTCGCTTCAAAAGACCCTTGTTGGTCTAGCTTCCGCCTTAATGGTGGCGGGGGTGGCTCCAGTGTAACCGGAGGCAGGCCAAGAAGCCTTCGTGACTGGCGGAGCTCAGGATCCTCCACTATGTGAGAAGATCTAAGACACTCTAAGGTAGTCTAAACATTCAAAAGTAACACACACTAAAAGAAGCCCCTAAGAGATAAGACAAGCAATCACTAAACTATTTGGAAGAATAGTTACAACAACCAACACTAGAGAAACTTACTGGTGAGAGTGCAACTCGAACACGGAAGCACCCTCCAGGTATACTCTGCAAAGCATGACCCGATGTCTATCCTAGGTACCACAGTATACCCCCGCAGTCACCTGTGTATGTCCCTAAAAATATTGGCAACTAGGTTTCCAGCACGCGAGCAGTCACCAGGCGGGTATAGTCAAAAGTCGGGTAGACTACAATGAGCAGGGTATCGAGCCCGAAACCTGTTAAGGGTATCGAGAGAAAATGGTCTGGAAGACAACTGAAAACCTCAAACAGATTCGAGACCCACAAAGCCCCGTGGCAAATGCAAACGATGGAATCCCAAAACAAGCCCTTTATATGTGTTCTCCACTATGATTGGTCTGGCTTTGGAGGGGTTATCTCTGCTACCTTTCCGCACACGACCTCATGTTTATCCCTTGTGTTAGAGGGGGGTCTCGGATAACTTCCACGAAACTGCACTCAGACACTCCCTATATTAGACTCCAATGTTTGGTTTTGAATGGCCTTGAAGAGTTTCCTCTCCAACCTAATCCAAGGCCCTAGTCCTGAACTAGTTCGTGAACCCTTACAAACATAAAAGTATAGTAGATTTTAAAATTAGCGTTGCTTTTATGGCTTTGTCTTACGTCAAGGGGTATGAGGGTGAAACTAATGATGTGTAAAAGATGAAAGAAAAAAAATGAATAAAAAAGATGGAAACAAAACTTTTATTGAATGCAAAATTTCAACAACTTTTCACAAAGAAAGATTTTTAATTTTTCTAAGATTTTGGACAGCAAACTCAAAGGAATTTCACTCGAACACGAGCTACTTATGATCTAAGTGAACTGCAAAAACTTACGAAATAAAAGACTTTTCCCTAGCTAATGATGCAGAAACATACTCTTCAACCAAAGAAGAAAATGAAAAGAGATTTTTATTTATTTATTTAAGTGCTAGTAATGCAAGAAAGGGAAAATATCGACAAGCAAAAAACCAAGAAAAACAATTCTGGCTTAAAGCGCAGATCGGAAAGAATCAGATTAAAGAATCACACAATGGCAATTGTAAAAGCAATGACTCTCACGCTTGTCTAAAAACCATAAGAAAACAAATTTTTTTATATTTTTCTGTCAACTTTTAACTGAGAAAAAGCAGGCTAAGGGTAAGATGAATCCTAAGCTACTGACTGTTCAAACATAGATTCAAACACCTGAGAGGAATACTTCTTATCAAAGGAGGGGATGACTGCCCCACCCTAAATAAAAAGTAGCTTGTACAAGCACGCGATTGTCACTCAAACAACATGCGTGCGAATGTGTGCTGAACAGAAACAGAGGGCATGTACACGCGAGTTGACCTTGTACAGGCCGCGTGTATATATAAACTCTAAGGAAAAATATGAAAACAGATAGACCAGACCAGGAAGAGACCTCTGGTATTGATAACCAGGATCTCTTGAAGGCTTGGATACTCTTTCTAACAGAAAAACAAATAATGCAAGGAAAAAAAATAAGGCAAAAAACAATCTGAGATAGGACTGTTAGCAAACAAGACTCAGACAGAATTCCAGAAAACCCCCTGAGAATGTGTGATTCTGACATGGAAGAGGAGGACTGCCTCTGAGGTTCTCTGAACTCCTACATGCTACTGCTATCTCTACAACTAACATTCACACGTGGGTTGTAAGAGGATAGGGTGCGGGTACACGCGTTCAGGCCTTATGTAGGCCGCATGTACCTCTGTGTGTCTTGAAAAACACAGTCAAGCAAAAGTCAGGGAAGGTTGGTATGGAAAACCAGACTCCCTGCTAGCTCAGACCTTACAAAAATGAAAAGAAAAGAAAAGCAAGAAAAAACTAGTCTTTAAACTACCCAAAAACTAAATAAAAATTCCAGGAACCCTAAAGAGTATTCTCCCCAGTATGGTCACCAATTCTGTTGTTGGGAAAAACACCCTACGGACTAGCAAATAGAGGTCAGACTTTGCATGCATATTTGACCGAATAGAAATTACTTTCTACCTACATCCCTAGATTTAAATCCCCTTTTCTCAGTAAATGCATGGAAAGATCCACCTACCTTGTTACCGACGTTTTATGTCGATCCTCCGTTGTGCTTGATTACTTGTTCACAATGCTCCTTCCAAAGATGACCTGCACTCAAGACAAACAACAACTATGCATGCATGCTACTTCTATACTAACGGGTTAGAAATCAAACATAAACTAATCAAACCATAGAAAGTTCATGAATTGGGATGGGAAAAGCATTCTCTTTATTACTTAAAATGAGTCAACTTACAAAAGTTGAGACCGGCCACCGCTCCTTGAACCTGATCCTGGCCTCCTCTTCTTCTGTCCTTCAACTGTTTTTCTTTAAATCTCCTTTGGCATTAGGAAAGGCTAATGGGTTGGGACAATGGAATATGTAAATGGGCAGAGTTTCTTTGCTATATTTTTTCCTCGTCCAAATGGTACCCCTACCCCTTCTTTTATAGGCTAGAAGGAGCTAGGTTTTTGGACGAACCCTTGACCATGCATGGCCGAGAGTTTCAGTTAACTCACCCATAGGTTTTTGTTCCATCGGTAACTTTCCTTTTTTCGTGCTTTTGAAGGTACACACGGGTTGTTGTGAGTCATCTAGTGTGTACACGCGTGCAATAATGAGTTAGGGTGTGTGGGCCTTTACACAAGAGTATTTTCAAAGAGTTGTTCAACAAAGTTTTGGCAAAGAAAGGATATGAGTTGGCCTTATGCCAGGTAAGCATGTGTGGTGCAATTTAGGGTTATAACACACACACTCTCTCTCTCCCACCTCCCTTTCTCTCATTCTCTCCTTCTCTATATCTATCACTCTCTCTCTCTCTCTCCTCCCTTGCCTTTCTCTCATTCTCTCACTCCCTCTCTCTCTCTCTCTCCATATGTTTCTCTCCCTTCTCCCTCTTTCTCGCCATCCCTCCTATTATTTTTATTTCTCTTCTCTATCCCCCCCTCTCCCTCTACCCATCTCTCCCTTCCTTCTTATATACCCCTATTTCTCTCTCTCTCTCTCTCTCTCTCTCTCTCTCTCTCTCTCTCTCTTCCCCCCCTTCTCTCTCCCACCCTCTATCACTCTATCCCTCTCTCCCTCTTTCCTTCTCTCCCTCTTTCCCTTTACCTCTCTACCCCATTATTCCTCCTCTTCCTATCTCTCTCTCCCTCTCTAGGCCCCTTGTTCTCTCTCCTCACTCTCTACCTCTATCTTTCTTTATATTCCTCCCTTCTCTCTCTTCCCTCTAGAACTATGCCCTTTGGAACTATCCCCTCTAAAAATACACCCTATATAAGAGGGTGAGTGTGAAAAGTGGAACTATTCCCTCTAGAACTACGCCCTTTGGAAATTTTAACTCTGGAGCTAATACATGTGGAACTATGACCTCTGGAACTACACCTTGTGGAACTTTGACCTCTAGAACTATGACCTGTGGAATGAACTCTAGAACGATGACCCCAAGAACTATGACATGTTCAACCATGACCTCTGGAACTGTGACCCCAAGAACTATGACTCGTGGAACTATGAACTCTGGAACTATGCCCTTTGGAACTTTGAACTCTGGAATTATGACATGTGGAATGACCTCTATAACTATGACCTTTGGAACTGTGATCCTGGGAACTATGACCCCAAGAACTATGACCTCTGGAACTATGACCCATGGAACTATGACCCATGGAACTATGACCTATGGAATTACGCCCTCTAGAACTTTGACGTCTGAAACTATGAACTGTGGAATGACCTCAATAAATATGAACTCTAGAAATGTGACCCCATAAAAACGCAAACAAAGCCAGCACATCAACTCACTACGAGGAATGAATTCCAAGGGGAGAGAGGTGCCAACCCTCTCATTTTGAATTTAAAATTAAAAATTCATTGTAATTAAATGATTGTAAGGCTCTAGAAGATCTGAGACAGTGTATATGTACATGTCGAGTGTAAATCTCCTTTAATGGGATGAAGTTGTACATATCCTGAGCATCACCTCATATCTAAAGTTGTAAATAATCATTCATTGTAATAAACTTCAGTAGATAGGTGCTTTAATTAGATTTGATAGCACTCAGGTAGTTTGGAGGGAAAGCTTGTTGAACTCTCTCATGTATAAATGTATGTAAGGTAATCCAAGAGAAGGTTGTTGATTATTGAGATAGAGAGATGCTAAAGGCTACTAAATATCATTGTAAAAATCTCAAGAGCAGAGAGCAGAAGAGAGGGGAGGAGAAATACTGAGACTATGTTGCAGTCCAGTTTTATACATAGTGTAAATACCATTTAGTATTAATGAAAAAGAGCACATTTCCCTACATGAGATTTCTTTGTGTATTTATTTATATGGTGAATGTTTGTTTCTGAATTTTTTTCTGTGTAATTGTGTGAATGTTATTTAGGGAAAATATGTTTCATTTGCAGGTCTAGATAGAATCCTCTATCTACAGTTTTCTAAGTGTTCTGGGCTCTTTAGGCTTGTGTAAGGAGTGCACACCAGAGTGTTGAAGACTTTGTGTAGCCAACACAAGGAATGCGTTTGAAATATGTCTCAAGTTCAGGTAGAGCATGCAAGGTGTTCACATCATAATAGTCTTAAAGCTCAGAAGGAATAGTGCACAAAGAGCACTCCAGAGTTACTAAACACTCTGAGGAAAATCGCAAGGAGTGTGCCAATGAGTTTGAAGAGTTCATGACTTAGGAGTTGAGATCAAGGACAAGTGTCACCAGATCCTAGAGTTCATAACGTAAGCACTTCGGGAGGAAGGAGGTGTTGGGGTAAAAAGTTTCCAGTCAATGAATCACCCTCTGATGCAGGAATGAATTATAGTCAGGTTGGTAGGTGGGAAGACCTCCTCGAGAGTTAATGGGATGGGGAAGGCCACCCATATGTAAGGCTTCCAGACCTGACCACAGACTGGGAATTGGGGCCACACACAATCTTGCTGAAAAAGGCAAGAAAGGAAAGTGTGGGGGTCAGAGAGGAGGACCAACGAAGAGGCCATAAATGAGAGACTGAGCTCTAAGGTTCGATGAAGAACTGTAAAAAGAGTGTGTTATGATCACGAGAAATAGAGATTGATTTGGGAGAAGGAGAGTAACCTTCGTCCCTATCTATTTATGTGTCGGAAGAAGAGATTGAATAAAAAATCATTGTGGTCTAGCTCGGAGGTGGCTAGTGGTAAATCTGTTAGGAGTGACTGAGCCTATGGTTGGGTGGAAATGGGCACCCCTCCCAGTAGTCACTTCACGTTATCTGGTTATGATAAGTGTTTCCATACTCTACACGTTGAATTGAGAATTAATGGTTACATGCATGTATTTACATATATGTAAATGGTTTCTGCATTGAAAAGGTTAAATTATGTATATATACGTTGGCTTCTCTGAGAACTTATGCTTATGCTCTTCCCGTATGCTCGAGTTTAACTCTCAAAGGTGTTTTCCCCATAAATCTACCTCACAAATCTGGAATCAGAGCAAGCCTATTGGAACTTCTACAATCTCGGTAACCTCACGAGTTTACGCCACTCTGTTTCAGAATTTAAGGTTCTGCGAATTAGGAAGGCGTTTCCTTCAAATCAGTAGCATGAGAGACCTTGAACTCGCACCCACAATCTTAGCTAAAACCCAGCTAAGAGTAGAGCTCATAGCCCGATAGTCATCTGAAGGTCCATGTGACCTGAGTCTAGGAACTCAATGCTAAGCCCGAAAGGAGATAGTGCATAATGGTTTTGGAGTTTTGAGAGTTCGATACCTGGAATGTCAAACTTCACAATAGTCAAAATTTCTCGAACTCCCTAAATAACAAGAGCCAAAGATGAATCAATAACCCGATAAGAGGAGATGAATGTGAACCGTTCATTGGGAGGGAAACCTACCTCAGTCGTTAGATCGACTCAAAGACCCACTGAAGTTAACAAATCAAACACCAGTCGATTGATTAGATCAATGGTTGGGAATCATTTCGGAGCACAAAGGTGAAATTAGTGGACATGATAGTTCATGGCCCGCAATCAACCAACGTTGTTGATCTCATTGGGATGGAAGATCAATGACCATAATTAGATAGAGTTGGATGAGAACTTCCCAGATTTTAGAGATTGGGCCTCGCAATCATTGTGAATCGTCGATCTGTGAATGAAGATCTATGGTGGGGAATCATTATGGAGCATGAAGGTGAAATTAATAGATGCGCTAGTTCATGACCTGGAATTCACCAACATCGTTGATCTCGTTGGGATGGAGGGTCAAGGACCATGACTAGATCGAGTTGGGAGAGTACTTTTTGGATTGCAGAGATTGAGATCTCCGATAAATAATGAACACGTTGGGGCCCCACAATCATTGTGAACCGTTGATCGGTGAAAAATTCGTTATTGTTCGGATCGTGACCATGAAAACATGAGGGAGGTTGAAGGACGATCATACTGAAGCAACGAGGGAATGTTTCACCCATGACCCAGCTACGTGTCAGCCCCTGGCACACACATACCTCTCTCATGTGGTTGGTGAAATGACTGGGCTTCTAAAGTCTCGAAGCCTAAAGAGCTGAAGTGATTTGTAGTCGTCGATCTATGGAAGACACACGTCGACAGATCGTTGAATTCGGGTGAAGGAACTCTGGGAGAAAGCAAGTGTGGAGAGGTTGAAACTCCTGAATCCCGAATAGCCGAAGTGATTCCTAGTCATCGATATGCGAGAGAAACACGTTAACAAATCACGTACTTCGAAAGCGAGGAGAAATCAAAGCAGAGTAGAGGGTCACTCGAAATGAATCCCCACCATCAAACGAGAAGGACACGTGGCACATGATCCTTGACTCTGGAAGAAATTACTTCAGGAGAACAGACTGTTGGAACGTTTGGAAATCCCGAACACTGAAGTCCCGAAGTAAACCAGGACCGTTCATAGGTAAGACACGTGGCACACGATCCTTAACTCCAAAAGAAAATGCTCCAAGAGAAAAGGCTACAGAAACTTCTGAAGCTCCCGAATGCCGAAGTCCCAAAATGAACCTGAGTCGTTGATTTAAAACAGACCTGTGGCACTCGATCTGTAACTATGGGTATGGAGTACTTAGGAGGAAAGAGGCATTGGTATGTTTGACCCTCCCGAACGTCGAAGTCTCGAAGTGGATCACGATCATTGATCACAAAGGGACGCATGGTGCTCGATCTGTATCTCTAGGTATGAATTACTTCGGAGGAAAGAGGTGATGGTATGTTTGACACTCCTAAACATCGAAGTCCTGAAATGAATCATGTCCATTAATCACGAAGGGACGCGTGGCGCTCGATCTGTAACTCTGGGTACAGAGTACTTCAGAGGAAAGAGGTGTTGGTATGTTTGAAACTCCCAAATGTCGAAGTCTTGAAGTGGATCACAATCGTCGATCGCGAAGGGACGCGTGACACTCGATCTGTAACTCCGGGTATAGAGTAATTCAGAGGAAAAGGGTGTTGGAATGTTTGAAAATCTTGAATGCCGAAGTCCCGAAGTGGATGACAACCGTTGATCGCGAAGGGATGCATGGAGCTCGATCTATAACTCCGAGTATGGAGTAATTTGGAGGAGAAAAGGATTTTGAGCTCTCAAAATTCTCGAACGCTGAAGTTCTGAAGTGAATCAGGTCTGTTGAAATCCCCGAGGACATGTGGCATCAGATTGTGAACTTCAGAGATTTTCCACTCCAAAGGATTTATGTGGTGGTTGTCTTGGCGTCTGGTCATAGCCCGTGGTCATATGCAAGTATAGAGGGATGGAAGAACCTGAAGAACTTGGGAGAGGATATCCACCGCTCTGAACTCGGTTCGGAGCATGGAAACCATGGTTGGAAATCTCTAGAAGAGAAGAATGGAATAGTGACCCTTAATGAGGGTATTATTTTTCTTAATAAGAACTAATTTTTTACACCCCACCATGGGTATGTTACACTACACCCTCTCGAACTATGACCCCAAGAACTATGACCTGTGGAATGACCTCTGGAACTATGACCTTTAGAACTGTGACCCCAGGAACTATGACCCATGGAATTGAACTCTAGAACTATTCCCTTTGGAATTTTGAACCTTGGAACTTTGAACTCTGTAACTATGACCCTAGGAACTATGAATTGTGGAACTATGACATCTGGAACTATGACCCCAAGAAATGACTAGTGGAACTATGACATTTGTAGCTACGCCCTTTGGAACTTTGAACTCTAGAACTATGACATTTGGAACTACGACCTATAGAACTTTATGATTTGTAGAATGATCTTTGGAACTATGACCTTTGGAATTGTGACCCCAAGAACTATGACCTATGGAACTATGATCTCTAGAACTATGACCCCAGAAACTATGACCTCTGGAACTATGACCCCAGGAACTATGACTCATAGAACTATGACCTCTAGAACTACACCCTTTGTAACTTTGAACTTTGGGACAATGACTTTGGAATGACCCTAGGAACTATGATATGTGTAACTATGACCTCTATAACTATGACTCTTGGAACTATGACCCCAGGAACTATCACCTGTGGAACTATGACCCCAGGAACTATGACATGTGGAACTATGACCTCTAGAACTATGAAGGGTTTGGTTAATATACCATATAGTTGAAGGGTTTGCATCAATTTTATTTAGATGTGAGTAATACGAAAGTCCACGTGAAAATGATACATTCCTTGTACATACACATTTTATTGAAATTTCGTGTATGAAGATTTGAAGAGAAAAGGAATATAACTCATAATATTTTTTTTGTGATTTGGAAATGTTTTTATTTATGCATAATCAAAAGAATATATAATGGGTGAATTCATGTTGTAATTCACTTCCTTCCAAATGTTATCCTAGTTACAATAGTTAGAGGACACATACCATCTATCTATTTCCTCACCAAGATAGAAGGCTATCATTAAATAGTTGTTATGCACAAGTTCATAGGTTGGTTCCTTAGATTAAGCATTGCAATTTATCTCATTTCTCATACTCTTTCACCTTGGGCGACAATATGAGTCACTTGGTATTACCAAGGCCAATTCTCCATTGTATTGGGTGTATTCCTCCCTTCCCCAGGTCAATCCCTCATTACTTTGGTGCTTGAGCTTCCCCATGGCCATACACATCTCATTTGGGAATCTTACATTTTCTAGGACCTCATCCAAACAAACCCATGTTGCCCATGCATTTTATTCATTGTCTAATAGTGTCCATGCCTTCACACCAACAACTGGGCACACCATACATTGGTTACCTGCGTGTTAAATTGCACACGACTCATTTAATATACCTACAACAAAACCCTAGCGACAAGAGATTCCATGCTTTTCTTCTCTATTTCCCAAGCTCAACAACGAACCCCAACTCAAGGATAGGAGCCATGAATTTATTTCTTGTTACCAAACATTGGGTATTATTTGTTTTCAACATTCCTGAGCGTGAACCCTAACGACGAGAGAGACCTTGTATGTTTCATTCATTGGTTGACATGTGAAAAAACTAACCCTAATTCTTTGAGCATTTGGTGTAACTCCTCGACGTACCTATCTCCAAGGTGCTCCAAGGATTTCCCATTTGCTACTTGGAATCCCCATGATTCGGTGCCTTTGGTCAGTTATAACATCTAGTTTAATTTCCTGGTTCTCTCATGGTCCATGATACGCTGCATTCAACATCTACATCGATCGTTGGTGCATCTCCCCTATTTCCCACATGTATCATGACACAAATTTGACGTGAAACCCAATGCTAGCCAGTATTATGATACTTCTGTGAAGGAGAGTTTGGCCATATGGAGCATAACTGTCATGGTTTAAATAAAGGAGGTGAATGAGTCGTAAGGGATAGCTCCAACACTTGAACCATCACAATTCACTGAAGTTTTAAGCTATTAGAGCACGAGATTTGGTCATACTAAGAATTGATATTATTAACCAAGCGCCTAGCTCGTTGATGGTTGGCATGTAATTACCTCATTACTCTAATGTTGAGGATTGATATATCTGGGTAATTGTAGTTGCTATTGAAATGACAAGGAGTTGTCTTACCTTCTCTTATGTTGAAAGCCACTTATGTTGGATTACTGAGAGGGGGGGGTGAATCAGTAATAACGTAATTATAATCCTTTTTCTTCAAATGTTATATCAATGTAGAATTATTATCCAATAATGAGCAATAATAAATAAACAATCACACACATACACAGTACACCAGTGTTTTACATGGAAACCCAAATCGAGAGAAAACCACAGAGTGTTTTTTCTTATATGTCTTGAAGAATTACATTCATTGGAAGCACCAAATTCCTTTTTTTCCAGTTGCAACTGGAAGGAGGCTCCAACCCCCTAGTTTCTCAGGCTACAACCCGAGGGAAGCTCCAACTCCCTAAATCTCTGGCTACAACCAGAAGGAGGCTACAACCCCCAATGTTCTCTGGCTACAACCGGAAGGTGGCTTCAACCACCTGTCCTTGCCCCGTCCTGCCACCCTAAAGTAGAAGTAGAATGATGGAACCACTGTCACACTACCACTGTGAGATGTACCGTTGTAAACTTGTACCAATAAATCTGAACCATGCATCAACCTGTACCATAAACAAGTGCATCAACCATGCACCAATTTGTAATCAACCTGTACCATAAAAAAATGCATCCAACCATGTACCAAGTATGTTCCAATCATGTGTCAACTACTCATCAACTATGACTCATCAATATGTACCAACATCATCAACTACTTGTCTCAACCATGTACTCAACATGTACCACAACCAAAATCCCTCATCAATTT